>CM067476.1:374352-428604 GCA_034552555.1 Semaprochilodus insignis | reverse complement strand
CTCCTCTCTCTCCCTCTCTCTCTCTCTCTCTGTCTCTCTCCCTCTCTCTCCCTCTCTCTCTTTCTCTCTCTCTCTCTCTCTCTCTCTCTCTCTCTCCCACTCTCCATGTTTCCCCTATTATGCAGAGGGGCAGCTAATTAGATACAGCTCTGAATTAAAGCGTCGTTTGAGAAATAAATCTGTGTGCATGTCGGCTTTAGCCACTGTCGTCACTTCAGTGGTTCTTGTTAAGGCAGATGCTATTCAGCCTGAAAACTTGCATCACTCGCAATACTGGCCGTCTGTTTGTTGTTCCCTTATTGCTTCCTCTTCACTTGATCCCTCTGCTAAAGCAGAACATTGTGTTACCCTCCATAATCACTTCTATCAGTCAGCCCTGTTGTGCACTCTGGCATTGGCCCACATGGTGTTTTCATTCCATCAGCGGACCAACAGTGGACCGAGCCGGAACTCAGGCCCGACTGCTCATACACAGCCTCGAGGGGAACTAAGGCTTCCGATTAATGATCCGCTCTGGATTTTCCAGTAGTCGAAAAATGCAGTGGTTGGATTTCTCACATCTGAGAGCTCTGGAGACCGGACGAAGACGTAAAGAAGGAGGGGAAGGGGTTAGCATTGGTGGAAGGCAGCTGTAGAGAAGGTACTGTAGAGCAGAGCTGGCATTAAAGCGATAGTATGTCACAAACGTAGACATTGAGCTTCTGAAGCTTGCTGCCTTCGTTTTGTTCTGGAGATTACAGTTCTGTGAGTGGCAGAAGTGTTCGCTTTCAGTATCCGGTGTGCAGCAACTAACTGCTTCAAATAACCGTTGGTCAGTCCTGCACATCAGCTTAATGGAATTTTAGGCCATTCCTGCATACACCACAGCTTCCGCTCTGGAATGTTGGTGGGTGTCCTCAGGTTAACTGCTCGTTTCAGCTCTTTCCACAACAATCAATCACTGTTCTATCAATGATGATGAGCTGCACTGGCCCAAATGCAGCAAAACAGACCCAAACCGTGATACTACCACCACCATGTTTCACAGAAGGAATCATGTGCCTTATTCATATTGGAGGAGGGCTGCACAAAAACTGGGTGGAGGTATTACACATGGGGCTGATTACACATCTGATACAGGCTTCGGGAGGTGTGGCTCATGGGAGGCACTAAGGAGAGAAATGTATTGTTGTTTAAGTTGCTGTTGCTAGCTAAACGTGTGCCTGTGTCTATGGGGCAGCTAGTGTGGTTTCAGTGCCTCATAGAAAGCAGCAATGACAGAAGATTAGCTTGTGTCTATGTTTAAAACTAAAGACGTCATGGCACCAGTCTTATTAGCTTAGCTAAGTTCATAAAGAAAGAAATGTGGTTCCTTGGTCATGCTTTGTTCTTCAGGGACTTTTATTTTGAAGGGCAGGGCTAGGTACTGATTTTACATCGGTAGTAGGCTTCGAAGTAAAAGCTAAACCTGGCAGTAGCCTAGCCAGCTAACAGTATGAGCCTCAAGCTAGCCTTAGCACTGTGTTTTCCCTTTTCTGTACACCGTTTTAAGTTAAGCCATGTAACGTTTAATTACGGACCAGAACCTCAACACCCTCAGCTTTCATTTATGGCATTTAGCTGACACTCTTATCCAGAGCAAGGTTAATCGTATTACAGTAGGTCAGCATAGTGTTAGGAGTCTTGCCCAAGGACTCACAGCATAGTCACCCAGACAGGGAATCAAACCCCAGTCTCTCACATAGGGTGAGGGCTCACTCATAGATGTGGTGGTGTTATCCATTGAGCCACTCCTCAAGCATGTCGATGGCTCTGCTTCATTTCACTGCACCCCTTTCAACCGTGCTAAGCTGCAGTCTTGGCAAATTGAACATTGAGTTCAGGTGCTGTGTGAGTACATACTGCAGTTTTTGTACATGTGCATTTTGCACTCCTTCTGCGCTGCAATGTACATCAGGCCCTGTGTGTCCTTGATAGCATTGCAACAGAGGTTTGTCTATTTTTATAGATGTCATATAGCGCCAGCCAGTCTGTATACGGTTTGAAGCAAGCGTGCGATTATTGCACAATGCTAACTGCTAGTATATTCTTCTACACTGGCATTAGCCTTGTAGCTCCAGTGCAAAACTAAAGAAGCAGACGCCAATCGACATAGACTACAAAGTAAGTAAGGAGGGAAAGTAAGTGAAGCTGATTTTCCACCAAACCGTTGAGTTTAGTGTCTTCCTCAGGCTGTTTAGTTACCTGCCTCGACTTAATCATGTCCTGGAAATAAAAAGGCCTCGGTGCACATATGGGCAGAATCCTTTTGAAATCCAGAGAGCTTCTACTGTAATAGCGAGGCTCCGACCGGACCCTCCTGGAAGCTTGGCAGGAGAAAGGTACATCTAACACAGAAGGGAAATGCCTTATTTGTGGGAATTTGGCCCCCTAGTTTATGGGAGGTAAAATCCACAAGCCCATGAGACACGGGCTACTGGGCGACATTGTGGTCTTTGTCTTTAGGCCACAGCCTTCCAGCGTCAGCCGTCTAACTCAAATATAACACTATATCATAAGAGTGTGGTCACACGGGTATGACTGGAACGTCACATAAGCAGGAGCTCTGTTTATTTATCATATAACAATGGCATGGAGTCAGTGCTAACAATAGTCGTGCCCAGTAGCAGTATGCTGTGGAACCACAATTTAAAAAAAGAAGCCCCCTCAGGGCGTCCGGAGAGGATCCAGAGAACTGCGCTCTGCTACGTGACACGGCCCTCATAACTACGTTACATGTTCAAAAGTATCCAGACACGTTCCTACTATAAGGGAGTTCAGCTGGTTTAAAGCTGCACTGTAAAGGATTTGGGGATTTGGAGACCTCTCTGGTGGAAATGTGTAATTGCAGGCAATGTGTAGAAGAACACTTTGTAAGGTGGGACCACTTCCCCAAGGGGATGAATCTGATGATTGGAAATGCATTTAACAAGATCAGAGCTAGTGCACTGCCTTAAAGGGGACTATTCCACCAAAATTTCAAAATGTCTGCATAATTAAATTGTTGACATGTGGTGATGGTGGTGATGGGAACCAGGTGTCAGCATGTCCACAACCCAAATATAGCCATTTGTTTACTATCCAGAACGACCTTGTGAACCTGCATGCATCTTCTGAGTTTTCATACTGTATGTAATGTAGAAAAGCAACATTAAACTTCCACAGGGACGTGTCTTTCGAGGACGTGAATGAATTATCTACTACTGGCATCATATCAGTATAACCTTGATATTGCTTTTGAGACTTAAACATTGCGCTGGACCTTGTGGCAGTTAGGAGCTGGAGGTTTAAGAACCAGTCTTGTGACTGAAAGGTTACCAATTCGATCCCCTGAACCAAAAGAACTCAACTCAAGTGCCCTTGAGCAAGGTCCTTACCCCCAACTGCTCTCTGGGCACTGTGGATAGTGCTGTCCACTGCTTTGGGCAAGTGTGCTCACTGCTACCTAGCATGTGTATATGTGTATGACTGTATGGACAAATTCACCACTGTAACTCCTCAGACGTCTGGTTCCATTTACCGCCACTGTAACTCAACGCCACTGCTATTCACCACCACTGTAACTCCTCAGACGTCTGGTTCCATTTACCGCCACTGTAACTCACCGCCACTGCTATTCATCACCACTGTAACTCCTCAGACGTCTGGTTCCATTTACCGCCACTGCAACTCTTCAGACGTCTGGTTCCATTTACCACCACTGTAACTCCTCAGACGTCTGGTTCCATTTACCGCCACTGTAACTCACCACCACTGCTATTCACCACCACTGTAACTCTTCAGATGTCTGGTTCCATTCATCACCACTGTAACTCTTCAGATGTCTGGTTCCATTTACCACCACTGTAACTCTACAGATGTCTGGTGCTATTCACCACCACTATAACTCTTCAGATGTCTGGTTCCATTTACCACCACTGTAATTCTACAGATGTCTGGTTCCATTTACCACCACTGTAATTCTACAGATGTCTGGTTCCATTTACCACCACTGTAACTCTACAGATGTCTGGTGCTATTCACCACCACTGTAACTCTTCAGACGTCTGGTTCCAGTCACCACCACTGTAACTCTTCACATGTCTGGTTCCATTCACCACCACTGTAACTCTTCACATGTCTGGTTCCATTCACCACCACTGTAACTCTTCAGATGTTCGGTTCCATTCATCACCACTGTAACTCTTCAGACGTCTGGTTCCATTTACCGCCACTGTAACTCTTCAGATATCCGGTTCCATTCACCGCCACTGTAACTCTTCAGATGTCTGGTGCTATTCACCACCACTGTAACTCTTCAGATGTCTGGTTCCATTCTCCACCAGTGTAACTCTTCAGATGTCTGGTGCTATTCCCCACCACTGTAACTCTTCAGATGTCTGGTGGTATTCACCACCACTGTAACTCTTCAGATGTCTGGTTCCATACACCACCACTGTAACTCTTCTGACCTCTCGGACTCTGACTCAGTAAGTTTCTATGGAATTCAGTCTTTTAGATCAAACCACTCTGAACGACACTGTCCACACCTAAACCCTTTAATTCTGCAGTAAACACCAGTGGAATTTTACCTCTAGCGACGTACGATTCGGCTCTATATGTCCTGTCTGGGCCGGAGGCCGACCACAACTATGTGCTTTGAAAGGGTGTTTTCTCTTTTCACGGTTCACGAGCAAAGACCAGACCATTTCTATAGTTGTCCGCGCTGAGCGGTCGGGTGCTATCTCCGCGCCAAATGACCAGTTAGGGCCTCCGAGAGGAAATGGCAAGCATTCCTTTGCGATCGTAAGACGTATTTACATACGCTCTCTAAATAATTATGTGGCATGCTGAAGCATCCAATGAATTTTTCAGCAAAAAAGAAAGAAGTGCCTTCTATTATTTACATTCTTAAAAAGCAGCGCCGGGTTCGGTTACAAAAGCTGGACGGGGGCATCAAAGCACGCCGTCCCGGGCTGGGAGTCGGCTGTGGGAAGTTCAAAGCCTTGCGAGGTCAAGCACAGGGGTCACTCAGCCTGAGTCCCTGCTGCTTGTCTGCATATATAAGTACCAATTGACTTACTAATGGAGGGGTGGGGGTTTGGGTGGGGGGGTCTTATGAAAGATGCAGGTTATTAAGCACTATCACAAGCCCCCTTTTTGTGTCTTTGGCTCCTTTTGTCCACTTATGAAAAGAAGTATGTGCAGTTTAGCCACATGAATTAGAGAACGCTGGTAGGATTTACGCCTGTTCAGTACAAACACAACACAAAAGTGAACCTTGTGCTCGCTCGATGGCTCCAAATCAAAGTCTTGCCTGTTGGTGTGAAGAAGCAGCTCTGGTCCCGTTTCCTCTCTGAACCTGTCCTTCTGGCTGCTGCTTGCTATTCCGCAGCCCGTGTCGTCTGTTAGACCCTCCAGGGTGATGCTGCGTTGGGCGACTGTGGGAAAATGCTGTAGATGGATGGAGATGGATGGAGGGATTTTTTTTTCCTGAGCACATTCTACAACAATTGTGGGGCAAACAATAGCTACAAACACACATATGCCAGGAAAAGATAGTACGTCTGTTTGTTTCCTCATTCAAATCCAGTGTAAGCAATGTGGATTCACACCAGGGACCGCCTCGCTCGTGCAGACCACATATTTGTTTAATATATCTCTTTTTTTTTACCTTTAATTGCTCTGGGACATCCCACCCGGACCTCTTTGTCTACTGAGCCTTGCTTACACAATCTGCATTCACGACCATTGTGAGGCAACATTACATGAACATTAAATATTCAACAGAGAAACATTATGAATATATACACATGTATACTGACTGCTGGTTGCATTACAGTCACGGAAAGCTACTGTATCATATGAAAAGTAAACAATAAGACAAATGTGAGCAAATACGTTAGGGTTCCAGTCTCTGTGGTGCTTGGGCCTCTAATAACAAGGAAATTGCAACTGTTTGGTCACCACATAGACCACCACATGGACCACATACCATATCTATCATAACCTATACACTGACATACCACAGCAAGTCATGGGACTGTATTCAATTCAATTCAATTCAACTTTATTGTCATTATACCAGTACAGGGCTGCACAGTATAACGAAACACGGTCAGGCTTCTTCTCCAGTGCAGTTACAAGAGTGTAGTGCAAATAGACAAATAAGGACAAATAGACAAAGACAATGTGTGCAAACAGTACAGTATGTGTGCAAGACATGTGCAAAGTGTAAGAGCAGTATCAGTTAAGTATGTGGTTGTAAACAGTACAGATATATAAAGTGTACAGTGCAGGTAGGAGAAGCAGCTTAATGTTCAGAGAAGCAGCTTAATGTTCAGACAGCTAAACTGCTTGGTACAGATGTTCAGTAGAGATAATAAATATAGATGAGTAAGTACACAGCTGAGATGTTCAAGTATAAAGTGTAAAGTGCGGTGCAAACAGTCCTGAGGTATCAGAGCCTAGTGTGTGCTGGGGGGTCTGGCTAGAATCAGTAACAGTCTTTAGTGGTGTGGTCATGTTCTGGTAGGCGCTGCCGGTGTGACAAGTTTGACAGCTCTAGGGTAAAAGCTGTTCCTGAACCTGGAGGTTCTGGCTCGGATGTTCCGGTACCTCTTTCCGGATGGCAGAGGTTGGAACAGGGGATGACTGGGATGTGTGGGGTCTGAGGAGATGTTGACTGCTTTCCTCAGGCATCTCTTGTCGTAGATGTCCTGTATGGGTGGGAGGGTAGTTGCAGTGATGGGCTGTGCAGTCTTTACCACCCTCTGAAGGGCCTTGTGCTCAGCAGAGGTGGCGCTGCCATACCATACAGTGATGCAGCTTGTCAGGATGCTCTCCACGGTGGATCTGTAGAAGTTGCAGAGGAGCTGCTGTGGCAGGTTGACTCTCCTCAGCCTTCGTAGAAAGTGGAAGCGTTGTTGGGCCTTCCTGACAATGTGTGAGGTGTTAAGCGTCCAAGTAAGATCCTCGGCTAAGTGGACACCGAGGAACTTGAAGCTGTAGTATGTAAAGTGATTATGAGGTGGTGTTACCTCAGGGGACAGCTTGAGAACGTCCACGCCTGTATAAGTTGTGAGGTGTTTTCTTGTTCAGTCAGGCTGAACACTGGCCAGCGTCCTCATGGCAAGGTGACGTGAATTATCTGAACGAGGCATGATAGTGGGGGCCAGACGGATGGGACATTCCATTTATGAATTTGTGCAGACATTTAACATTCCTCAATCCAAAGTGTTCACAGTGTTCACGTGTGTATGTCATAGAAAGCATTACCACCCACAGTGGACAGCGCAGTGGCCGCCCACTGGTGCTTAATGATAGTGACCGGCGCCGTCTGGCTAGAATTGTCCGTGTGAACAGACAAGCGACTCTGGCAGAACGGGAATATGGGAATGAAATCCCATTCAATGCAGGATATAGGAGCCAAATACCCACCAGAGAGCCTTTGTTAACACCACACTGGATCCAGCGCCTCACCTGGGCTTGTGAGGTTGTTAAATGCACCCTAGAGGACTGGCAGCATGTGACGTCCCCCAATGAGTTATGGTACCATGGTGGTGGTGGTTCCATTCTGGTGAGGAGAGTCCTCTTATGCCATGGGTTGGGCCCACTGGTCCACCTAAACACGTCATTGACCAGTGCCCGCTATGTTTCACTGTTTGGTGACCATTTGCAGCCCTTCATGGACTTTGTGTACCTCTACAATGATGGGATATTCCAGCAGGATAATGCACTGTGCCTTTGGGCCTAAGTAGCTCGGGATTGGTTGGAGGAGCATTCTGGAGAATTCAGACGAATGGTGTGGCCTGCACGTTTGCCCAACATCAAGTCAATCAGGTCAATCATATCTAATTTGAACTTTGATGATGTGACACGTTGTTATCATGGGACTGTACTCGAACCCTGTGAGGTTCAAAGGGGTGACCCTTGAAGGGGTTGGGGGGGTTATGTAGTGTACCACCACTAGCTGCTGTACTATAGAAGCATGGGAGGTGTGGCCATGCAACATCTGCCATACTCCTGTTAAGAACTGGACCACAACTTTACATGTTGATTGAGTTTTATTGTACTCTGTGTTGGCTGTTTGGTTCATAGTGTTCACCATGAAGAGGAGTTGTATAGCTAGAGTTCTCCCTTGCTACCTGTTCAATAAAAGAGCATTTGCCTGCATACACAATGTCTCCTTCCGGTTCTTCTTCCACTAGACGCTGCAATATCAAATGTGCCTTAACCTTTGCACAGCCCACATGTTTCTACCACACTTGAAGGTTACTGCTGTGGCTAGGAATTTTATGTCAGTGCTGTTTAATGTCTAACCAACGATTTATCAATAGCAGAGGCCACTATTGAGAAACTGTGGTTTAGGTAATCATGAACAGTCATGTATTAAGAGGCAAATCAAGAGCGCGGTTATGAGACGAACACAGTCACATTCCTAGAAATCAATTATTCCTAGAAATAATATGCTTTTTTTCCTCTTTCCTCATATAGAGCCTGCCAGAAATCCTGAGATGCAGAGTCAGACCATCAGGCTCAATTGGAAAGTGTTTTCAACACCCGGAAAAGTTGGCAGGAAGAGTCATGTGAAAGAACAGAGGATGACGTGGCCTTACTAAAGCTTCCTGCTCTTCGCTCCAAGGAACTGTATATCAGAAGGTATGGACAGTGCAAGTTAATGTGTAGTGTGAATGTAGGAGTTAGGGTGTAGTGTAAATGTAGTGGTTAATGTGTAGTGTAAACGTAGGGGTTAGGGTGTAGTGTAAATGTAGTGGTTAGTGTAAATATAGGGGTTAGGGTGTAGTGTAAATGTAGGAGTTAGGGTGTAGTGTAAATGTAGGGGTTAGAGTGTAGTGTAAACGTAGTGGTTAGGTTGTAGTGTAAACGTAGTGGTTAGTGTGTAGTGTAAACGTAGTGGTTAGTGTGTAGTGTAAATGTAGGGGTTAGTGTGTAGTGTAAATGTAGGGGTTAGTGTGTAGTGCAAATGTAGGGGTTAGAGTGTAGTGTAAATATAGGGGTTAGGGTGTAGTGTAAATGTAGGAGTTAGGGTGTAGTGTAAATGTAGGGGTTAGAGTGTAGTGTAAACGTAGTGGTTAGGGTGTAGTGTAAACGTAGTGGTTAGTGTGTAGTGTAAATGTAGGGGTTAGTGTGTAGTGTAAACATAGGGGTTAGGGTGTAGTGTAAATGTAGGGGTTAGGGTGTAGTGTAAATGTAGTGGTTAGTGTGTAGTGTAAATATAGGGGTTAGTATGTAGTGTAAATGTAAGGGTTAAGGTGTAGTGTAAATGTAGGGGTTAGTGTGTAGTGTAAATATAGGGGTTAGTGTGTAGTGTAAATATAGGGGTTAGTGTGTAGTGTAAATATAAGGGTTAGGGTGTAGTGTAAATATAGGGGTTAGGGTGTAGTGTAAACATAGGAGTTAGGGTGTAGTGTAAATATAGGGGTTAGGGTGTAGTGTAAACATAGGAGTTAGTGTGTAGTGTAAATATAAGGGTTAGGGTGTAGTGTAAATATAGGGGTTAGGGTGTAGTGTAAACGTAGGAGTTAGGGTGTAGTGTCAGTGTAGGGGTTGGGTTTACTGTGGGACCACAGTTCGATTGAATGGTCCATATACTGTATGTGGATCTGTGCATACGCGATTGCATTGCTGCACGTATTAACCATGGACCTGACGAATACAGATACTTTTCCACCAAATTCCCGTTTGAGTGTGAGCTATTACTCTAAGCTTGTGTGGACCCAGTTTGCAGTATGATGAGTCGTTGCTCGAGCTTCTGGAAGCGGCAGCGTGACAATTTGCACTCCTCATAACTAAATCTGGAGCGAGAGCATTTTAGCATCAGCTCTAAATATAAAAGTAGAGCTAAATTCTTCTCTTTGTCTGCTCTGGAAATTCCCGAGATGTTTATACGAGGATGCTTAAGGCGACGCTCGATTTTGGAGGAGTATTTCTGCCTTTCCTGCAGTCTTGTTTCCTTGAATACAGAAAGGAAATCCCTCTCTCTCTCTCTCTCTCGCTCTGTCACTCTCTCTCTCCAGTTTTCCCTCTTGTTGCTCTCTCGATCCCTTCAAACAAACTTGTTTAATGAAAATACATTCCTGAGTTTCATGGACTTAATGGATTTTCTCCTCCTAGCTGCTGGAGGATTTGGACCAAGTGCCGAAGCTCCTTCAGCATAATTCCAGGACTGCTGACACTGGCAGAGTGAGAGAACGAGGGAAAGACTGTAAAAGAAAGAGTGTAGAGTGTTTATGGCATCCCACCAGCCTGAGGTTTGGTGTTGGTGGAGAATGGCAGGAGCTGCACTCAAAAATGCACTGGACTCAGCTGACTTGAGTTGAACGTAAAAATCATTTCTACATGTGTGCAATATACAAGTATCGTCTATATTGCATTGACGTAATATATTTAGTCGGTGCATTAATGGCAGTGTATGAAGGGATGCAGTATACACTCATCATCAAAGAATAGTGGACCCAGAAGGAATCAACCAACAGGAATGAAACTTGGTGGGTAGGTTTGACATTGTGAGACATGCCAATGATTCAAGTTTCATGCTCGGCCGGGCATGTGGCATAAGCAGGGACGGGCCTTATCGCTGTACCTGACTGACTATATAAGGGTGTCTTGTTGCGTGTGCTTTCCATTCCGAGCTTCATGGGATGGATTATCACAGGACACCATTAGGAACCTCTACAACTCCATGCCTACAACGCCATACAGCGAGACACTACTTCTGTATGTGTAGCTCAATAAATATTGCCCATATCAGTCTAAATTTAAAAAAAATAATTTATTGTTCCTGCCGCCCCTTATCTTCCTTCCCACTGCAATCCCAGACTTCCTTCTGGGTACAGCTGTTCGTCTGATTATGAGTGTACATCAGAATTTGCATACACTGATTCTAACATATGAAGTACAGATGAATGTAACCTGATCCCCGGACTGAGTGCAAACCCCCTTCCCCCTTTCACACCTCTTAGCTCACTGAATCCTGTAGGAGCCTGATAAACACATCTTCAAACATCAGTGCTGTTGGTGGAACAGCCAATTAATGGAATTTTCCTCCTCTTTCTCTTCTTCATCCTGAAGAGTTAATTAAAAACCCAGGCTGAGCAAATCCTCACCGACACCACTGCGCTCTCTTCTGTAGACACCGTTTTTTAGAACAGTTTTTGCTGCCACGACAAGGAAGAGAAGAAGAAGCGACTCTTTACCCTGTGCATAAACGTGGTTCTGTGGCGCAGCCGGGTTGGGATATGAAACGATATGGCACATTAGAAGAACGAGATTGAGAGACTTTGCTTTGTGCTGAATATAAATGAGCAGTACAGTATCACTTAAGTCCCCCCACACCACCCCAGTGTATACCCCCTTTATTTCACTCCTAGCCAGAGGTCCAGTTCAGGGAGGATGGTGGGTTCAGCTGACAACGGTATGGGGGGAGCGGGTGGAGTTGCTTTCAGCAACAATTTTCATTGACAGCATTTAGAATGTCAGGAACTGTCAAAATAAAGTGATTCTGATTCTAACAACCATTTTTTGCTAAGGAGCACCATCACTCACACTTTCCTGGTTCTTACATCAAAATATAATAAAAAGTCTCCAAAGATCACTAAAATGTGCATACAGGGGGGCATTCCATTCAAATCAGATCAGATCAGATCACATAAAATCAAATCAACTCGACTCAAATCATATCAAATCAAATCAAATCAAATCAATCAATCAAATCAGCTCAGGTCAGTTCAACTCAGATCAGCTCAGATCAACTGAAATCAACTGAAATCAACTCAAATAAACTCAGATCAAATCAGAGTAGATCAGATCAGATCAGATCAACTCAACTCAACTCAACTCATATATCATATCAAATCAAATCAAATCAGCTCAGCTCAGCTCAGTTCAACTCAAATCAACTCAGATCAACTGAAATCAACTCAAATAAACTCAGATCAAATCAGAGTAGATCAGATCAGATCAACTCAACTCAACTCAACTCAACTCAACTCAACTCATATATCATATATCAAATCAAATCAAATCAAATCAAATCAAATCAAATCAGCCGAAGTGTTCAGTGTCCAGTGTATACCCCCTTTATTTCACTCCTAGCCAGAGGTCCAGTTCAGGGAGGATGGTGGGTTCAGCTGACAACGGTATGGGGGGAGCGGGTGGAGTCGCTTTCAGCAACAATTTTCATTGACAGCATTTAGAACGTCAGGCATGATGTCAGGAACTGTCTGGCTCACGATCAACGTTCCAGTTTATCCCCAAGGTGTTCAGTGGGTTTGAGTTCTGGGCTCTGTGCAAGCCAATGGAGTTCCTCCACACTAAACTCCTGAAACCAGATGTATATGGAGCTGGTTTAGTGCACAGGGATGCTGGAACAGGAAACGGTTCTTCCCCAAACTGCTGGAGAAAGTTGGAAGCACATAATTGTATAATGTCTTTGTGTGCTGTAGCATCAACATCATTCTTCACTCAAACCCGGCAAAACAGCCCCAGACCACCATCCCACCTCCACCACACTTTATTACGCATTCCGGTAGGCAGTGTTCTCCTGGATTCATCCACCAAATCCAGAGTCTTCCATCAGACTGGCAAATAGTGAAGCATCATTCATCACTCCAGAGAACACGTTTCCACTCCAGAGTCCGGTAGCATTAGGTTTTACACCCCTCCAGCGGACGCTCGGCATTGCACATAGTGATCTTAGGCTTGTGTCCAGCTGCTCAGCCGGCCCACAGTTCTTGTGCCGACGATGCCTTCGTTGTTAGAACCGGTCCAATCGGGAATGTATCCTCTGTGAATCATACTGTAGGGTATTGTATTGCTGTTGCACTGCTTGCACCATCCCTCTCTGTCTTCCCCCTGTTTACTCTCTTTAAACCCCCCCAGACCCCCTCAGCAGATATGTATGGGACCACCTAAGGGTAAAAGGCCTGTGGTCTGTAAGAGGGTGCTCCATAAGGCCACGGGTTGCCTCGCTGGTTTTTATGGTCAAAAAGGGCCCCAAGCCAAGACCTCTTCTACTCTTCTCACAAACACAGCAATCTGGGCGCCAGATGAGTGAGCACTAGAGTCTGATTCCCTCGCTCTCTCTTTCACTTTGGGTGTCTGGAAATACCCATGAAAACATTTCACGGCTCCACAGAAAAAGAAAGCTGGGGAATAAGAGAAGTTAGCCAGTGTTAGCCGTTTATAACAGGTGTCGTTACACTAGCATTCAGGCTCTTAACACAGGTTAACTGTAAATAGCTACTATTAAAATATGTATCACTGATTTCACCCCGTTGTTATATTATCAGCATTAGTGTATCATGAGAGGTGATATTATGCTACTTATGCTGTGTCAGATTGCAGTGCTATTGGGAAGGAGGATAAAATTTACCAGGAACAATAAATGATGATCAATTTAGACTGATATGATTAATATTTATTGAGCTACACATACAGAAGTAGTGTCTCTCAGTATGATGTCGGGCCGCCGTGTTTGCTAACGCAACTCCATGCCAGACGTCTCAGTATGGAGTTGTAGAGGTTCCTAATGGTGTCCTGTGATACTCCATCCCATGCAGCTTGAATATCCTCACACAGTTCCAGCAGACTGTGCGGTAGGGGTGGAGGTGGAGTAACACTAGGCCTTCTGGACATGTGACACGTGACAACAAACCATTCATCTTGGTGCTGACCACGGTGCCTCCACACACGGATTCATTGGTCATCTCCACCAATACAAAAGTGGGACTCATCACTGAAGATGACCTGCTGCCATTCTGAGTCACTCCGTGACAGACTGGCACGACACCATTGCAGTCTTTGGTGACATTGACGTGGTGTTAAGGACAGTCGTCGTAACGGTCTGTGTGCATGTAGTCCTGCGCGGTGCAGCCGTCTGCCAATGGTGCTGGCACTAACAGGATGACTCATGGAGGGAGTCACTGCTCGCTGAATGTCTGCAATCGTGGCTGTTGCATCAGTCGGGTACAGCGATAAGACCTGTCCCTGCTTACGTCACATGTGCAGCTGAGCGCAAAACCTGTATCATTTACATGTCTAATGATTCTATATAGAACTCATACTCTTTGTAGTTTCTAGATTGTTGACATTGGCATGTTATTACACTGTTATTACATTATACAATTAATTAACATTGTTGTTGTAACACATATATTACATTCTCATTACCTTTCTCTCTTTTAGTGTCAGTGCTCCCTCTCCTCCACCATCACCATCAGCCTCTCCAAACAGGAGAGAAAGAGTGTCGTAGGTGTTGCGTGTTGTGGTACTAACCGGGGATTTAGACTTTCATTTCTAGTTATTATTATTTTGTAGTTTTTTCCGTGTAATAACTGTTTTCCATGTGGTATTCAGAGTCACGAAAGCGCACACCATACCAGCGACACACACCTACACACAGACATATACACTCACACACACTATCCCATTTATTATCACCATGGTAACCCCATGTGCACAAGACACCGGGCATGGATATTTTTAAGTTTTCAAAGCGAGAGAAACAAAGGAAGAGGGACAGCAAAGAAAGAGGGAAGGAGAGCTGCTGAAGGAGAGAGGGAGGGGGGAAGAGAGAGAGATCCAGCTAAGTACAAACAGATGGAGGTGATATTCCTCCAAAGCTGTGCAGGGAAGGAGAGAGGCGGGGCGCTTCATCAG
This sequence comes from Semaprochilodus insignis, assembly GCA_034552555.1. Taxonomy (NCBI): domain Eukaryota; kingdom Metazoa; phylum Chordata; class Actinopteri; order Characiformes; family Prochilodontidae; genus Semaprochilodus; species Semaprochilodus insignis. Next base: position 413,925 of record CM067476.1, on the reverse strand, counting down.
GTGTGACCTGCTCGGAGACACTCTGAACATGGATCCATGTAGAGAACAGAGTGAGAGGCAGGGACAAGGCTCTCTCCATCTCTCTCTATCTCTCTCTCTCTCTCTCTCTCTACTGACTGAGCTATCAATACTTTCAGTCCTGCCGTTTACTTTTATTAATCAATTATTACATAATTTTAAAGACAGACAGACAGACAAGCAGGCAGGCAGGCAGGCAGGCAGGCAGGCAGACAGACAGACAGACAGACAGACAGACAGAGAGATAGATAGATAGATAGATAGATAGATAGATAGATAGATAGATAGATAGATAGATGGATACTGTTTCTATATGTCTCACTCAGTCTCTTTCTGTTTCTCTCTCTTTGCTATTTCTTTCACACACTCGTTATCTTTCTCTGTCTGCCTATCACTGTCTCTCTTTCTCTCTCTCTCTCTCTCTCTCTCACCCCTCTCTCTTTTTCTCTCTCGCTCTCTCTCTCTCTCTGTCTGTCTCTCTCTCACTCCCTCTCTCTTTTTCTCTCTCGCTCTCTCTCTCTCTCTCTGTCTGCCTCTCTCTCACTCCCTCTCTCTTTCTCTCTCTCTCTCTCTCTTGGCTGTGAATGAAGGAGGTGCAGGTGTGGAGGAGCTTCTGAATCATTTCTAATTTTTGTTTAAGTGAAATATGAAAGTGAAAACTCACCAAACTGACTACCGCACTGGGCACGAACCAGAGAGAGGGAGAGAAAGAGAGAGAGAGAGGGAGAGAGAGAGCGATAGAGAGGGAGAACTACAGAGTCAACATGACAGGAGGAGAGGTGCAGCTAAATGAAAAGAGAAAGAGAGGCAGTGTGAGACATTAGATGGAGAGAGGGGGGGGGGAGAGAGAAGCTCCAATAAATAAAGACTTACAGCAGAGCAAACAGCAGGATGAGAGAGAGAGAGAGAGAGAGAGATTAAAAAAGAACAGAAGAGGTGGAGAGAGCAAAAGATTAAAGGAGACGGTGGGAAAGAGAGTGAGAGAGAGAGAGAGGGAGGTAGAAGCTGAAAGAAAAGAGAACAGGGGGAAGAATGAGCTGAGGACTGAAATGTGAGTGACAGAGCAGGGAAGTTGGTGTAGGAGGTAAATAAGAGAAAGAGTGCTGCGTTCCAGAGCGGAGGATGGAGAGAAACGAAAGAATATCCTGCTCTCTCTTTCATCTCTCCCAAATCTCCCTGCCTTTCATGTAGGCTTCATGGCCTTATCCTCTTACAGGAGATTTCTGTGTGTGTGTGTGTGTGTGTGTGTGTGTGTGTGTGTGTGTGTGTGAGAGAGTTTGTTTTTATACATTTTCAGGACAAAGACCTGAACACTGATCATCTTTCCCGGGAACCGCTAAAGACGCATGTTTCATTAACTTAAAGCTGAAAAAGGTAAACAATTCTTTCTATGTGTTACTGAAATACATATACACTTACATATCAAACATACACACGTCATCAATAGAACAGCTGCACCCAGTAGGAAGTGTGGGATTGTAGTGCTGTTGGGAAGGAAGATAAAGGTTACCAGGATCAATAAATAATGATACATTTAGACTGATATGATCAATATTTATTGAGCTACACATACAGAAGTAGTGTCTCTCAGTATGGTGTTGGGCCGCCATGTTTGCTGACCCAACATCCCAGACGTCTCGACATGGAGCTGTAGAGGTTCCTAATGGTGTCCTGTGATAATCCATCCCATGCAGCTTGAATATCCTCACACAGTTCCTGCAGAGTGTGCGGTAGGGGTGGAGGTGAAGGAGTGACACCAGGCCTTCTGGATGTGTGACATGTGACAACAAACTGTTCATCTTGGTGCTTAACACGACGCCTCCACACACGGACATCTCAACCAAAAAGGAATCAACCGCTAGCATCCTTTGCAAGTGAAGAATGCCCCAGAGAAGAGTTTGAAAGCAATTTGAGCAGTTGGAGAGGGGTCGCATCATTGGGTTTTGGGAAGCGGGATGGTCTTATTGACGTATTGTGCAGCATACCAGTCGTGCGGATACTAACAAAGAACGCTGCTGGCAGCAGTGAACAGAAGGAGGCACGCACCAGAGACATGAAAGATCTGGGCAACCTACAAGAACCATGAAAAGAGAGAACCAATGGATTGTCCAACATGCGCAGAGTGACCCAACAGCCTCTCTGAACATTCGATGAGCAGTGATGCCCTCCATGAGTCATCATGTTAGTGGCAGCACCATTGGAGACATCAACGAGGACCATGTCAATGTCGCCAAGTGACTGCAATTAGTCGTGCCAAACTGTCGTGGAGTGACTCAGAATGGCAGCGGGTCATCTTCAGAGACGAGTCCCACTTTTGTTTTGGTGGAGACGACCAACGAATCCGTTTGTGGAGGCACTGTGGTCAGCACCAAGATGAATGGTTTGTTGTCACGTGTCACACGTCCAGAAGGTCTGGTGTCACTCCACCTCTACCCCTACCGCACCATCTGCAGCAACTGTGTGAGAATATTCAAGCTATATATATATATAGCTAATATTCAGAACACCATTAGGAACCTCTACAGCTCCATGCCGAGACCTCTGACATGTTGCGTTATAAAACACGGCGGCTCAATGCCATACTGAGAGACACTACTTCTGTATGTGTAGCTCAATAAATATTGATCATATCAGTCTAAACTTATCATCATTTATTGATCCTGGTGAACTTTATCTTCCTTCCCAATAGCACTGCAATCCCACACCTCCTTCTGGGTGCAGCTGTTCTATTGATGATGAGTGTATATAAGAGACTTACCAATATTACATACTGGTACTTGCAAATTTAATTCATATGGGACGTGCTATTATTACAAATATGTATTTACAAGTATACAGCTCTGGAAATAAATAAGAGCCCACTCCAGTTTCTTCTTAAATCAGCATCTCATGTACAGCAGGTTTTTAGTGAGGAACAGAAGGTTGGGTTCTAGCTTTACCGGCAGATACAGTGAGCGTCTGGTTCATAAGAACAAGGTCAAGCAGCAAACACACAGGACAACACAGCTACAGACTGGCAGAGGGCCAAAACCCCTCTCTACTGACCGTGATGAGCGCCACCTCATTCCAATGTCACTTAACCACCGTAAGATGACCTCAAGTGACCTACAGAGAGACTGGCGAGTGGTGGCTGGGGTGAAATGCACAGCGAGCATGGTTCTAAAAACAGGCTTCTGGAGGGTCATTAGTGATTTTCTAAATAAACAGATCTAAAATACAATATTTGATCTGGAATTTGGGAGACGTGTTTCCAGTAGTGTATAGAATCAAACAGAACTGCTCATTTTGGTCAAACACAAACCCAGAAACTGGAGAACTAGAGAAACTGATCATTGTGAAGTGGTCTCTTAAATTTTTCCAGAGCTGTATATACATATGGAACACATTGTTATTACATATGGATACATGCACATGAAAAATACATATGATCCCTCATCCTGACAGTGTATAAAAGCGTACCTTGTTTGTTTGTGATGTCATATCCTGTTGACTGAGGGTTCGGTAGAGCTCCTGTAGAGAGAATATTTCTGCATCTGCTTTGTTGAAAAAATAATACTCCCATCAAAGTCTTACAGGGTTCCTCTGCTCAAAACAACTTACCCAGAGTCTATTGTGCCGTTAGTCACAATTCAGCAGCTGGGCAGTCGCGTACAAGCGCTAGATGGGAAATAATGTCATTATCCAGAGAACAGTGCCTGGCACGTGTTCAAGGTCTCCGTGTTGTTTTGCAGTGTGAAAACCACATGCATTTCTGCAGTACCCCAGGAGGAGAAGGGCATCAGACCCCGGCACTCCACCACTTAGTGTTTACCCACACCCGGCACATTTGACGCGGTCTACTAAAGGCCTTAACGCCAGAACACCTGAAACATGTGGGGAGTTAATGGTGTGTCCTCATTACAGGCCTCTCATATGTGTTATTAGTGTCAACACACATAAAAGGTCTAAATTTTACCACTGAGTTGAAGTCACTCTGACCCACAGATCAAAACGAAGGACAGTCAAAGCAAAGTACTATGTAAAAACAGCACAATAAAACTCATAATTCTAATCTGACTGTGGTCATATGACCATGTATCAGATACGTATCCAGTCTAGACCCATATAAGAAAGTGGTTCTATTGTGATTTGAAATCATGGCCTGTTCACATTGCAGAAAGAAAATCAGATTCATACATTCAGGCTAAAAACACTCTGAATTCTAAAGTGAACACAGCCAAAAAAACCCTGTATGGATAAAATACAGATTTGGACCATTTCAAAATTAGTAACAACTTTTGTGCCTAAGGCTGGTTCACACATCAGATTTTTTGGCCTTAATGTCACACATATCTGATTTTTTTTTTTATTTTGTGAACACACAAACTTGATCTTTCCCAATCAGATCTGATCCACTTTTATAATGTGGTCCTAGATCAGACACATATCGGGTTGGTGGCCTTATGACCTCGACGTGAACCTCAGACCAGAATTAATTCAACTGCGCTGGTACCAACGGGAAGGAACTCCAGTGGCTTACGCAGAGCCCTGACCTCAACCCCACTGACCACCTTTGGAATGAACTGGAACGTTGATTGCCAACATGAGTGCCTGATGTTCCAAATGCTCTTTTGAATGAATGGGCGCAGACCCCCTTAGAAAACAATCCAAAATCTTGTGGAAAGCCTTCCCAGAAGAGTGGAGGTAGCTATAGCCTGTATAGAGGGGGGCACTCCACATGAATGCCCTTGGTTCTGGAACCAACAAGCTCATATGATGGTCAGGTGTCCACATAGTTTTGGCCATATAGTGTACAGTATCCTGCTCAGATTCGGTGCAGCATGGCGACTGTCAGATAGGAGCGTTTCGGAAGGTGATCAGCCGTGACACTCACTGATCATTCCTAAAGCTCACGGATGCCGGAAACCTTAATGAAACGTCCGTCTCTATGGCAACCTGAGTCCCGCTTTATCCAGACGTGGAGCAGATGAGTGTATAATGTGCTGGAGGGCACTGTAATGATGTTTTTTTGTTTTGGTGCTCCATCTCTGTCTCCCTCTCTCCCTTTCTCTCTTCCTACCAGATGAAAGTGTCCCTGTAGATGGGTTTACCAACAGCAGGGAGAGAAATTCGCTGAAGAGGGGCTGTCCTTGCTCATCAGAGCCTGTGTACTGTATCTCCAGCATCGAGCTCCAAGGACAGCTGGGAATCTCTCTGGAATACAAGGTGCCTCATACAGTATAGGCTTCACTGAAGAAAGCATCACTTGGCTGAAATGTGGACATCAAGTCAGTGCATATCAGTAACTATGCTGCTGGTAAACTGATCCTGTGTGGGTAATATGTTCCATTAATGTGGCTTCAGTGTACTTATTTAAATCAAGTAAAATCAGAGCACCTTTACTGGTGTGTGTGTGTTGATTGATCCCTGATCCTGATTGCTGATCGCTTTTCAGAATGATCAGAATGATAGCCGATACGGATCAAGAATGGGGCTGGACTGTTAGGCTGTGGTTATTTACATGTTTGCGGAGAACTGTCATTCAACGCTGCCCATCCACGTCACAGTCCGTCCCACGATCCTTCTTTGAGTTGGTGGTAGCACTACTCCTTTCCAGAACCCTAGGGGAGGGGAACAGTCCCACTTCTGACACCAATGTGACATCAGCCTAGAGAAAAACGCAGAAAGCGCAGCAAATGTTCTTTCATTGAACACAGCAGTACATTCTTGGTGCTGACCACGGTGCCTCCACACACGTTCATTGGTCGTCTCCACCAAGACGAAAGCGGGACTCATCACTGAAGATGACCCACTGCCTTTCAGAGTCACTCCATGACAGTCTGGCACGACACCGTCGCAGTCTTTGGTGACGTTGCCGTGGTGTTAAGGACAGTCGTTGTAACGGTTTGAATGCATGAAGTCCTGCAGTCGTCTACCAATGGTGCTGGCACTAACAAGATAACCCATGGAGGGCATCACTGCTCGCTGAGTGTCTGCAATCGTGGCTGTTGGGTCAGTCACGATAAGACCCTTCCTTGCTTATGCCACATGTGTGACCGAGCATGAAACTTGAATCATTCGCTTGAGAGAACCCAGTGCTTGGAATGCTGTGGGAGCCATGACCATGCAGAGTAACCACGTGAGGAGACTCCTAGGAAGCACCATGTTCGCTGCAGAAGAAGTTGCTGTGGTTCTGTTAAAGATATGCACATGTGTCCAATGACCAGGTCTGTTCATCATAGACAGTAATACCCACACATCTACCCCACAGCCCGGCACGGAATAGCTCACGTGCATGGGCAGGAAGTTAGGGAACCGGCCTTGTGCCTGGATGGTTGGCGGTTTAATCCCCTGAACTGACAGGACAGTCGGTCAACTGCAGTGTGCTTGAGCAAGGCACTGCTCCCCCGGCGCCATGGATAGGGCTGCCCACCACTCCAGGCAAGGGCACTCAATCACTGCCCACTAGTGTGTGTGTGTATGTGGGTGTGTCTCTGCACGGATAGGTTACGTGCGGAGATCTGATTCCTCTGTGTGCCAGCAGAAAATGGCAAATGGTAACACAGTGCTTCCCAAGTGCTTCCTAAAGCCGTCACTCGGCACGACCATGTCTTAGAGGAGTAGAGGAGTAGCCTCTAATAATTAAGCATAGAGTCTCTCAGCGCTCCTCTGTAATGAGATTCCTGATTTCAGTGATGGAAAGTTTCCTGTACTTAACCAGGTACAAAATAGAAAGTGACACGTATGCAAACAGATCTGTCGCTAGTGTGAATCCTCACTGATTACTGCAGTATATATATATGTATATGTTGCCTTTTGGATTTTTGTTTGAGCTGGCAACTTCATACATCTCCTACATTATCTCCCACCCAGCAGCAGCATCTGCGTCTCCGCCATGTACACACATGCTAATTGAGCCTATGCATTTATCCTGTTGTCTTTCTGCTTTTACGGCCTGTCAGCGCCGGCGAACACAGACGCTGTAAATGTAACTGCGCTCGTTTAATCACATCTCAGCCATTCACACTGTCAGACGAGCGAAAAACAAAAACAAGCCGTCCAGAGTGATCTGTTTAATCTCTCTCTCTCTCTCTCTCTCTCTCTCTCTCTGTTTCTCTCTCTCCCGCGCTCTCGTCTTTTTTCCACTCAGACCTTGATGTTTTTCCAATAATTGGCTGTGGAGGTCGATTCTCCCCCTTCTTCCTGCTTCTTTTAAGAGATGAATCGCTGGCGGGCGATCAAAGCCGGAGCCCTGTATGGCTGCAGCCGGCACAAAGGGGCGTCAAGGCTGGAATATCGCCCGAGTCACCGGCTACTGCCACGCAGATGGGCAACATCGTTTCAGGGGTCAGTGACAAAGTGGTACAACACATACTTCCTGTACCATTCTATCTTTACATACTCTCTCTCTCCTCTCTCTCTCTCTCTCTCCTTCTCCATATATGTAAGTGTATATACATATATATATCATCATCATCAAAAGAATAGCTGCACCCAGAAGGAAGTGTGGGATTGCAGTGCTATTGGGAAGGAAGATAAAGGTCACCAGGATCAATAAATGATGATAAATTTAGACTGATATGATCAATATTTACTGAGCTACACATACAGACGTCTCGCAGATGATTTCCAAACGTCTCGGCATGGAGTTGTAGAGGTTCCTAATGGTGTCCTGTGATAATCCTACTGGACGTGTGATATGTGACAACAAACTGTTCATCTTGGTGCTGACCACGGTGCCTCCATACACGAATTTGTTGGTCGTCTCCACCAAGACTAAAGCGGGACTCGTCACTGAAGATGACCCGCTGCCATTCTGAGTCACTCCATGACAGTCTGGCACGACACCATTGCAGTCTTTGGTGACGGTGACGTGGTGTTAAGGACAGTCGTCGTAACGGTCTGCGTACATCTAAAACACAGCTATACTGGTTTTGCTGGTGGCCAGCTATGCTGTCTTTTTTGGTCATTTTATGTGTCTCAAGAGCATCTACCTACTCGAGTTAGCAACATGGCTTGCTAACAACGTTAGCTTTCATAACTAGCTTATGCCGTGTAATGTTGAACTCTCTACAAAGCAGGAATTAAGAGCAATTAGCACATCAACACACCATCCTATTTTACATTCTGGTGCACTTACTGGTTGGGTAATGGTGCTCACAGCTGATAAAATAGCTGCTTTATGCTGGTTTAGCTGGTCACCCAGCATGGGTCATGCTTGCTGACCAGAATACTAGCACTGGTTTTGTTGGTTTTGCTGGTGATTGTCATTGTCATTATCTTTTGCTAATCATTCTCATAATGTGTAGCTACACTCGTTAGCAAAGTGTTAGGATAAGCTCATTGGGATACTGCTTATAACTCCTCTACATGCCTATGGATTCTGGGAAACGGGAAAAACGGGAATAAAATCTATTGCATACATATGACGTGACAGCCTCAACCTAAATCCGCTATTATGCCAATATTAATCTGCTATGTTTGTATTTATTGTAAATTGTGCCATAAATGGCACTGCTAGTGCATTCTGACTAGATGAGACCTATCCAGTCGGAAGTACAGCCCATGTTTACATTCCCAAACATCCTGATTTGGTCTATAGTTTATTATTATTCTCATATATTATATTTCTTTGTGGCTCGCCAAACTTCCCCTGATAAACACACCAAGACCAGATGAGACTGCCCTGCCTCACCCCCCTCATATTCGAAAACCTTCAGTTCTTTCCTGGACTACACGGATGAGAGTTTGAAGAAACAAATGCAAGCAGGCAAAGCAAACAGACGCAGATAAACCGGAGCGGAGAGATTAATCCAGCAGCATGTGCGGTTCAGATGGCAGGCCGAGGGACCGCTCTCACATTTGTCTGACCAGGTGGCAAAAGTCTGCATTAGCATTAGCATTACTCAAATGTCCCATAAGCTGAGATAAGATCACTGTAACTATATCAGAGAAAGAGAGAGAGGGAGAGTGACTGTTCAAAGTGGTCCTCGCTCTACCATCTTAAGCCTGATCTTTCGGGAAGGTTGTCCCCTTTTAAGAAATCTGCCAGATCAGCCCTGAAACCCTGAAACAGGAGATACCAAGATCTTTAAACCCTGAACTTTTAGACGGGAGATGGAATCAGTTTTACAGAGTCCATGAGCTTTATGGCTGATGATAGATCCGTGAATAAACTACACAAAGACAGTAACGTCCACTCAAGTTACACATTGTCATCAAGCCTCAAAATAAGCTCACTGGGACAGAGGGTCACCTTGTGTGTTTAAGGTGGTAGTGACTTCAGGCTCCTGCAGATGGCGCTGCACGAGGATGACGGGGCTATAAATACCTGCGGGGTGTGAGTGACGGGATCCATAGATTGAGAAGAGGTGCTACAGTGCAGGGAATGTCTCGTTCCATGTGTGGAAAATGGCTCCAAAGCAGATGTTAATGATTGGCTAAAAGGAGTGACTGCATTTGGGCGTGCCAAAGACCATAGAGTGAAGGAAGTAGCTGAATCTGCAGGTGTAGGGAAGCGGACAGTCTACCGGGAATTCTCCTCAGCATTGTGCCAGGAAAGGCATCCACCAAATCTGGCCCAACTGTGCAATTCTTTGATGCAGGAGTGGCTGAACACTGATGTGGCCTACATCCAGAAACTTGTCCAGTTCATGCCAAATCCAGTCACAGCTGTTATTGGTGCTCCTGGAGGTATTACATACGATTAGGTACGTTTCAGTCACAAGGGACTAATTTTTTGTCCACTACATTCAAACATGGCTTATTCAAATTACAAACGTAACCAGACCAGCTGTAAAACATTACATAAACCCAATAACTTTGTACCTATGGTTATCCAACTCTGAACTTGGCTCATTCAATCTGGAACGGGAGCTGGACGACTTCAGATGAAAGGTCGAGTCAACGTTGGCTTATCACTGATGATGTCATAAATACAAGCACAGGAGTCTGGAATGCTTTGCAACAAGCGACTTCAAAAATCCATGACAAAACCAAACTCCACAGGTCAGTAGAGTGCGATGTACCGTTTCCAACAAGCCCTGGATCGCATGGCTAGCCTTCAGGGACCCAGAGATACCGAAATATGGCATATTCATACCTGCCTTAGGTGCACCCTCGGCAGATTCGGGCCAGAGGAACCTAGAGCACCATAACACTTCAAACTTTGTAGGATTATAGGATGTTATGCTCGCTCTCCAGCCGCACATGACTTCTCACTGTAGTCTTCGGAAAACCAGGGAGAATGGCCTTCAGTATCTGATCTTTGAAGCTCTGTAGACCGGCGGGGAAATGCTAGAACAAGGCCAAACTCAGGCGCAGGTCAACAGAGCATAACATGCCCTTCCATCACGCCCAGGAATGGATTGCAAGCAGTCAGGAAACACTGTGTCCACTCAGTGTCCACTCCATTAGACACTCCCACCTTGCTGGTCCACCTTGTAGATGTACAGTCAGAGATTTGTGTTGTGTTGGTCATCCTCTAGTCCTTCAGTCGTCACAGGACGCTGCCCACAGTATGCTACCCACAGGACACTGCCCACAGCACGCTACCCACAGGACACTGCCCACAGAACGCTGCCCACAGGACGCTGCCCACAGGACACTGCCCACAGGACACTGCCCACAGCACGCTACCCACAGGACACTGCCCACAGAACGCTGCCCACAGGACGCTATTGGCTTGATAGTTTTGGTTGCTGGACGATTCTCAGTCCAGCAGTGAACCTGAGGTGTGCAGCAGCACCTCTGTGTCTGATCCACTCACACCAGCACAACACACACTAACACACCACCACCAGTCAGTGTCATTGCCGTGCTGAGAATGATCCACCACCCACATCATGCCTGCTCTGTGGTGGTCCTGTGGGGGTCCTGACCATTGAAGAATAGGGTAATACAGTATACAGAGAAACAGATGGACTACAGTCTGTACCTGTACAACTACAGAGTGTCCTATATGGTCCGTGGAGCTGATAGAATGGACAGTGAGTGTAGATACAAGGATCCACTGCACTCGTACTCGTATCCATTTCTCTGAGCATGTGCAGCAATATTGTGTGTGGGGGGAAGTGAAAACATGAAGTACATTAAAAAAGCCAAGAATTAAAACGTTCTAACAAGCCCATTAACCCAGGACAGCAGAGGGTGCATCAACCTCCTCTCCCCCCTAAAAACACACTCACAGCTAAAATCAGAAAGGGAGAAAGAGGAGTATCAAAACCAACCATATGTCTTCCCCCTTGTGGTGGAGCGAGTGATGTAGAGGCTTTAAACAGGGTGATAATTATTAAAGCGCGCACATTATGGAGCCATAGTAATGGGCCTAACGGGTTGGCCCTTTCATGTGGTCATCCTACGGAGAAAACGAGGCTCGGGTTTTCTGGCTTTGTGATCGTTCCAGCAGTTCGCCTCCTCCTCCTCCTCCTACACACGGCGTTTATTCCCCAACCATTGTTTCCCCAAAGTTTACACACAATAAACAATTATGTGTCTTGCCCAGAGCGCTCTGCCCGGCCCCTGCTCTGCTCTCTCTTGGCTGCAGTTGAAATAAAAATGTTAATTTTGACTTGAGGAGGATTTCAAAGCCGCGCTCTCCGCGTTTCATCTCCGAGCGCACAGCAGCTTTCGCCCAGGCAGAATCATGCACAAGAGAGAAAAACAGTTTTATTTCTCTAGCAGTCCCAGCACCCCCCCACCACCACCCTCACACCTCCACCCACCCACCCGCCTTTATTCTTGTGAAGGACAGAAGAGAAAGTGAAACATCATTTATCCCCGCATGTGTAAACGCTCCGTAAGACCCAATTAGTTGCGTTTACCCAAATGCCTCCTGTTAAACGTTTGCCTCGGCTCGCTCAAGCCGCCCCCACCCCCACCTTGCGCAATTAAATTGCAATTATTGGTGCAATATACACAGATCCTTCAAATTAAGGCAGCTCAGCGAAAGTCAATGAATTCCTTTCCCTGGAACAAATCGGTACAGTCAGCAAACGAGGTTCGTCCAAATATCTGTGACTTGTTAGGCGCCCTTTATTTTTTCCTCCCCGAATTCCATTGTATTCCACAGATCGTCCACTGTGTCTGTCAAAGCCCAAGTGGGCAACCAGGAGACCTGGGAGAAAGCCCAGTGGACCAGTCACTGTGGACTAACAGCATATAAACGCAAAAAGGCCCAGAAAAGCTGTACAAGTACAGTACCAGTCAAAAGTTTGGGCACACCCAACTCATTGGATGTAGTTGGTAATCTTAAAGACTCTACAGTCTTACACTTAACAGCTCCAACTGATGAGAGTCTGAAACAGTACATATCCTCATATACCACATATACTCTTGATGTACCGCAGTATTATATTTCTCCATATCTCCACCTCTAATATAACAGTTGCACCCAGAAGGAGGTGTGGGATTGCAGTGCTATTGGGTAGGAAGATAAAGGTTACCAGGAACAATAAACGATGATACATTTAGACTGATATGGACAATATTTATTGAGCTACACATACAGAAGTAGTGTCTCACAGTATGGTGTCGGGTCGCCAGATGTCTCAGCATGGAGTTGTAGAGGTTCCTAATGATGTCCTGTGATAATCCATCCCATGCAGCTTGAATATCCTCACACAGTTCCTGCAGATGGTGCGGTAGGGGTGGAGGTGGAGGGACACCAGGCCTTCTGGACGTGTGACAACAAACCGTTCATCTTGGTGCTGACCACGGTGCCTCCACACACGGATTCGTGGGTCGTCTCCACCAAGACAAAAGCGGGACTCGTCACTGAAGATGACCCGCTGCCATTCTGAGTCACTCCTTGACAGTCTGGCAGGACACCATTGCAGTCTTTGGCGATGTTGGCGTGGTGTTAAGGGCAGTCGTGGTAACGTTCTGCGTGCATGTAGTCCTGCATCGTGAAGCCGTCTGCCAATGGTGCTGCCACGAACAGGATGACTCACGGAGGACATCACTGCTGTGTCCTTGCTTACGTCACATGCGCTGCCGAGCATGAAACTTGCATCATTTGCATGTGTCACAATGTCAAACCTACCCACCAAGTTTCATTCCTGTCGTTGATTCCTTCTGGGTGCAGCTATTTCTGCAACTACCCTTTTGATGATGAGTGTATATGAGTGAGGAATGGAAGCTGGCAGATCTTTCTAAGGTTATACCAGCTTCTTACGCATGCTGGAAATCAAATGCTGTTTCCAAGCTCGTATTTCTCTAGGCTGACTTTGAAATCCATTCCCTCCAGACGGATCCCTGAGGGCCAAAGGTCAGTCGTCCAGGACCATGAGAAGAGATGAGAGAATGGGACAGCTGGGCAGCTAGAGCAAAAAGAGGTAAGCCCTCATTTCAGGACTGTAATCATTCGAACGTGTAGAGGCCACAGGCCTGCTTAGGTTGGGCTTATCGGAACCTTAAGAGTTCAATGAAAGCCCCAAAACCACAGGTTCACCTTACAAAGCAGGTCGTAAAGGCTGGTTTATAATGCATTAGCGGTGCAACATGTTGGAGAACACAGCTACAACCAAATGGCAGACTTGTTGAGTTGCAAGTCAGCATGAGCATGGCATCATGCGAGTGACGAAAGCTGAAAGTGCTGATTTAAAATCCCAAGGAATATAGTGTAAAATATTAAAAATGTTTATTGGATTCCAACCTTGAGTCTTGTGTGAAACTTTCAGCAAAGTTTGAATGAAAAGAAAAACCAAGATACAAGAAACCGCTGGCCAAAGCTGAGTTTCAGATAACACCCCTTCACGGGTGCTGATGGAATCATCACTGTAGGCTACACCTGCTAGGTTAGCTTCTGCTTGCTAGCTTGTTTTCTCTCGCTTGAGAGGGCCGTACGCCAAAGCTACCTCTGTGTTTCTTTGATTTGGTGCTCCAGAAGGTTGCCCACCACATCACCCAACAAGAGAACGAACTTAATTTAATAGAATTTCTTATTTTGGTTTGTGGGAGTAACAAGCAGCATCAGCTTGTGATTGGTGGGGTTGAAGATTAGCCAAGCATTAGCCAAGATAAGCACTGTCCACTTTATATAGAAAGAGAAGTTCTATAAAAGTACATGTACACAGACACCAGTCATTCATTGGGCTCTACATTCTGCATGCACACAAGCTAATTTGATAGCCACCACACATGTCAAGTCAAGTCAACATTTATTTATATAGCGCTTTTTACAACAGATGTTGTCACAAAGCAGCTTTACAAAGAATCTGGTGTCCGAGCCCCCAGTGAGCAAGCCCAGGGCGACAGAGGCAAGGAAAAACTCCCTCAGTTCAAAGGAGGAAACCTCGAGAGGAACCGAGACTCAAAAGGGGAACCCATCCTCCTCGGGTCAACACCAGATAACAAGACAAGCAAAGGAAAGGAGTGAAGATAGAGAAATAAAAGTCTAATTAGTCTGTAATTAAGTAGCTGGGTCAGCAGGATGGGTCAGCAGGATGCAGGCCAGGCTTCCACAGTGCAGAACAGCCAGGAGCTCCGTGGTGGTTAGAGGCAAGCAGTGGCACCCAGTCAGAGCAGAGCATCGGACCACACAGGATGGGCAGCAGTTCAGCTCAGGCAAAGAGAGCAGACAGACTGTTAGCTTCAACAGAAGACAAAACATTACAAGTACCGTACCAGTCAAAAGTTTGGGCACACCCAACTCAATGGATGTAGTTGGTAATCTTAAAGACTCTACAGTCTTACACTTAATAGCTCCAACTGATGAGAGTCTGAAACAGTCCATATCCTGATATACCACATACACTCTTGATGTACCACAGTATTATATTTCTCCATATCTCCACCTCTAATATAACAGTTGCACCCAGAACGAGGTGTGGGATTGCAGTGCTATTGGGTAGGAAGATAAAGGTCACCAGGAACAATAAATGATGATACATTTAGACTGATATGGACAATAAAAGTCTAATTAGTCTGTAATTAAGTAGCTGGGTCAGCAGGACGCAGGCCAAGCTTCCACAGTGCAGGACAGCCAGGAGCTCCGTGGTGGTTAGGGGCAAGCAGTGGCACCCAGTCAGAGCAGAGCATCGGACCACACAGGATGGGCAGCAGTTCAGCTCAGGCAAAGAGAGCAGACAGACTGTTAGCTTCAACAGAAGATCTGAACACACTATATGGTGTTAACAGAGTGCAAGTTTTGGTGCAAGTTTCAGCAGGATTCATTATACATGTTGTCATCAGTGTAGGATAAAACATGGGAAACATAGCAATTTAGGAAATGCTCTTTTGCTCAACCTGGCAGCAAGAGAGTAACCCCACACAGTGGGAACTGAATAGCTGGGATACAGCACGCCACCCCACTGTGGTCTCTCCTCATCAGGCGTATCAGAATGTCCACCACCCCAGTAAATGAACCAGCTGTATGGAATGCACTTCTCGGACATGTGTGCCTATAGTCCTCTTCCAGGCCGCATCCACTTACCTTAGGTGAGTCGAGACCCAAGGAGCCCCATGTTTCTGCCTCGGGTGTTGACTCCTCCCACCTCCTAAAATGCCAGATATGCTTGCCGAAACATCACACACAGCACACCTGCAGATCCCCGCAGGCCACCATCTAGGGGTCCTTGCTGCTGTCCTCTAGCTAGGAGGTCCTACAGTGGAATCCGCGGAGCTCCCTGTGCCATTTATCCCGTTTGCGGTAGCGCCACCCCTTTCCAGACCACCAGAGGGCACCATCTCTAAAGCATCATCTGATCTATCGCTAAGTTAAAACGCTCAGCCAGCTCAGAGACCCACAAATATGGCATTTAGTTTGTGCATCTTTACTTGAAAGCTTTGGATCATTTACATCCAAGAAAACATAGTATGCTAATATGTGGTATAACTGACACAGCAAAGTGCTGATGCACACCCTGCACAATTTGCTGTCTCCATCTGGTAGTGTTGTAGTACTTTAGTCTGGTCTCAGTCTCAAGCCCAGACTCTAGCGTTCTCTGTCTTATCTCGGTCTGAACCTCTTTGGGTTGGATTGGGCTCGGTCTCGGGGAAAGTTGGATTCAGAAATTGTTGTCAGGGCTAGTCATGTCCCATGCCTCCTGATTTAAGCTGGATGGTTGGTACCCGGTTGTTAACGGCCAACTGGGAAAGCCACAGCCCACAGGTTGAATACCACTGATGTCCATGTTTAAATAAACTCTGTTGGTTCTGAATCTAACTGGGTGTTTGCTGGTCTTCATAATTCCCCATAATATAATATGATCTGGTCTCAGACTAGACCTCTAAAAGTCTTACCCATTGTGTCTTTGCCTGGACACCAAGGACATTCATAATATAGTAAATTATAACGTTAATACGATTTAATAAACAGCATTAGGTCACTTTGGGGCTCAGAAGTGGCCAATGACTCCAATGCACATTTTACTCTGAACACCTAAAACTGCTACTAACCTGCCCCCAAAGTGGCCAACATATTAGCCCAGTCCCAAACAGTGCACTTGTGGTCCTTTGGTCCAAACTTGTGAGTGGACACAAGGCTGGAAAGAGTCCATGCGCTCAGCTTGGTCACAGCTGCTGTTAAAAGGGAACAGTAGTGGGTAATAGGGTGTCCGCCATATAGAGGTCCTTCCAAAGGGCTTAATAAGGGCGCATAGAGGGTGCTCGTGAACACCATTGGTGCTTTGTAAGGACTGTGATGCTGATGCAGCAGAGGCCTATGGTTTTGTGTACAGCTGTCTGACCAGCATGGCAGAGACGATGACATTAGACTTGAATAATAATGTATTTGTTTATGAATTTTGTTTATTTCATCATCAAAAGAACAGCTGCACCCAGAAGGAAGTGTAGGATTGCAGTGCTATTGGGTAGGAAGATAAAGGTTACCAGGAACAATAAATGATGATACATTTAGACTGATATGGACAATATTTATTGAGCTACACATACAGAAGTCTGTCTCTCAGTATGGCATCGGGCCGCCGTGTTTGCTAATGCAACATGCCAGAGGTCTCGGCATGTAGTTGTGGAGGTTCCTAATGGTGTCCTGTGATAATCCATCCCATGCAGCTTGAATATCCTCACACAGTTCCTGCAGATGGTGCGGTACGGGTGAAGGTGGAGTGACACCAGGCCTTCTGGATATGTGCCGTGTCACAACAAACCGTTCATCTTGGCGCTGACCATGGTGCCTCCACACACGGATTCGTTGGTCGTCTCCACCAAGACAAAAGCGGGACTCGTCACTGAAGATGACCCGCTGCCATTCTGAGCCACTCCATGACAGTTTGGCACAACACCATTGCAGTCTTTGGTAACGTTGACGTGGTGTTAAGGACAGTCATTATAACGGTCTGTGTGCATGTAGTCTTGCGGCGTGCAGCCGTCTGCCAGTGGTGCTGACACTAACAGGATGACTCATGGAGGGCATCCCTGCTCACTGAGTGTCCACAAACGTATCAATTCTCTCTCTTCTTGGTTCGTGTAGGTCCCCCAAATCCTTCATGTCACTTGTGGATGCATTCTTTCCACTGCCGCCAACAGCGTGCTAAGGTAGTATCCACACGACCGATTGATTCCTTCTGGGTACAACTATTTTTTGATGATGAGTATATGTTCCAGGTGCACACGTGAGAGAAGCTGCCCACTTCTGCTGCTGTAATGAAAACACAGCCTTAACGTAAACAGCACACAGTGCCCCTAATTGTGCGGAAGGACAATGCACTGTGATCTTCAATTCAGGTTTACAGTACTTTGGAGGTACTTTGGTTTATGAACAATCCAAGCTGCTTTGGCAGCAAAGGAAGTTTGACTGCACATAAGGCCACAGTTTAACCCCTCAGAGCTGCTATTCGAGGACTTGAATCACAGGGCTTGTAGAAGTTTTGGTTTGGAGCCATTTGGTAGGCAATTCTGGCAGCAGGAACCAAACCATTGTGCACATCTCTCTCTCTCTCTCTCTTTCTCTCTCTCACGCATTCGCTCTTTTGATACATCCCAACGCTGTCCGTTGTTTTGAAGTGCTAGGCCCCTCCTCAAACCTCTGCGTTCTTGCCAGAGCAGCTTTAACCTTCACGCTGTTCATCTCGGCTGCCGTGCTTTGTCTAAATCTCCAACATCAAAGGCAACATGCAAATTCTGCAGACAGTTGGAGCATTTGATGTTTTTCTCTCTCTCTCCCTCTCTCTCTCTCTCTCTCTCTTTTTTGTCAGGGCAGAAGCTGGTGTGGTGATTAGCGTGGCAGGATGCAGCAGTGTGAGGAGGGCTGGCTGGTGTGTCTCTGGCTGATTAGGTAGCTAATGCTAAGCTAACTTCTTGTCTGAAGACAAACAGGGACTTTGGGTTAGAGCGCTTGTTTGAGATGATGAAGAAGTTGAACTTGACTCCTCCCTTTCTCTCCATCTCTCTCTCTGGTTCTCTCCGTTTTCCCTTTCCCCACACGGATCCATCCTCCTGGTGTATCGGCTCTACTAAATTTTACAGCTCCCCTTCAGCACTTTTCCCTTCAACTCTCTACTCACTTGATTGATTCCCCATCGTTTTCCTGATGCATGATTCAACCAGCTACAAAAAATCAGACCTTCAGAGTTGTAGTGAACAGTGTTAGCACAGAGTGGTTATAGGCAGTGCTTGAAATGGACCGGTACTCCCTTGTACCGGCACTTTGTACTCTTTGACGTATCGGGATTTTTCACAAGCTGCCGGTGTTGTATCTGGTTTGGTTCCCAATTTATATTCCCAATCCCTTTCCTAAATCAGGGCCCGATTCCCAATAGTGTCATCGAACAACTATCATAATTAAATGTCAGAGAGACTATCATTCTGAACACTCTCTCTTTACACAAAAAGCAGGACTCGTCACTGAAGATGACCCGCTGCCATTCTGAGTCACTCCATGACAGTCTGGCACGACACCATTGCAGTTTTTGGTGATGTTGACGTGGTGTTAAGGACGGTCGTTCTAGCGGTCTCTGTGCATGTAGTCCTCTGTCCTGGTGCTGGCACTAACAGGATGACTCATAGAGGGCATCACTGCTCGCTGAATGTCTGCAGTCGTGGCTGTTGGGTCAATCCGCGCATGTCGGACAATTCATTGGTTCTCTCTCTCTGCCGTCAGCGTAGGTCTTCCAGGTCTCCCAGATCCAAGCTGCCGGTGCTGTATCTGATTTGGTTCCCCCTCAAACTGCCAATCCTTTTCCTAAATCAGGGTGCGTTTTCCCGAAAGCATCGTTGAACAACTACCATAATGAAATGATAGAGAGACATGGACATGGACTTTCAAGACATGGATATGACTATTCACTGTATTGGTGCTGCTCAGCACAAAATGTATTTATCAGCACGAGCTATAAATACCTGCGGCTGTGAGTGACGGGGTTCATAGATCAGGAAGAGGTGCTACGGTGCAGTGAACGTCTCGTTCCGTGTGTGGATGATGGCTCCAAAGCAGATGTTAATGATTGGCTAAAAGGAGTGACTGTATTTGGGCGTGCCAAAGACCATAGTGTGAAGGAAGTAGCTAAATCTGCAGGTGTATGGAAGCGTACGGTCATACGGGACTACCAGCAGTGGCTAAAATCCCAGTCTACAGGGAATTCTCCTTGGAATTGTGCCAGGGAAGGCATCCACTAAATCTGGTCCAACTGACCAATTCTTTGATGTAAGAGTGTCTGAACATTGATATGGCCCATATCCAGAAACTTGTCCAGTCCATGCCAAATCCAATTACATATGTATTATAGGTATCTGGGAGCATGTAAGCATGTATGCACTCTAATATAAAGCAGTGGTCATGTGTGTAAAACCCCAAGTGGTCTTCTGAGTGGCTCTGATTAATTAATGAACTAATCTGGCCAGAGGTGATCGGTTTCTTTTCCCGGAAACTTCCTGCGTATTCCAGTGTAGCGTGTGCATGTGAGTGTGTGTGTGTTAGTAAGCCTAACTCGGTGTGCGAGCTTCTGTGTGTCATCACAAAAGAAACATAAGGATTTTTTTACATGCTTATCAGCCTAGTTATTTTTATTTGTCAGTTAGCGCGCGGGTTAGCCACATGAAAGGATAACTTTGCCTGTGGGTAGGACTCACTCACACATTCCTCCTCACTCCTCTGTCTGTAGGAGTGCTTTGCATTCCGGAACGCTGCTGGAACCCCGATGCTCGGCGTTTGATTGGCCCTTTAATGTTCCGGAATGCAGAATACATTAACCGCGAGGTTGAGGTGAGGGTGAGCGGAGAGGGGAGGATGATGCATGCTGCCATTTGAAGAGAAGAGAAAGCTACTATCCTCTTTCAGCTCTGCCTGGGAGCGCCGGTAGGAGCAGGCCTGGCCGCCCATCACTCTCATTTATTCACGCGGGTCCGGTTTGTGGAGATATTAAAGCACCTGTTTGAGAAGAAAGGAGGTGGGAAAAACGACTCACAGGTGTTTATCAGCCGCTCGGCAAGAGTCCAGTGATGGCGCTGTATTAGAGTGCACCTGTGTTGGGCTGTAAATGTGCTGTATGTAGCTCTCAGGTGATTAACCCTATAATCACCCCTATAAGCCGAGTGCAGCTACTCTTACACTGAACTCAATCTGAATTACAGGTTCAGGTACATAACACGTACAGTGACAGAGAGAGAGACATACAGAGAGAGAGAGAGAGACATACAGAGAGAGAGAGAGACAGAAAGAGAGAGGGAGAGAAAGAGTAAAAAAGAGAGACAGAGAAAGAAACAGAGAGAGAGAGAGGGGGAGAGAGAGGGAGAGAGAATGAGTGAAAGAGAGAAACAGAAAGAAAGAGAGAGGAAGAGAGACAGGGAGAGCAAGAAAGAGAAATGGGGAGAGAGAAATAAGGACAAGATAAAGAGAATGAAAGATGTTTGTGTGTGAGAGAGAGACAGTCATGAAAAGAGATAGGGAGAGAAAGAAAGAGAGAGGTTGAGAGAAAGAGGGGAGAGAGAGGCAAGAGAGAGAAAGTGAGACAAAAATCAAAAGAGAGAGAAACTAAAGAAATGGGTAAATAGAGAGACAAAGAGAGAAAGACAAAGTGATAGACACAGAGAGAAATAGAAAGACACAGAAGGAGAGAGGGAAACAGAAAAGAGAAAACAGGAAGAAAATAAATGAAAAAGAGAAAAAATATGTGGAGAGACAAAAAGACAAAGAGAAGGAGAGAGAGTGAGGGGGGACGGGGATAAAGCAGACTGAGAGGAGGTCCATGCTGTTTGATAGCTGGGTATGGGGCTTTAATTGTGGAGCTTTGTTTGTCTCAGACTGACTGGTTCAGAGTGAGCTGAAGGATTTCTAAAGGGTGTGAGTTGTTTGTGTGTTTATGCCACATTGTGGGGACCAGAACCTGTTTATATCATCAACTGTTCATCTGTGTGGGGTCCACAGGCCAGTCCCCACAATGTACATAATTACATTTTAAGGTCAGGGTAACAATTAAGGTTAGGGCTTTAAGGTTAGGGTTAAGGTTAGGGTTAGAGTGTTATGGTTAAGGTTTAGTTAAGGGTTTTAGGGTTAGGATTAAGATTAGGGTTAGGATTTTTAAGGTTAGGGTGATATGGTTAGGGTTAAAGTTAGGGTTAAGGTTAGGGTTAGGGTTAAGAAAAGGTTAGGGTTAAAGTTAGGGTTAAGGTTAGGGTTAGGGTTAAGAAAAGGTTAGGGTTAAAGATAGGGTAAGGCTTAGGTTAAGTTAATGGTAGGGTAAGGTTTGGATTAGGATAATGTTAAGGTTAAAGTAAGATTAGTGTTAAGGTTAGGTTAAAGTTACAATTAGGGTTAGTAATGTTAATGTTAGGATTAGGGTTAGGGTGTTAATGTTAGAGTAATGTTAAGGTTAGAGTTAAGGCAAGATTAGGATTAGGGTTAAGGTTAGAATTAAGGTGAGGGTAATGATAATGTTAAGGTTAGAGTTAAGGCAAGATTAGGATTAGGGTTAAGGTTAGAGTTAGGCCAGTAGTAGTTCTGTTTAGGGTTTGATTGTATACTCCCCAGGAACTGAATGGAAGTCTATGTAAAGGCCCCACAATTCATAGAAATATGAATATGAGTGCATGTGTATGTGTGTGTATGTATGTGTGTGTGTACGTGTATGTGTACTGTGTGTGTGTGTGTGTGTGTATGTGTGTGTGTGTGTGTATGTGTGTATGTATGTGTGTGTGTGTGTGTGTGTGTGTGTATGCGTGTGTATGTGTGTGTTTGTGGCCTTGGCAAGAGCAGCTGTGTGTGTGCACGTCAGTGTACTGTGTGTGTGCTTGTGTACTGTGTGTGTGTGTGTGTGTGTGTGTGTGTGTGGAAGCGCTGTTGTTTGAGGAGCGTGTAAAAGCGAGCGAGCGGTCCTCACTGCAGCTCTGCCACCACCACAGATGAAAAAAACACGCACATTTTCGGCTTGACGGACGGCTTAGCAGGCGAAACCGCATTTCTTCCTTTTTTCTGCACGTCAGAAGTGGTGCCAGGGAGAGAGAAAATGAAAGAGAGATGCATTCCCTCTCTCCTTTTCTCTCCCGCTTTTAGTTTGTTTTCTCAATGCTAACTTCAAAAGACAAAACCTTCCCAGAATGCATTGTTATTCTTGCTGGAACCTTCACAATAAAACTAACTACAGAAAGCTGGGAATTATTTGTTTCTCCTCACACCACAGATGTACAGATCTCCGAAACGGATCGGATTAAATGCTTAGCTTAAAGGTCGTCTTCCTCAAACCAGCATACGGCGGCGCTGCAAGAGGCTCTTGAGGGCTAAAGTTGTAATTGCGTTCTTTCCTCGTGATAAAGGCTTCAAAATGGCACACTACTATACCGCACACTGCATACTACAGTAGTATGTACTGCACACTGTATACGCCCCCTGTGTGTGGTATACAGTACAGTAACAAGTTCTGACCTACAGTGTAGTATACTAATACAGTCACATGACCAGTTACCTCACATTTACCTCAGAGCTGTTATTACTGTATCCACTGTTTAGAGCTAGCTGCTGCTAACGCTGCTCAGTTCACCTGAAATACGTTTAGCCTAGCTGTTAGCATCCCTCAGCTATTTCATTCTAAAACTGATCCTCTAAAGCGAGTTCATCTTTTATTAATCTTCAGACCTGTATATTTTAACTTTCTGAGGCTCATTCTGATGAACACATACCCCACTACATTCACTACACCCACATTTATACTCAGAGTGGGCTGCGTTTTGCTCCCCAGTGTCACCCGCCGCCATTTTCTTTGGCTGAAGCAGGGTAAGAGCTGGTGAGGCCGCGGTGCATGATGGCATGCAGTCCACCATGAAGATAGCTCCCCCTGTATACTAGAACCTCTGACTGGAGTAGAACACCATCCGGGGATCTTAAGCGCACTGCAGATTTACAGTTTGGTCGCATACTACATACTACATACCACTTTTAGGCAGATTTAGTACATGAGTAGTATGTAGTATATCATTTTGAATACAGCCAGAGTCTCTATAATATAACCAGTATGATGGATCCCAACCATATAGCTCCTTAATAGCCGGAGGTATAACTAAAAAGCATACTGTATAGTATTATTGTATTTGAGGCAAGGCTGTGAACTCGATAGGCCCATGAGGCTACTGCAGTATGTATGACAGTAACACAGTCTATGTATCACATACACACTGACCAGCCATAACACTAAAACTACCTCCTTGTATCTACACTCACTGTCCATCTTATCAGCTCCACTGACCATATAGGACACTCTGTAGTTCTACAGGTACAGACTGTAGTCCATCTGTTTCTCTGTATACTTTGTTACTCTGTTCTTCAATGGTCAGGACCCCCATAGGACCACCACAGAGCAGGTATTATGTGAGTGTTGGATCAGCACTGCAGTTTTCAGTGTGTTGCTAATGCTTTAGCTCAGAACGTTCCAGCTTGTGGGTGGTGCTTTAGCTCAGAACGTTCCAGCTTGTGGGTGGTGCAATAGCTTAGAACGTTCGAGTTTGTGGCTAGTGCTTTAGCTTTGAATGTTCCAGGCATTTAAAGCTGGTGCTTTAGCTCAGAACGTTCCAGCTTGTGGGTGGTGCTATAGCATAGAACGTTCCAGCTTGTGGGTGGTGCTTTAGCTTAGAACGTTCCAGCTTGTGGCTAGTACTTTAGCTCAGAACGTTCCAGCTTGTGGGTGGCGCTTTAGCTTAGAATGTTCCAGCTTATGGCTAGTGCTTTAGCTCAAAACGTTCCAGCTTGTGGCTAGTACTTTAGCTTAGAACGTTCCAGCTTGTGGCTACTGCTGTAGCACAGAACGTTCCAGTTTGTGGCTAGTGCTTTAGCTCCGAATGCTCCAGCTTTAGCTCTGGGATAATGTACCAGCTTTTGGCTGTGCTGGAATCGGAACCGTGTTCCCGGGGTCTGTGTCTGTATTGTACTACCCAGTCTTTGAAGAGCATGAATCTCTGATGCACACAGCTTTGACCTTTGACCTGTGTTATTTTGCAATGAGTGGATTGACGTCAGGCTTTAGAATGACTTGTTTTACAGTGCATGGTCAACTGTACTCAGCTGAAAGCCTTCAGAGCCAGAGATATCAGTATCAGAACAATGAAGAGCTTTGCCGTTTTCTCCTCTCCACTCTTTTACCCTCTGAACTTTGCCAGGCGGCTCCCCTTCAGACGTAGAGTGGTGATGAAGAACAGTGTTTGGTGGTGAGTGGCCATGTCAGAAAGTCAAATGCCTTGTGCTAAACGCTGTCGGTAATGAGATGCTGAGGAAAATGGCCAGTATGACGAGAGCCGGGACAAAAGCATTAATTACATGTGCTACTGGGGATCGTCCTTACACTCTCCAGCTACTGCATATGTTGCGTTATGTAGGAAAATACCCTTCGCCATTTCATGTACTCTTTAAAACGATCTCTGTATGTGCCAGAATGCTTATTTTGGCCAAGAAGACTTGGAATTTGAGCAAGCACGCAAGTGGATAGGGATGCATCCATGGAGAGTCTACCTTTCTACATTTACATCAATCATTTCCTCAATCAAAGCCATGACTATTATAATAGATGAAGCAAATAATGTGTACCAATGGTACATGTCACGGCCTGGGACATACACTATCATACCAAAAGTCGGATATCAGGAATAGCAGTGTGTAGACTGATTATGAAGTGGTGTTACCTCAGGGAACAGCTTGGGAACACTCACACCTGTATAAGTTGTGAGGTGTTATCTTGTGAACACCGGTCAGTGTGCTCATCGCAAGGTGGTGTGAATTATCAGAGATTTAGCGAGGCATCATAGTGAGTGCCAGACAGATGGAATGTTCATTTTCCGAAGGTGTCCAGACATTTAACGTTCATCGATCCACGGTGTTCATGTGTGAACCAGGAATACGCCATTGAAGGCATTACCACCCACAGTAGACGGTGCAGTGGCCGCCCACAGGTGCTTAATGATAGTGACTGGCAGCCTCTGGCTAGAATTGTGAACAGACAAGCAACTCATATCTGAATTCAATGCAGGAGGCCCACATGTATATCCCGCAGGTCAGTGCAGCATTCTTGGCTTCCGTGGGATATGGAGCAGAAGACCTACCAAAGTGCCTCTGCTAACACCACGACACCGGACACATCTCCTCGCTCTGGTTTGCTGACCTGAGGCCAATCGAGGCACTGTCATGCCTTGTTTAAACCCCCATTATTCAAGTCGTCTTGCCATGAGCATGCTGGGCAGTGTTCATCCTTACTGACAAGATAACACCTCACAACTTATACAGACGTGGGTGTTCCAAGCCTATTGTTACACCACCTCATAATCAATTTACATACTGCTGTTCCATGACTTTTGGTATGCCAGTGTATTAGATGGGAGGTTGAACAGTGTTTGTAGTTGACATGTTGGATGTTGGAGAAATGGGAAGTGGGATGGATCATCAACAAGGCATGTGGAGTGCTCTATGCCAGCAATGGTGAGTATCTACCAAAAGCGGATCAAGGATCAGAGCGCCCATGCTAAGCCCTGTCAAAAGCACCCACAATGGGCATGTTCTTTTCAGATTTGACCAGTAGCATTACCATTAACCATGACCAATATCACAGCTGAAGCAAATAATGTTAATTATCTCAAACCAATGGCACATGTCAAGGCTTGGAATAGTTTAGATTGAAATGTTGGATTTGGGAGAAATGGAAAGATGTGCTGATGAGGTTAATGTGGGGTGCTCCAGGTCAGCAGTGGTGAGTATCCACCAAAAGTGGTTCAAGGTTTGTTCCTTCAGCTACTGGGACAGAGTAGCTGCAGACCGGTCAGATTGTGCTTGCTAACCCCTGTCAAAGGCAATCACAATGGGCATGTGAGACGAGAGTATCTACAATGGGCATGTGAGTGTCAGAAATGACCTTGGAGCAATGGAAGAATTGCACCGGGCACAGTGGCATTGTGGAAAGAAGACAAGCCGATGGAGAGAGCGTGATGCTCTGGGTGATGTTCTACTGTCCTACTCTAGGCCCAGGCATTCATGTGGATGTCAGGTTGGTACTTGCCACCTACCCAAACATCATTGCAGACTAGGTACACTCCGCTTTACGGAGATGGTATTCCTCGATGGCAGTGGCCTCTTTCAGCAGAACCACGCATCCTGCCACTGAAGGCAGCTGTGCTTAATGCCTGGCTGCCTGCACTCACTGTCTCCTCCAGAAGCAGCATGTCAGTGCTTGTGTCTCCTGCTCTATTTTTCCTAGCTGAACTGGCGCTAACACAAAGTTTTATGGGATGTGCATGGCAGTGAAGGATGCTGCCTCTATGCTGCCTGCTTCATAAAACAGCCAAACAGAAGAACCTCAGCGGGCAGCGTTTAATACAAACATCACATTGGGACATGACTGGGCCCCTTGCTGCCTCAGAATGCTGTATGAGCATGCAGCATTTATGACGTTTCAGGCACAGCCAGTGTTTGGGAATGGTTTGAGGAACATGACGAAGAGTTAGAGGTGTTGCCCTGACCTCCGGATTCTCCACATCTCAGTCCAATCGAGCATCTGTGGGATGTGCTGGAACAACTACAGCTGCTCCACCTTGCAATTTATAGGACTTAAAGGATCTGCTGCTAACATCTTGGTGCCAGGTAACAGAGGGTCTCCTCAGAGGTCTTGTAAAGTCCATGCCTCGGCAGGTTAGACCTGTTTTTGCAGCACGGTAGACCAACTGTATGTTAGGCAGGTGATGACCAATCGAAATGACCAAGCAATGCTTGCGTTGGATAGGTTTATCAGGAGGACGTCTATAAGAAAGCTTTCTAAGAACCTAGACGTTTGTGCCAATATTAAAACTGATGATACTGCACGTCTTTGGATAGAAAGTAATGCTGTATGCCTGTAGCCAACGCTACAGGTCCCTTTAGTCTGTGTGCGGGATCTCGCTTTTTCGGACTTTCTTCTCTTCCTAATGCCCTCCCAGTTCAGAGACGATGGAAATGTAATTCTACCACCCAAACCAAGTGAATAGTTGAGAGACTCTTCCAGAGCATGCACTGTTTGCGATTTGGAAAGTGTTTAGCATGGTAGGAGACCATGCAGCAGTGGCCCTAAACCTTTTTGTCCAGTGCGAGGTAAAATCTGTCTGGAAAGGCTCGAGGAGATACGTATCTGGATGGCTAAAAAGATCATAACCTGTAATGTCTTCAGGGCAGCAGTGCTGAAACACCTCAGACCCACACCTCAAAATTAAGAAACACTCATCATCAATAGAATAGTTGCAGCCAGAAGGAACTGTCAGATCGCAATGCTATTGGGCAGGAAGATTAAGGTTACCAGGAACAACAAATATAAAAAATAAAAAATTTAGACTGATATGGGCAATATTTAATGAGCTACACATACAGAAGTAGTGTCTCTCAGTATGGCGCAACATGTTTGCTAACGTCTCGGCATGGAGTTGTAAAGGCACGACACCAAAGGCACGACACCATTGCAGTCTTTGGCGACGTTGACGTGGTGTTAAGGGCAGTTGTCATAACGGTCTGTGTGCATGTAGTCCTGCGTGGTGCAGCCGTCTGCCAATGGTGCTGGCACTAACAGGATGACTCATGGAGGCATCACTGCTCACTGAATGTCTGCAGTCATGGCTGTTGGGTCAGTCAGGTAGAGTGATAAGGCCCATCCTTGCTTACATCACATGTGCGGCCGAGCGTGAAACTTAAATCACTTGCATGTCTTACAATGTCAAACCCACCCACCAAGTTTCATTCCTGTCGGGTGATTCCTTCTGGGTGCAACTATTCGTGCGGCTGTTCATTTGATGATGAGTGTATTTTAATCCCAGGACCCCATTTAAAATTAGACACTTTAGACACTTTTAGACAGTCAGTTTAGTGAATATTGATGGCTCAGACATCCGCCAGTCCGACGTTGACATTCTTCCTCTCAAATATAGAAAGATATTGCACCTCCTGCCTGTCCATTTTCCATGAAGAGCAGGGCTGTAGAGAGGCAAAAAGAGCAGGGAGAG
Organism: Semaprochilodus insignis; assembly: GCA_034552555.1. Lineage (NCBI taxonomy): Eukaryota > Metazoa > Chordata > Actinopteri > Characiformes > Prochilodontidae > Semaprochilodus > Semaprochilodus insignis. The sequence continues at coordinate 385,542 of CM067476.1, read as the reverse complement.
CTTACAGAAAGTCTTTTTGGCTGTCAGTTGGACCCCTGAGGGCAGAAAAAGACAATCCAGCGCTTCCCTAAACCTGATCCGTATCTTCCTCCATTACGGCACTCGGACAGAGGGATGTGTGTCAGCCGTTTTATGCATTCCTCTGGGTGCAGGCAGGGTTGTTAACACCGGGGGCATGGAGGTATGCTCCAGAATAATAGAGGAGGCATTGTGTCCTCTTCATAAAGTCTCTGAAGGAGAAGCATTGTGTCTCCTTTTCAGCTCCTGAGGAATTCAGAGAGGGTTTTTTTTCTGCCCTGCACACAGGCTGTCGTAGGAGCAACATGAACCTTTTCAGCCTTTTTAGTCGTGGTGATTTGTTTGACACGTTTTGCATGCTTCCTACTCTTAGCGGGAGTTCTGGAAAAGCCCGTGATGTGCTTTTCTTCTTTTTCTAGATGTGGTTAGGTGTTGATTTTTCACTCTTGAAGTGGTGAAAACAGGGCTAGCAGTGCATTGCTCTTATTTACTCCAGCAGGCCTAAATAGAAGACCTATATGTTAGAGAACAGGCTAACATACAGGATTTCACCGTTATGCCAAAGATAGTATCAGCTACAGCCATGTTGAGCTGTTCGGACATCTCTAATAGACTTGCATATGTAGTTCCTGATACTGTATATCTATAAATATGGTGAAAAAGATGTCACATATACGAAAAAGGTAGTATCCGCCTCCTTGAGGGACTGGTTCAGTGAGAAAACAACTGTTGTCTATAATGGAAATCATGTACATTATTGACTTCTAGTGTTAGCTACATTAGCCTCATAGCTCCAGTTTAAAACTAAAGCATCAACATTTGGACATTAAACATATCGTGGCTGATCGAGTTCATCTGGGCTCAGTGGGATGATGTGCAAATTGCATCCATAGGTCTGTGGGACGTGTATGAAGTTGAGCACAGCACCCTTGTTACACCCTTGTGAAGTTTTCAATTTTATAGCTCAGGGTCAATGTCAAAACCACATCAACAAGTCTGCACAGCCTTAACGAAGACCTTTAAGATCTGGTTGAGCGGGTTGGGGGAAGTTTCAGGGATCTACAGAAAAGATTTGGGTGATTATTGACTTCTAGTATTAGCTACGTTAGCCTCATAGCTCATAGCTTGCTAAATAAGCAAAATTTGGACACTAAACATATCGTGGTTGATCGAGTTCATCTGGGCTCAGTGGGATGTTTTGCAACATGCGACATCACAGCATGGAGTTGTACAGGTTCCTAATGGTGTCCTGTGATACTCCATCCCATGCAGCTTGAATATCCTCACACAGTTCCTACAGATGGTGCAGTAGGGGTGGAGGTGGAGTGACACCAGGCCTTCTGGACATGTGACATGTGACAACAAACCGTCCATCTTGGTGCTGACAACGGTGCCTCCACACACGGATTCGTTGGTCGTCTCCACCAAGACAAAAGCGGGACTCGTCACTGAAGATGACCTGCTGCCATTCTGGGTCAGTCCGTGACAGTCTGGCATGACATCATTGCCTGCGCAGCCTTAACGAAGACCTTTAAGATCTGGTTGAGCGGGTTGGGGGAAGTTTCGGGGATGTATAAACAGAAAAGATTTGGGTGACTATTGAGTCCTAGTGTTAGCTACATTAGCCTCATAGCTCCAGTTTCAAACTAAAGCATCAAAATTTGGACACTAAACATATCGTGGCTGATCGAGTTCATCTCGGTTCAGTGGGATGTTGTGCAAATTGCATCCATAGATCTGTGGTACGTGTATGAAGTTGAGCGCAGCACCCTTATTACACCCTTGTGAAGTTTTCAATTTTATAGCTCAGGGTCATAGTCAAAACCACATCGACACGTCTGCGCAGCCTTAACGAAGCGGGATTGAGAAAGTTGTGGGAATGTATTTTGGGTGATTAAGATAAGATTTTGGATAAGATTTGGGTGACTGCTGACTTCTAGGATTAGTTACATTAGCCTCACACCTCCACTTTAAAGCTAAAGCAGCAAAATTTGAACTTAAGCTCCTGGTCAAAGTCGTACCCACCACCCCACAAGTCTGCGCAGCTTTAACGAAGGCATATCTTGGGAATTTGGGTGACTATTGACTTCTAGCATTAGCTACATTAGCCACATAGCCCAGGTTTAAACTTAAAGCCGCTCACTGCGTCCAGCTACACGGTGCAGTGGTGTTCGATTTTATAGCTCCTGGTCAAAGTCATACCCACCACCCAACAAGTTTGCGCAGGCATATCTTGGGAATTTGGGTGGCTATTGACTTCTAGTGTTTGTTAGCTACACTAGCCTTTCTGAGTAAAATCTGTGATGACATCTTGTAGCATCTGCCAGGATACGCCATCAGCTGTGTGACTCTTATAAGGAGTCCTAAAAAAATATATACTAGTGGTCTGCATATTTATTTATTTATTTATTTATTTATTTATTTAATTGACACAGTTCACATTTTAAAATAGAATAGGCCATTGAAAAATACAGCCTGACTCATTTGAGGAACACAAAAGAGAGAGAGAGAGCGATAGAGAACCACAGTGAAGAGCCCTTCACCATCGCAATAACTCAACAATGACGGCTGCGACCAAAACACGCAACATTTGCCACAACGATGCATGTTTAAAGCTGTTTTGGCAGCTCCTGATTTAATGCTTCAGTCGGAGCTCCTAACCTTCGCCTCTACAAAGGCCCGAGCGCCATGAGTAATTGCAGTGATAGTCGTAAACACAGACTCTGTGCGGTGGGTGTGTTGTAGCTGAGCGCGCGGTGATGAAACCCTCTCTAAGAGCCAGAGACACCCAAATTCTTCACTTCAAAGAAACTCCAAATTCTCCCGTCTTCCCTGAGGGAAGCGCTGAGAGTTGAACCGGATCTGTGGCGTACAAAAGATCTGACTTTTAACATGCTTAGTTTAATAAGATTACAGGCAGAGAGGGTGAGGAGCAAACCTTCTCCCCGACCCCCCCACCACCACCATCACCACCCCCCCACTCAGAAAGAGAGTAATTAATAGATATAGATAATCTTCTCCTCCCTCGGGCCGTTTTTAAGCGCCAGACTTGTTTTTGTTGTCTTAATGAAGTTGGTTTATGTCTCTTTCTGTTTTTTTGGGTTTGTAAAGATCACAAGCGTAAGCCTGAGAAACCAGTTGAGGCAGAAAAAAGAAAAAACTTCTGGTAATTAGAAGTGTTACTTCTCAGAGCTGGAAACACTTTGAAGACGGCGCAGGGAAAAAAGCGCTGAAACGCAGTATTGTTTCTGAGCGTTTTGGTTTTTTTTGTTCGCGTCTGAAGTCTGGAGTGCCCAGACACTTCAAGGATCTGCGAGTTTGAGTGCTCTCGAAATGTGTCCTTCAACCACATCTGGGAGATTTGGTGGGGTGGGGTTTCTAATCCTGAAGAAATCAGAAAGAGAAAGAGAGAGAAGGTGAAAAAGAACAACTGGACACGTCTGGAGTGGATTTCATCATGTTACGTGACTCCGGAGTTGAAGCAGCTCGGCTTCAGTGCTCAGCTGTTGCTGAAACACAAAAGTGTTTGTTTTTTATTATTTATATCTGTTTAAAACTAAAATAAGAAAAAAAGAGAAAGTTTTATTTATATTATTAATACATGTATAGATCGTTGCTGTCAAAAGAAAAACAAGAATCTCCAAAATGGCAACTTTACAGGAGAGGCCAAAAACCCAATCAAATTTGAATGGAAGTCAATGGAACCAGAATTTTTTCCAAGCGGCTCTGGGACAATTTTTGTTGGTCTATTCATCATGAAAAAGCGTAAACAGCAGCTGCTGTGTTTAAATGATGCATAAAAGTAAAAATCAACAAAAATGGAGGTACATGTCTTTCTTTGGACAGCGACGAAATGTAATATATACAGATAGGTTAGATATAGATATTCAATGGTCAGGACCCCCACAGGACCACCACAGAGCAGGTATTATGTGGGTGGTGGATCATTCGCAGCACTGCAGTGACACTGACGTGGTGGTGGTGGTGTGTTAGTGTGTGTTGGTGTGAGTGGATCAGACACAGCAGTGCTCCTGGACACCATCACTGCTGGACTGAGAATCGTCCACCAACCAAAACTATCCAGCACAACAGCGTCCTGTGGGGCAGCCTCCGGTGGGGCAGCATCATGTGGCAGCGTCCTGTGGGGCAGCGTCCTGTGGGGCAGCGTCCTGTGGAGCAGCATCCTGTGGGCAGCGTCCTGTGGGCAGCACCCTGTGGGCAGCGTCCTGTGGCAGTGTCCTGTGGGCAGCGTCCTGTGACCACTGATAAAGAACTAGAGGATGACCAAACCTGCACTGTGCAGCAGCAGATGAGCTATCGTCTCTGACTGTACATCTACAAGGTGAACCAGCAAGGTAGGAGTGTCTAATAGAGTGGACAGTGAGTGGACACAGGGTTTAAACACTCCAGCAGCACTGCTGTGTCTGATTCACTCACACCAGCACAACACAGACTAACACACCACCACCACGTCAGTGTCACTGCAGTGCTGAGAATGATCCACCACCCACATCATACCTGCTCTGTGGTGGTCCTGTGGGGGTCCTGACCACTGAAGAACAGGGTAATAGAGTATACAGAGAAACAGATGGACTACAGTCTGTAAGTGTAGAGCTTGGTCTTATATGGTAAGTGGAGCGTTAAAATTAGCAGTATAAGTAGATACATAGTACACTTGAAAACACTTGAGTTTCCTTCACTGTAGGCACGGACAGACCTTTCTGATCGCTTCCAACTAATATGTGCTCCTCTTTTCCGGCCCATCACATGACGTTTCAGCCCATTTTGTGCCTTAAACACACTCAGCGCTGCCTGATGAAGCCTGCCTGTGACTGACGCCACTGTTTGATGACGGTTGAAGCCACCGCACCTTAACTAGGCCTGGAGCGAGCGGCGCATTCGCACTCTGCACTGCGTGATTAACGCACCTCGGCAGCAAGCTGCGTTCACATTTCATTGCGCCCCCCCCCCTGCCACCACCACTTTCCTTTCAACTGGCAGCTGTCAGGAACTTCTCGCCACGACACACAGGAACTTAAATCGCGGTCACAATCGCTTTATCCGAAAAACAAGAAAGAGAAAGAGCTGTCACTTTCCTCTTTTTAGCACTTTCTGTAGCAAATACAGAAAGCTTTCTGCTTTATCAGGAAGAAAAACTAGTTCAGTAGCCTATATAAGTGAGAAGATAAAGCACTTTGTCTTTGTGTTGTTTAAGGGAGGGAACCGAAAGGGAGGAAACTGGCGAAGAAGAAGGTGCAGCATTTTTTGATCGCTTTGGTCCATCAAGGAGAACAAGGCGAGGCGCGTTTTGATGCCTTGGCGTCCTCAAAGTGTCGCAGAGTGTCTTTGTCATCACCGAAGGCGTCGATTAAAGGCTGGGCATCATTAATTCATTTGCGAGACTCCGCGAGAGCAGAAGCAAGGGAGGAGGGGTGGATAAAAAAACTTTGGTTCCTGTGTTGCCTGTCAGATTTTTGCCTGATGGCGTCAGCTCTCCTCGCTGAAGCGCTGGCAGTTTTTCTCGCGGCCCGTTTGGGAACGATGGCGACAAACCTGGAGTTGAAAGTTTCGTCTAATGACTGTTTGATGGTGAGATTAGCTGTGTTTTTCACTCTTTCTTTTTGATCCCTTGATCTGTGAGAGAAGCAAGACTGCAAGGCCAGCAGGATAGATCCTTGATTTGCATCCACAGATATACACATCTACAGGCCCTCTCTTGTTAAACTAGCTTTGTGGGGCATTTCCATTGATCCGTGTGATGCCCACCCGAGTTTCCAACCTTATTAATGGTGCGGATTGCTATGTGACGGCAGGGTGGGTACGGGGGAGTCTATGATGCCATGACACACGCGATTACCACCATTATATACACAACAGGAGATGTCTGAGGAAAGCCGTCAAGAACTCCTCTGAGGCCACATAACTTTCAGAACGAGGCTCCGGAACATCCGAGCCAGAACCACCAGGTTCAAGAGCAGTTTTTACCCAAGAGCTGCCAAACTGGTCATACTGGCAGTACCTACCGGAAGCAGATTGCAACACTATGGACTGCTACTGGTCTCTCCCTGATCACCCCAGTATCTACACACTGGGCCCCACTCGCCCACAGGACTGTATGCACTTGCACTATAACTAGACCCATATACCTGAACATCTGAGCTGTGTATTCTGCATACAGAACATCTCTACTGTGAACTGTATGGCTGGTTTAGCGATTGCAGACATCTAGCGAGCAGTGATGTCCTCCATGAGTCATCGTGTTAGTGCCAGGGCCATTGGCAGACGGCTGCACCACGCAGGACTACGCGACGACTGTCCTTAACACCGCGTCAGCGTCGCAGCCAAAGACCGCAATGTCTGTCATGGAGTGGCTCAAAATGGCACCGGGAATGGCACCGGGTCATCTTCAGTGACAAAGACCTGCTTCTGCTATTGTTACAAGGCCAAGAGGAATCCTATCTGGTGCTCTATGCAACATGTTTTCCATCAGTCTGTGGAATTCTCATTTAACCTCCAGAACCCAAAAACAAGGGGTTCGTCTCTGCAATGTATAATTTAGGTAAACGTGAGCAGCTGCACGCTGTCAAAACGTTCATCCTTGAGACATGTAGTCCCTGAAAAGAAACAAATACCTGCACGCGTGCAAACACACAGTATCAGATTGTTAGTGTTTGTCTCGGGTCTTTGTTTCTGATCGTGTTTGTCCGAAAGCTTTCAGGAGCTTTTTCAACTACCTGACCAAGCCGGTGATGTGAAGGTGCTTTGTGCTAGAAAACTCTTTCTCAGCCCCGAAGAAGTTTTTTTTTTTTTCCCCCGCTTCTTTTTCTTCTTTCTAACAGGCTAGATGAAGATGGGTAAGGACAAAGAGAAAGAAAGGAGCGCTGGCATGGAGAAGCTTTTGACGAGGACTTCTAAAGTCCCAGGAGTTCTGACTTTTTCTCTTTGCTCCCGACTATAAGCGGCTCCCTCGAATCACCGCCGAAAAGGCCCGTATATCAAATACAACCTGCGAAGCCTTTCAACTTACACCGGCGTTTGAAAATATTGTTCTTTGCGGGCTTTTTCTCCACTTTCCCTCCAAACGGTGAAAAGAAAAGTTACATCGTTCTGCCTTTTATCTGCGTCTTACTCTCTCTCAGTCTGACGGATGGCGGGGTAGGGGGTCAGCGCTCTGATCCGCTTTAGACTATATGTATATCAAACCGTTTCTCTTTTTCTTGTAGGCACATGTACACGCTGCTCTCATCATTAGTTTCAGAGCTTCTCTGACAAAGAACATCTTCAAAGTGCATTTATAGACAGAATAAAACTTCAAGTATTGATGACTCGTGGAAGTTTCCTACCTCAGCGTCCGTATCCATCACTGCTCAAACCGCCGGTACAGTTTGAATAGTTCAAAAGTGCATCTAAACCAATTATCTTCAAAAGTTCATTTGACCCCAAGGTACTTTGAGTGAGTCCACACTCTCCGAACTGTGTAGCTTCAGTGCAGTGATGTAGACACAATTACCAGTTTTGCTTGAGCTGTGAAAAAGTTGGAAGGCCAGCTTGATAAAGAGTTGTTAACAGCGGACCATTGTTGGCCCACTAACAGCAAAGCTGGCTGGTGTTTTGCTTTTTGAGTTTTCTGGACGGCCCACTGGTGGTTAAGCAGAGTGTTCGACAAAATGCCATTTTCCATCACTTGTTTTTGTCACACTTCCGGGTCTCCCCGGTCCTTTCGCTCTCCTGGACTCTACTTCCCAGAGGGCTACACTCGATGACGGCACGTCCACGTGCTCCCGAATGGACGTTCCCATTCGTTCCAGGTCACCTGAGTTTTAGATCAGCTGCTGTCAATTACTATCCGTATTTAAACCCCATGTTTCCATGTGTTCCTTGCGAAGCTTTGCCAAACCTTGTTTGCAATTCTGAGCGGTCTTTCTGGTTTATTGATCTTTCTGGTTTCGACTTCCTTTTATTTTTCGACTACCCTTTTGCTCTTCCCTCTTCCCTCTTTCTGTCGTACTGTGTATTTCTGGTGTTCGACCTCTGCTCTTGCCTTTAACGCTCCCTCTCGCCTCGCCCTTCCAACCTGGTTGCCTCCGCTGACTGCTCCTTCTGGTTCCGACCTGTGCCTGTCCCTGACTCCGCTCTGTGCCCCACTCTCTCTGCTAGTTTTTGTATTGTTGCTCAGTCTGTTCACTACATTGTATAATAAAACCGCCCCGGCTTTTAGCTCTGCAAGCGTCGATCCGGAGTCTTTTGTCCTGACAGTTTTCCACTCATAGTCCAATTGACTTATTCCTCCTTCATCTCTTACTATCTAATCCAAAAAAATTGCATTAGTAACAACACTTTCTACAAAATCATTTTCTATTTTTCCCTCCTCGTTATTTTTGTCTCTGTGTGGTTTCATTTTTAATGAATTTAAAAAATTATTTAAAAAATAAATACAAATAAAATGTACAGGTTTGAGATATTTTTGAGAGGATTAAAAACTAGTTAGATCTTGTATGACAAGCAATAATCTGGGTGGTCCGAGGATGGCCCAGCAGTGGCAAACCTCAGCGAGGGTGCCGGCCTTATCAAACCAGCAGACCAATATATGCTTGTCATGTGGGTGGTTGAAACAAGAGTGGGAAGCTCGTAACTCTCAACATGGCATTCGTTTACATAGGAGGTCGAGCCCTTCGTTAAGAAGAGCCAGTTAACTTGCTTGTTACACTGCAGATGAGAAAGGGTCGACGGTACTGTTGTGCTACTAGCTACCACAGAAATACACCGTCCAAACAAGCTGGAATATCACATTTTAATTTTGTATTATTGAGACCAAAGCTACAGGTTATTTATGAGGTTTGTCCGATATCAGTTCTTTCAAATATATTTCTGAAACAGTAATTTGACCTCCAGTTTCAAGTACTTTGGTGTTGCAAACAGACACTTTCCTTGCCTGGTAGATCCAAGACCCAGTCTCACAATGTCTCGCATTCGCTTGTTACGTCTGATACTACTCTGGACATTACAGTCATTCCTTGGTCCAGAACACTCCCTTAGATCCCAAAAGCAAACAACAGTGGCAGGATCTGTGAAGCTTTTCACCATCCCTTCCTCACCATCACTTCATCATCTTCTTTATTGAGGCACCACTGGGGATTAAAAAGGGTCTAAATTCATTTCAGACATCCGGGTCCAAACCTCTACTGTGTTGGCTGAGACCCTGGTCTTTTTTTAGCATGCCGCAGTGCTGTGTCCAAAGAATGACTCATTTGTCATTTCATTGCTTTCCTGGCAATGAGAAATAGCTGCAAAGGGCTGCAGTTGAAAAGGTGAGTTTAAACCTTTAAAGGAATGAAGAAAAACAAAGTTTGGTGTCAATGGGCTCTAATATTAGCTAAGTAACTTTCTTGCTACGAACCCACATCTTCTTGTTTCGGTTGTTCGCCCATTTACTGCACTGACGTAGCCAACTATCTTCACCTTATCCAGCTATTCACCTTAGCTAACTATCTTCACCTTATCTAGATATTTTCACCATCTTTAGCTATTTGCCTTAGCTGGCTATTTTCACATTTTCTAGCTATTTTCATCTTAGCTAACTATCTTTGCCTTAGCCAGCTATCTTCACTCTAGCTGGCGATCTTCATCTTAGCTAGCTATTTTCACCTTAACTAGCTATTTGCCTTAGTTAACTATTTTCATGTTAGCTACCTATCTTTGCCTTAGCTAGCAATCTTCAACTTGGCTAGCTATCTTTACTTACTTAGCTATTTTTGCATAGCTAGATATCTTCTCTATAGCTAGCTGTCCTCTCCTTAGCTAGCTATCTACATGGGCCCTTGTCTGTCTGACAAGCCTAATAACCGAAACATGAAGATGTGGGTTCATAGCCACAAACACCTTTTGAAACCCATAGCCAACGTCATGGGTTTCCGCAAAGGGCCAGATTGGCTTTTAGCTAGGCTCACTGGTTCCGAACTTTGTGTTTTCAATATTCGTTTAAAAAGTTTAACTTAGCTTATCAACTGCAGTCATTCCCTCTCTTTCCCATCACAAGGCGAGTGCTAGAATGATAACTGAGTATTCTTTTAGACTCAGATCTATTTAAACAACGACACAGAACTGAGACATGTTCAAAAGACGTGAGTCTCAGCCAGCCCGGTGGACGCATGGACCCGGACATAAGGTCAAAACATCACGTCTTAACAAGCAGATAGATAATTACAGCTTCTGAGCAGCAACTGGAGGGCTGAGGAAAATAAAGTGGAGCTTGGTGTCCTACAAACTGCAGAACATTACCCCATTTAGACATGCTCACGATTGAACCAATCGTATGATTGCATACGACTGGTTCAGTTGAGTTCAGTTCAGTTCCTCTTGTTGTCCCCCGAGGGGAAATTTGTTTTACAGCCAGGTATACAAAACATGTAACACAAGATCAAACCACACCGTCAACCACACCAACAAAAACACACAGTACAGCTCATATATTAAACCCCAAATTTAATAGAGCTATAGCCGCAGGTGTAAAAGAGGTCCTCCATCTGTTACTTCTCACCACTGGGAGCCTAAATCTGCACCCAGAAGGAAGAAGCTGAAACTCGAAATGAAGTTAATAATGTTATTGAAAATGATTTTTGTTCTATAGACCTAAATCCCCAGACCAAACAATCATGTCCACACTGAACATGTTTAGCTTCCTTATGATGTATAATCTCTGCTGCCCTTTTTAATAGATGATATCGGTAATTGTCCCCAGGTATTCGTAACTGTCAGTAGATTCAATTGCTGTACTGCTAATCAATACAGGTGATGGAGATTGGGCCACTTTGAAATCAATTTTCATATCTGTTGTTTGGTATGGTGGTATGGTATGGTGGTAGGTGTTTCCAATAAACCCGGAATGATCATTTTTGGGATTTGTAGGATTTTATTTGTTCATTGTTATTGACTTATTTAAGTTTTGCGGATGCGTATTTGGCATTTTCATTAATGTTATTAATGGCATATAGGTTATTACTGGTACGTCAATATCATCCTCAGTGTTGGTATTTGTCTAATACTGCCCATTATGATTTGGGATGATTTGGTAGGTTTTTGTATGATTTGATAATTTATTTTATGGTTTGATAATTTGTTTTATGGTTTGATAATTTATTTTATGGTTTGGTTTTTCTTGATCTTGTTTGGAAG
>CM067476.1:356614-373852 GCA_034552555.1 Semaprochilodus insignis | reverse complement strand
ATAGATTCATACTGGATTAGCACCACTCCACAACTATCACTGCAAGACTCCAAACACCATAGATTCATACTGGATTAGCACCACTCCACAACTATTATTGCAAGACCTCAAACACCATAAATTCATACTGGATTAAAACCACTCCACAGTTATTAGTGTCACCATGCTTACAAATGATTCTGGGACATCTGTACTGAGGTGCTTTAAACTCTTTCCCTGCCATTTCATCCTTTCATCTCATCCGTTTATCTTTCGCACAAAGAACAGGAACCACACAGAAAGGTAAAGAACAGAAAACACAGGAAACAGCTTCAGCATTCTGGGACGACTGTACTGCACTGAGGTGCTTTAAACCCAGTGAGGAAACAGATTACTTCTCCTCTCTCTGATCTCTGTGGTCCTCGGCTTCACTCTCCGTCCCTCCATCCCTCCCTCCGTATCTCCCTCCATCCTCTTCCTCCTTTTTTTCTAGTCTTCTTTTAATTTTGTCCCCCGCTCCTTTTTTTCTGTCTATCTGGCTTTTATTCTGAGATTTAAAAGCCTGTCCCCCCTCCCTCGCCCCCCACTCCTTGCGTGTGTTTGATGTTTGACAAGGGTTCTTTGAAGCTGGCTGACTTCAGAGCCTCCACGCTGATGGCATGGGTGGTGTGTGTGTATGTGTGAGTGAGCGTGTGTGTGTGTGTGCTGGTCCAGCTTTTGCCCAAGGCTGGCAGTACTGTTGGCAGTTGGCATTAAAGGAGGAAGAGGAGAGGAGTGAGATGAAGGGTATTCAAGGATTCAGGGTCAGTGCGAGATCTCAGGTTCTAGATGGAAGCGTTCAGAATGCACAGACTTGTGCTGTATGTCAGTTTCACTCTGTACTCTGTTGGTCTCACGCTGTATTCCTGGAAAGCCACGTTACTCCACAGATGATCTAAGAACTACTGGAGCTGAATTAGTTGTACCAGAGGGGTTTGTGTCATGTGATTTGACAGGGTTTGATTGATTGGTTTGGGATAAAGTATTCCCTGAATTTCCTCTGAACTTCCAGACTGAAAGCTCATTGGCCAAAATGTTCATGCCCCCAGGTCCCATTCTGTAGCAATAACAACACAGCAGCATTAGCAGGGTTTGTTATTTCAGTAGTGTTGAGACCCTTCACTTGCCATAGTTCAGATTTATACTGGATTACAATCACTCCACAACTATTACTGCAAGACTTCAAACACCATAGATTCATACTGGATTAAAATCAGTCCCCTGTATTACTTTCAGACAGTAAAAATACACATGCTGTAGATTCATACTGTCTACATATAGACTGCAGTTACTCTACAGTTATTACTCTCAAACTACAGATTCATACTGGATTAAAATCACTCCACAACTATTACTGCGAGACTCCAAACACCATAGATTCATACTGTATTAAAAGCATTCCCCAGTTATTACTGTCAGACTGTGAACACTACACACGCTGCAGATTCATACTGGATTAAAATCACTCCCCGGTTATTACTGTCAGACTGTAAACACTACACACACTGCAGATTCATACTGGATTAAAATCACAAATTCGGTCGTTAATCACTTACATTACAGACCCTCCCCAGACAAAACTAATCCGGCTCTAATAGAGCTTTAATCTATTAGCCAATTATGAAACCCTTCAGCTATCTTCTGATCTTCGACTACCGCAATCAACTACACCCTATTGCGCCTCCCTCTCCCACTCTAACCCACTCGCTCCTGTGTTTTTTCCCCCGTAGAGAACACACCGATTGCCGCGGGAGATGGCTCCGGTAGAGCCGTCCGCGTTCGCTGCAGAGCTGATCGCCCGGCTGGAGAAACTGAAGCGTGAGCAAGACACGCTCAGCTGTCTGGAGGAGAGACTACAGCAGATACAGGAGGTGAGGAATTTAGGCCCACCAAACATTAACAGGGCTGCACAATGGATTGTTCACTAATCAGTATAGTGATACTGGCCTTTGCAGTGCTGATATCACAGAATATGGAAGTGAGCTGTGAGCATCCCAGCCAATCGCAGACTAAATGATTCAAATACCTGCTAGAAGCATCTATCAGTGCTTTCTGGTGTTCGTGCACAGCTCACAGCCACGCCTCATGATGTTTAGCCCAGCAATCAAAGGCTGAAAGCTTCTTTTGATGGAGGACCTGAGGGCAGCTCTCCTGCTAAGTGCCTAGGCCTCACCCTTTCAACCCCTTGAGTCATGTGACCTGTGACTCTTGAACTGTGCAACACTTTATTAGAAGTGTGTGTTTCATCTCTATGGAAAGAAACATAGCTACGTGTCTTAGACAGATAGGAACTGGTTATTAAGGGTTCATTAGGAAGCTGATGGATCATAATGAGGTGTGGAGAAACAGAACTACTCCATGTTTCGGATGGTGATAACCGCTTAAAGATTACAGCTTGCTAATCTAACCCTTGACGTATGATGCGTGCTGTATAGGAAGAAGAGCGAGATGAAGGCGAGTTGGCAGGCCCCCAGCAGCCTCCTCCCTCCCTTACCCTACTCCCGTCCGGGTTCTGTGAGGAAGACCCTCAAGCCATCCTGGACGAACATCTCTCCAGGGTCTTGAAGACCCCTGGCTGCCAGTCCCCTGGCGTCCCCATCTATTCCCCTCGCTCGCGCTCCCCAGACCAACACCATCACCACCAGCACCATCACCAGGGCTCCGGCTCCAGTCCATTACCCAGCGGACCCTACTCCATCCCGGGCAAGGTGCCTCTGGTAGGCCCCCGGCCTTCCACCAAGCACATCCACCACCACTACATCCACCACCACCACGGGGTGCCGCCCAAGACCAAGGAACAGATCGAGGCAGAGGCGGCACATCGAGTTGCCCAATGTCTGGGGTCAACGGGGTCAGATTACTCCTTCCAGCGATGCCACAGTCCGGCTGAGCTCACAGCAGGGTGAGTTTCGGTTACCACAATATACATACGTATGCTGATGTTCAGAAATGCTTTGGTCTCAAATCCAGAGAAGATTGTTCCGTAATCGGTATTTCCGCTTGCTCTTGTCTTGATCAGGAGAACCAGCATGTTGTCCAGGCGTCCCAGTAAAGCCAGTGATGGAATGAGCGTGTGCCAGTCCAGCGGAGAGGGCTGCAGCTCCCCTAAGTTGCCTTTAGATGGTACAGACAGGTCGCAAAACGTGTGGCAGTGGATCCTGGAGAGTGAGAGGCAGAACAGACACAAACCGCACAGGTGAGCTGCTTTGCTGCTTTGAAGAGATGAACCGGATTGTTTAGAATTAACAGGGTTTTTGGACCAGTTAGGGGTCTGTACATATTCAAATATGGCATGGTGACAGGTCTAGACTATCTAGTAATCCCTCAGAAACTCATAACAGACACTGCCGGGTCTAAAATACAGTTATTCAACCTCTGTCCACAGTTCCCAAGGCCTGAAGAAGACCCACCCCGCAGACCCCTCCTCAAAGGCACCCTTATGGGGCGGCGGAGGAGTAAGCGCCCACGTCCGGGGCCACCATCCAGGTCACCCCTTCGTCCAGGACCCTACTATGCCTCCCCTGCCCCCGCCAAACACTCTGACCCAACTTGAAGAAGCCTGCCGAAGACTGGAAGAAGCCTCCAAACCCGCTAAGCAAAGGTACAGGAGTCAGACATGGCCATGCAATGAGTGACCGGCCCAACCTGCTATATTTACAATGTGCTACTTCAGTGGGTCTCCGCATTTAGTTGTCTTCCCAGCACCTAATCAGAGTCAAAGTGGGCATTGAATCCCACTACACACCACTGGGTCCGTATATCGCAAATACATTTGTCACACGAACCGTGACGTATACATCAGTTCCCTCCTCATGAAGTGTTCTTAGGCCGTTTCATAGCACTGACAGTGTGTTTGACAAGAATATGGCCCAAGAACTCCTCACTGTGTTATGACATTCCATTTGAAGTGTAACTGAACTGAATATATTCTTTTGCCGTGCTTTAAAAAATCTCAAAAGAGAAAGTCTTGCCTAGAAGTCTCTGTTGCAGTTTGTTTCACGATTATTTGGAATCTGTCAGCTCCGTCTCCTCTCCTAACGCATGACTCTATCTCTTAAACCCGCAGGCACTCAACATCCAGCCTGCAGAGAGAAAGAGTTCACCCGTCTCCCTTTCCCAACAGCAGCTGCGCTCTCGTCAGCCCTGCTCTGCAGATGGACGAGTACGTATTTGTGTGACGAGTAATCTTTTAATGTTTATAGCATCTTCTCTTATGAACTGTGAGCATAAAAATGTCAAAACACGACAGAAATGGATTCACTTATAACATGTCCAGCCCGGTTTCCCAAAAATGATGGGAAACCGATATTTTACGAAGGCTTAGCTCCACCCACAGCCACACTGAATATAAGCTCACCGGACAAAAAACACACGTAATAGAGTGCAATACCTTCACAAGCACTGATAACAGCTGAGACTCGATTTGGCATGGAATTGGACAAGTTTCCGGATGTAGGCCACGTCGATGTTCAGTCAGTCTTGCATCAAGGAATTGGGCAGTTGGGCCAAATTTGGGCCAGATCTGGTGTTTTACCGGTTGCTCCTTCAAGAGGGTTCAAATCTGGTTGAATGCTCCCGTATGTTCATCATACTAATCAAGCCACTTTTGCAGACCTGTGAACACGAGAATTGGCAACCTTGGAATACCGGGATAGGAATGTTATGATCCTCGGTAAGATGATAATGAGCAAAAGGCAAAACCTGGTTATGCCAGCAGTTCAGTGTAGGCACTGTGGATCAAATGTACAGTCACCTCAACCAAAGAACCCGTTTCCAAGTAATTAAAACAGCCCTAGAACGTCACAGAGGGGACTCACTGTTTGCCGGGAAGCTTATATCCTGTAGCCCAACGACTCTCATTGGAATAGTGTAGGTTGCTTGCCCAGGTAGGGAGTTGAACCCCAGTCTACTGGGAGGTAGGCCAAGGTGTTAGCCCCTACATTATATCAACCAGCCGTTACACTATACCACAATACCTACCAGCCTGTTGTAGAACATGCTCATTCATGTTTTACGTCTGAAGTATATTACAGAAGGATATTAATTCTAGATTTTATGATAGCATTACGTTGTGTTTCCTGATTAAACAGTAAAACAGTAGTCTGCTATATAGAATCCGTTCTCTGGAGTATGTGTTCACGCTGAAATGAACATGTTTAAGGAGATAATATATCATTTGCATATGCAAAACTTCCAATATGAAAAATACCTGTAATAATGTCAGTAATCAACTGGCTAGGCTGATCCAATGCGATGTCTATCATTCTAGGTAACGACCAGAATTGGAAACTTCAGAAGAATGTTCTCAAATTATGACTTTTTATTGCGTCTGTGTGCTGCGTATGTCCTCCGCACACAAAGGAGCTCCGGCGATTAGAGGCGCAGACAATGAAACCCGTCTTGGAGCTTTAACAAGCCCTGCGATATTTTTTGCCACTCATCTCGGCGTTCTGCGGATCTGTTTGATGTTTGGCCACGGCCACCTGACACACAAACACATTCGCAGGCTCTTCTGAGCTTTAATTGGCTGACCTTTAGCCGGCCAGCTGTCTCAGGGCGAAGCATCGCCATCTGAAGCCGCGCTAACAAAGCCTTGGAAGTGAATGAAAAGCTTCACGGCTCTATTGGGGTGGGCTTGCCCTTTGGCCACCCCCGTGACACATGTTGGTCCAGTCCGGCCTATCCGAGCCTGCCAATGCACCACTGTGCACAGGTTGAGCTGGACCATGGTGTGCGGAGGGGAGGGGGGGGGCGTTGTGGAGGGTAGGTGGAGAAAAAGGCCGAATCAAAAGCCTGTTGGGGTCTCTTAGCGAGCGGTCTGATGATTTGTGCAAAGACTGGTCATTGACACAAAGCCCCATCATCCATCAAACGTGGGCAGCGCTGCCAGAGCCATCTCGCTCGGCACAACAGCCCTGTGCTGCCTTCACATGAAAGCTAATCACGCGCTTCGTACTTCTCAGCCTCGATTGTCTTCGCTTCACTCATCACGGATGTGCTTTCTGCAGTTAAAGAAACCTAGCCTGGAGTGATTTCCGGGCCTGATGTCAGGGTTTGGGAATTACTTCCCAGTTTTTAGCTTCCGGAATAGGACTTCACTATAGATCGTTTATCCTTAGCAGTATAGCTGATGGTTTTTCTATGCACTTTGAGCATCTTCACCAATTTTCAGCCTAAAAATCCTTTTTTAATATATTGAAAGATGTATCCCATTAGCATTATGCATTCCCACGTGACTCTGTGGGACTTACAAGTACAACACAATATCTAGCGGCACAGTGCTAATCTAAGTCTAGACGTACGGGCATTAATCCAGTCCAACATATACCTGTAGAACAATATGTACATATAGAAAAATCCAAAAAATTAATAAATATTCTATTTTAAATGCTAATAAACACATAATGATTAGCATGCATAGTTAGCATATATAGTGTATATAGCATATATAGCATATCTTAAACTGTGATCCTAAGTATATATGTGTGTGTGTGTGTGTGTGTATACAGTATATACATAAATATATAGCGTATAACAATCATGACATGCCTATTTAAAATTCTCCTGTATTTACAACACTGTATTTTCCCTCCACAGGTGGAAGGAACAGCGGAGGCCCAGTGCCGGTCACTCCAGTGCCCCCTTTGGTTCGGAGCTGGTGGTCACCTATTTCTTCTGCGGAGAGGAGATTCCTTACCGCAGACTGATGAAGACCCACAGTCTCACCCTCGGCCATTTCAAAGAGCAGCTCCGCAAGAAAGGCAACTACAGGTAATCCATCTCAGCTTATTCAGAAGAAGGAAAGTGAGCAGTCAGGGCATATTCCAGAGTGCAGACGAATCGGATTTGTTTGAGGAAGACTGTCCAGACTGTTATTGGTAAATGATCAGATCGGATCTGCGTGTCCAGGCATTTGCATGGGTTCCCGTGGTGTCTCAGCATCCAGCATATAACATATAGCGTATGACAGAGCATCCAGGCTGAGACTTGTTTTGGAGCTGATGCAATTTGCAAAAACTGGATTTTGTGTGTTTTTTCTGATGCCCAGACTGTCAAATCTAGATTAATGTGGATACGATCTGGATATGCCAAAAATCGGGCATGGCCTGGCAATCTGAAAATGGCCTTGTATATATATAATATGTATATAATGTATTTAACCAAAATTAAGCTTTTTAAAGGCCCTTTTTAATTTATTTTAAGTGCAAAAAATTTTTTTTTTTAAATTGTGCATAATTAATAATTAAAATAGATCTGTATTCTAATCAGTTCTGACCGCCCGAGATCAGTGCAGCCGAACCCTTCAGATCGGTGCATCACTATGGAGTGAGTCATTCCTACAGCACTGGTGTGTGAGCTAGATATGAAAACAGGGGACGGCCCCTAACAGCAGGAGCACACCGTAAGCTCACCATGGCCAAAGGAAGGGGGACGGATTGTGTTTGGTCACTGATTCCCATGCTAAGGCATCCTTAATAAGCAAGGCTTTGAAGATCCAGCTCTATTATTTTCTGCCCAGTGAGCTGCTGTGTTTGACGGCCTCTCAGATTCCTCCCAGGATTACATCAGCTGCATCAAGGGCACCTCCTGCCCCCCCTCCGCTAACCTTCCACAGGCGCGCATCTTCGGCATGAGAAATTTACAGGGCCCCTTTTGAACTCAGACCACGGAAAGCGGGGAGGATCACAAACGGCAGCTTAGGGCGTCTAGACAGCGGCTGAAATCGCTTGGCTTTAAAGGGTCCGTGTCATGGAAAACCAACTTTTCCTATTGTACTCGTAATGAAAGAGTTTGGTGCGGTATGTAAAGTCCAAATCCATAGCTTGTATATGGTAACCAATTCATCCTTGTGATGTCACAAAAAACACGTCTGCCTGTCCGGCTTACAGCAGTTTACCTTCACCCATTAAAGCTCCAGTCCACAGTGTTTATATGGAAACTAATTTGATATTTTAAAGGTATTGTTTTTGTGATGTCACAAACACCCTGTATAACTCAGGTTGCAAAATGGAAAATGAATCAGACTGCTTGAGTGCATACACACATAAAAACCTCAGAAGTGAATGTTGGAATGGGATGGGCCCTTTAACGGGATGGGCCCTGTATTGTGTAAGTCAGACGTGTTATATCGTGCAGATTTATTGATCTGTTAATCAGTAAGAACAGATGCGGATCTTCACCAGAGCCGAACGAGTCCGGTCTTTTTCCCGGTCCATCGGGTCCAGCAGATGCGTTTACAGTGTAAACGAGTTCTGTAGCCCTGAACGTGTGAGTTAATCTCAACATGGCAGCCTTTCAGCAGAGAGCCGTACAGAACCAGCCTGCCAGACGATATTGATACCAGATGTGATGACGAGCTGAACACATTAAACCGGTTACTCTCTCACTCACACAAGCTCTGTATCTCTCTCACTCACTGTATCCTCCTCCTAATCGCTCTCTCATGCTATCCTTCTTATTCCCTCTCTCTCTCTTTCTGTTATTGTTCTTTCTTCTTTTCACTCTCTCACTTTCTACCCTTCTCTTCCCTTTCTTTCTCTTCTTTCTTTTTTTAATACCGTTCTTCCTCCTTTTTCTTGCACTCTCTGTCCGTCTCTGTTCTCTTCCTCTTTCCGTCTAAACACCATTTGTTCCTGCTTACTGTCTCTGTGTATTCCTCCTCTTCTTTTTTTCTTTCTTTCTTTCTTTCTTTCTTTCTTTCTTTCTTTCTTTTTTGCTACTTCTCTTTTTCTGTCACTCTTTATTCTTCTCTGTTCTTCTTTTCTTTCCTTCTAAACACTATTTGTTCTTGCTCTAAGATTCATCTTCTTGTCCCTTCTTTCTTTCTTTCTTTCTTTCTTTCTCTCTCTCTCTGTTCTCTTTTTAGCTTTCTCCTTTCCTTTCTCTTTTCTCTCTTTCTTGTCTTTCTGAATGTATTTTCCAGCTCTTCCTCTTTCGTTCTCTGATCCTCTTCTCCTCCGCTGGTGTTGTATGTTTGGTCTGTAAGGGGATGAAAACGTTGCCTAAGTCAGGAGAAGTGTTTCGTGCAGACTCTGAGGACCATGCTTACCTGTGCCCAGGTTACACAAGCTTTAGGTTACACCTGGCTCCGTTCAGGACCTTCCCGCAGTCGCTTACGCTTCGATTCATCTCCCTCTTGAAACGTACTTACTCAGAGTCTTCCGGCCCGGACCCTCTCACACACCTACCCGGCCCGTGACTACAGCAGACTCAGCGAGACAAATTAAAGTGTGTGGGTGGGAGGTGGGGGGTGATGGGAGTGGGGGATTCGGCTTTACACATGCGTTGTTTGTGTGAGTTACTCAGTCTTCACCCATAAACTCAAGCAGGCTGTGGAATTCCGAAGCCGCCCCACACACATGGGGCAAGTGAGCATTTTTCCATTACAAAGCCAATCATTAAATCTTCCCCGCTGATCCCTGCTCCTTTTAAAGAGCCCTCAGATCATTAAGAGCTCAGCAGAGAAAAGGGCCCAAGCTCCACCTTCACTGCTGCCTGTGGAGGGGGTGGGAGGGGGGCACGTGACCTTCGACCTGTAGAACACCCTTGAGGTCACGGAGAAGCTCCCTGGGTTTTCTGTCAAAGGGCCAAAGCTGCTGGCTGTAACAGGACAGAAGTGGCTCGCTTCCCACCAAACAGAACCCCTCTCATGCTGTGGCCACATTCATAGGCATATATATATATATATGCATGTACATATTTGACATTTTCTACTGACTACATGTTTATGAATAGGCATCAGTAGGCATCAATAACGTAGCTACACTGGTGATGTGGACTTCAAACATGGATGTACACCTTCCACTCAATCGCTCTGTCAAGTCCCGGTTCAGAGCTCTTTGGGACTCTTTTTGAATCCCAGCACTTCCGTTATTCCGGTAATCCGATTGGACCCGTCCAGATTGTCCAGACTGAGACGCATCTGGAATATTCAGATTGAAACTGAAATTCCAACCACCTCCAAATGTGGTTTGGATCTGATTGGCCAAAAATGGATTTCATTGCTTTTTGCTGCCTAGACTATCAAACCAACCAGACCATCAATCTGGATACAGTTTAGATATGCCGGAATGTGGACGGGGGCTGGCAGTCAGTGGAAAATACATCGTTTGGAATATTAATATCCAGGCAGCTGGAACCTTCAGGTATGTTTGCTTAGGTCCAAATGCAGGCTAGTTCTAAAACAAGTCACTGGTTCAGTCGCACTCTGAATATGCACCAGTATAAGCTGGATAAGGTATATGTTTGTTCATATCGTCCATATTATGGTATAGTATCTCAGGCATATGGACTTTATGCACTGCCCATGTTTTTTGCACTCTACGTGTCTTGATGAGGTACCTTTGTCTGCTGTGTTGCAGGTACTACTTTAAGAAGGCCAGCGATGAGTTCGAGTGTGGTGCCGTGTTTGAGGAAATCTGGGAGGACGGGACGGTGCTGCCCATGTACGAGGGCAAGATTTTGGGCAAAGTGGAGCGAATGGACTGAGGATACATCCAGCCATCCAGTCAGCCAGGCCAGCTAACCGACCCCTAGGATAAAGAATGAACTATCATAGACTTCCGTTTACCACACCCTGAAAGAAACCCTCCGAAACGAGGCTGGACCACCCGTAGAGACCCTGTCCTTGTATGCGTGTGTGTGTGTGTGTGTGTGTTTTTTAAGCTACCTAGAGTTAATATATTTGCGAAAGACTGCCCAGGACGTGATGAAGCTATTGAAGGAACACTACGCAACCAATGAAGAAAGAGTGGAAGACCGTTTTTTTTTTAACCAATCAGCCTTAGAAACCCGAGAAACACAGCCTTCTGGGTATTTCAGTGTGCTTGGAAATCCATCCACTGAAGAAGACGCAGATGACTTCGCTACGCTGCAGTGGACTACGCCACATCATCTGCTTTAGCTGTCGGACTTCAGTCAATGTCGAAATGTCTATACGTGTGTATATACATACAGGCTTATGTGTATATATACATGTATTCCTTTAAAGATGATTTATTATTATTATTATTATTATTGTTATTATTATTATTATTATTATTATTGTTATTATTAAGTATTTATTGAAACCGTACTATCCCAACTTTCCCGACCCACACGTCCACAGAATGGACACGCTGCTTCAAAACATTGGTCCAGTTCCTCTCACTATGCTACTAATGCAACACCCACATGCTCCTCTCGAAGGAGTCCCATCAGAGTGTAGGCAGAGATCACGTCGTAGGAGAGTTTCTAGGATGTTCTGCTGCAGTAATGTCGATGAAAGCTTTTGTGTGCAGTAACTACTTAGAACGTGTTCTAACTCTATAGACATTCCTAGGAGATGGGTTCCTAGGTTCGTGCCCATTGCCAGGGTGTTCCAGTTGGTTTCTTGAGCCTGAATTTACAGAAAGTTCCGCTCGTTTGATGCTGTGCCTTTGTTTGTTGACCAGACATTGCACCAACACGAAGAAGAGGCCACTCAATGAGGCTGCATTTGCATTCGAACAAATTGACTTGGCTCCCATTGACTTCTATAGAAATGGGAATCATCAGTGCTCTGGGAGAGGGCAAGTTGGGAATTCTTAACTGTATCCAGATTGGCTCTTTGTTGGCCCATTAGGTTGCTAAAACATGGGGCATTTTGTCAGGTGTCAGGCCCATAGAGCAGATAACTGAAATGGTCTCTGGTTGTTCAGCTGGAAATGTTTAGGTCACTGTTTAAAGGGGACCTGTTATGCTATTCCGGTTATTCCCTTATTCTTTAGTGTGCATGCAAACGGCTATAAGGCCTAAAATACATGCCAGAAGGAGAAGCTCTCTCCCACAGAAATCACTTTTCTCAGCTGCCTGGAACGCTTCATTAGAATTCCGCCCTTTTCCCTGTTACAAGGTGATGTCATCCCGTAACACAGTCCTTATTGCCCGCCTACCGGCAAGCTTAGCACGGCCTCACACAACACACAGAGAGCTCAGTCAGTAAAAACTGACCACTCTGAAACAGTCTAGCTTGCAAAGGTGGATCTGCTAGCTTGTTCTTCTGGACTTTCAGGGTCGGACTTTGGCTCAATTTGATATGGCAAAACCGATGCCGTTGTTAGAATAGGTGGCTGACCAAACATGCCGTTTCAGACAAACGGCAAATACAGTGCAATTTACAGTACGAGAAAAATTGGGAGAAAATGAAAGCATCTAAATCTCTTCATGTAGGCTCCAAAAATAAAACTATGAACACTGTAATTGAGCATAATAGGTCCCCCAGTATTAGGCATGCAGTATCAGACCTGCATTTCATCTGAGCGTCAATCTAGCCTACAACTCATACTTCTACCCTGAACAGCTGAATGGCTGGAAGTGATACCAAACCCCGCCCCCCCCCAAAGCAGCCAATAGGAGCCAACATATATTTCACTGTAATATAAATGTGGCCTAAGTACCTGTTCATACCTGCTATTAACATCCATCCGCACGATCTGATCACCAAGTGGACTCGGACTCTGAGGTTTCCGAGTGCCTGGTATTGCTGAAGGCGGTCCTTCATTACACTCATGCCTCAACCCACCGCTGTCCACTCAGTAATCAGACCACTAGCCATACAGTCATGTTAATACCAGGGGTGAATGGAGCCCAAGAGGTCAGGACTATAAGCTTTAGCGTCTAACACTAAGGAGTACTTATGGCATTAAACAGTTCAGGAACGCAAGTGCTTTCTATTAACAACAACATATTATATTATATTTATCTGCTAGCTGCACCCATCCACACTTCATATCATATCATCTAGCCTAATCTCATCAAAGAGGAGGCCTTCTAGGCCTATATGTGGAAATGATCCATTGTGAACTGTAGGGGAGGGGGAGCACTAAAGTTAGTCTTATACCAGTGCAGCACCTGTGCCTACATGGACCGTACCATGTGCTACCCTGTTTCAGGGTGTAATATTCCCTCGGTTTTCAGAAGGGCTTTATGTTTAAAAAATAAAATAAAACAAAATTTAAAAAAAGAAAAAAAAAAGAAACACAAAACACTTTTTAAGCTTTTAATAAATGTCATTTACCTGGTTTGTTTTACTTTGTTTACTTCATTTTATTTTATCAAATCTGTAAATTATACGTTATACAAAGAGTTTTCAGTTAAAGATTTTACTTTGATCTATAATTATTGTAATTATTAAAAGATGTAGCCTTTATTATTAAAGTTTTATATTTTTCAAATGAAGTGAACGTCTTGTGGCTTTTCTTGTGTTGTGACCATGGAAACGAGGTGGAATTTGATGGAATTTTAGCAGACTTGTTTTATTCAAGAATTATTGTGTATTCAAATATCCAGCCCTGAGCTGAGCGGGAATTCTGTGGATTCTTCAAAACGTCAGTATAATCCAGTGGTTGAGATGTAAACAGAGTCAATCGGAATTTGATGTAAAAAGGCTTGTTGTAGAGAAACTCACAAACTCCATACAGCGGGGGTGATGGTAACCAGGGATCATCATTCCCACAACATTAATATAGCCAATTTGGTGACACTGTACATTACGTGTTGACTAACTAACATGAAGCAATGTGTTAAGGGTGGTTGACTAATGTTAAATAAACACGTAACTATATATTTACATGTTAAGCAAACATGTAAATATGTCAACCATTGTTAATGCATTACTCCATGTTATTTAGTCAACACGTAATGTACAGTGTTACTGCCAAATACTGAACCTGCACGTCTGGTGTTTGTACATTGCCGTCTTTATCTCTTAATTTGTGTTTTTTAGGAGATAACTTTTAATGCAAGTCGACAGAACCAGACTTTTCCCAAGTAATTTTGGGCCATTTCTTTTGATCTATTCGTCATGAAAGTTATGTACAATGTAAAGGACAACAGGCATTTTCAAATTATGGCCAAAATTAAAAAACAATTAAAATTAAGATACTAGGTTCAGTTCCAAAACCAGCAGTCAATCTGAAAGGTTCTTTAGGTGCTGTTTTGCCTCACAACACCCGCCACTGTAAAGAGCATAAACATCGTCTCAGCCTTCAGGCTTTAACCTTCCTTGAGGAAGGCTTTAAGGGACATCAGATGTCTGGTTCCAATCACCACCACCAACAATTCTGACTCGATATGTTTCTCTAAAACAAAAACATTATAACTATTATAACTATTATAACTATTTATAACTATTTAACTATTTATAACTATTATAACTATTTAACTATTTATAACTATTACAACTATTTAATTATTCGTTACTTCACTGCAGTGATGTGTAAATTATTTAAACCCTATTTCTAACTGAAAATAGTACAAAAAAAAAACACATCAAATGCTGAAAACTTGAAAACTAGATGCCTGTTTTGAATTTGATGCCAGCAATGCTTTTCCAAGAAGTTGTGACAGGAGAAACTGAAGACAGTTAAAGTTATATAATACTAACTAAAAACACCTGGTGGAACATCTCACAGCTAATTAGGTTAACTGGCAGCAGGCCAGTAACATGACTGGGTATAAAGTCTCTCTGAAGTAAAGATGGGGAGGGGTCACCACTCTGTGAAAGACTACGCCACCAAATAGTGCAACAAGTCAAGAACAACGTTTCTCAATGTAACACAGCAAAGAACTTGGAGATCATCATCATCATCATCATCTACACTACATACTATCATTAAACGATCCAGAGAATCCGGAGAACCTCTGTACACAAGGGACAATAACTAGAACCAGTGCTGGATGCTGGTAATCCATAGACCCTTCGATGGCACTCCTTTAAAAGCAGACCCGATTCCAGAGTGGAGATTACTGCATGGCATCAGGAACACTTCCCAACACCATCGGCTGTGAACACAGTTCATCAGTGCTCCACAAACGCAAGCTAAAAGTCCAGCATGCAAAGAAGAAACCAGATATAAACAGACGCAGAAACAGCGCCGCTGCCTTCTCTGGGCTCAAGCCCATTTAAGATGGACTGAGGACATACGGAAAAGTGACTGGTGGTCTGACCAAGTTCAACTTCCTTATAAGCAAAACAGGGTTTAAATGATTTACCCATCACTGGATTCTATTTTTATTTCCATTTTGCAGTATATTCACTTCCACATCATGTTGGATGATAAACATGATGGAGAGAGTGGGGGGAGAGAGGACAGTCCTGCCCACCCAGAGGGAATGTGATGCTCTCTTGGACTCCTGGCCACGGACAACTGTGGCATCACCGTGTATAGAACTTACAAGTTCCCAATGATGAGGCGCCAACGCTTGGACAGTTGTACCCCTCCTGCCCCCTGAACACAAATGAAAGAGGTGCCGAGGATTCAGGCCTGTGGTGACTGTACCGTACAGTTCTCCCCCCGGCTCGTCCGTAATTGGACCTTCTCTCCGAAGTTTGTGCGCCTGTGTACGGAATAACCTTTCTCTTAGTTTGCCGTTTGATCTCGCCTCCGTCTCTCAGTCTGGGGATAATCTCCTCCGCCACTTTTATCCCTCTTTTAATTCTCCTTCATTATTTCCAAATCTGCCATCTGAGTTCAGCCATGGAAGAAAAGACGCTTCTTCAAAGTAAAGTACAGGACACTGACCTCTTCTCTTTGGTTCCTCTCCCTCGCTTTTATCACACATCTAGAACAGTGTACGCTTATACACTGAGAGGAAAGTGAGGTGTTTATCTGATACGTGTATAAAATAAGCTCTCCAGACCAAAAACGAGTCCCCTGTTTCTGAAACGTACCTAACAGCCTGTAACACCTCCACGAGCACCAACAACAGCTGTGACTGGATTTGGCATGGACTGGACAGGTTTCTGGATGTAAGCCACATCAATGTCCAGACTCTCTTACATCAAAGAATTGTGCAGTTGGTCCAGATTTGGTGGATGCCATCCCTGGCACAATTCCAAGGAGAATTCCCTGTAGACTGGGATTTTAGCCACTGCTGGTAGACCCGTATGACCGTACGCTTCCCTACACCTGCAGATTCAGCTACTTCCTTCACACTATGGTCTTTGACATGCCCAAACGCAGTCACTCCTTTTAGCCAATCATTAACATCTGCTTTGGAGCCATTTACCACACATGGAACGAGACATTCACCGCACTGTAGCACCTCTTCCCAATCTATGGATCCCGTCACTCACACCCCACAGGTATTTATAGCCCCATCATCCTCGTGTAGCACCATCTGCAGGAGCCTGAAGTTACTACCACCTTAAACACACAAGGTGACTCATTTTTTTGTCCAGTGAGCTTATTACAAAACGTCCAGTCTTCGCCAAACATGGGTCAGGTTAAAGATGTTCCACATGTATGTGTAAATGATGAACAATGTGTCACATTTAGTGCAACGTAGCTACACATTGGTTCAGGGAACCTAAATCTGTGTTCTCTCTCTAATGAGGTGAATCTGGTTCTTGCAGGTGAACAGTAAACATGTACTCAGTAAACCCTCTGAATAACCTTCCACTGACCGATAACTGACCTATACATTCCACCATAATTCTCTCCTCTCCATGTAAACTGGCGATCCTAATCTAGGGTAGTGCTTCCATAATCATTCCCCCGACCAATCACTAGGCTGACGTTTCTTGCCCACAGTTCTCAGAGAGGTCTGATCAGCAGTTTACAAGCTGTGTTTTATCATATTACATGAACTGCTTAACGCTGTTTGACATGCAGACCTATCAGGACTGTTGAACTCTTGAACACACACACATAATGAACACACACAATGTCAAAATACTCAGTACTCATGTGGTCCTCCATAGGCCCACAAACTACTCAACTCATGCATATCAGAGCTGTACACAGTATATTAATATATATTATTTATTGCAACTCATCTCAATTTTTTTATGCTGCTAATTTGTGTGCAATAATCTCACTGTCTATTATAATCAACCACTTTACCACTTTCCAGTGTTAAGTTTACAGCTACAGTGTTATGTTTACATTATATGTTACAGTGTGCAATAATATTATCACTTGGAAACATAGCAATATTTTTCTATACAAAGTGCAATAAGTGTATAAGTAAGTATGATTTTCTATTTGTTTACATTTTTTTTTCTTCTTCTATATTTATATTTATGTCTCGTCTGCACTGTGTGTTCAGATCTTCTGTCGAAGCTAACAGTCTGTCTGTTCTCTTTGCCTGTGCTAAACTGCTGCCCATCCTGTGTGGTCTGATGCTCTGCTCTGATTGGGTGCCACTGCTGGCCTCTAACCACCACGGAGCTCCTGGCTGTCCTGCACTGTGGAAGCT
>CM067476.1:300962-356114 GCA_034552555.1 Semaprochilodus insignis | reverse complement strand
CCCCTATCATCATCATCATCATCATCCCAAAATAAATAATTTCAGAAGACACGTGTAGATTCACTGAGAGTTTCGATGGTAAATAAAATGTCTCTCTCTGTGTTGTAGACACGGTGACCCCTGATTCCCACCACCACCACTGTAAAGAGAGTCCCTACAATCAGCCACTTCACACCAAACCCCCCTTAACGACTCTGTTTACATCTCGATGATCACATGATACTGACATGGTAAACGATTGGTGGAATTCCTCTTTAAGAAGTCAGAATCATCAGCATCTGTGAGCCAATAAGCACACACTATCCAAAACCTAGACTGCTGATTGGCTGTTTAAATTACATTACCGCATACATGTTATAAATATTAGCACCCCTTTATTTATCTGCAGCCCATTTCAGCCAGCACATGTACCCACGTTTAGCAACGCAGACTCAGCTCTGGTTTAAGCCACATCCACTAATACTAATTCTAATTTAAAAGAAGGAACTGAAAATGTACAACTGTACATATCCAGGTAAATCCAGGTAAGTAAGTCCATCTTGGTTGTAGATTTAAGAGATGGTACGTGTATGTAAGAGGGAGAAAAAGGTGTTTCTAACCTGGCCGTATATCCTGCCCGCCAGCTCTCTGCCCGCCTGCAACGTCTGGAAATGCGTGTTCCACAGACAGAGGTAATCTACACACACACACAAACACACACAGACAGACAGACAGACACACAGACACACAGACAGACACACAGACAGAGACAGACACACAGAGACAGACACACAGAGACAGACACACAGAGACAGACACACAGACACAGACACACAGACACAGACACACAGACACAGACACAGGAGTTATACAGCGATACACCTTTAAAGGGTTAAACAAACTGTGCCATCTAACAAAGGAATATTAAATATATTAACTTATTAATTACCTTTTCCAGCTCCGGCTGAGGGGTGCGGGACCCCCACCACAGCTACATGAGCCTCGTCCAGCGGCAGAGCAGAGGCAGAGGTCAGTTCTCCCTTACCCACGGGCAGTTTCAGGAGCAGCGAGCGGGGCAGAGCCTGAACCGTTTCAGAGACCGCTGGGACGGGGGGCCGTGCCTGGAGCACACTCTCATACACGCACCCGCTAGAGACTGTGGAGAGAGAATCAGACTCTCTACAAGGAACCGCTTCACACCGAACCACTCTGAATGACTGTTTACACCGCAACCGCTGAATTACACAGAAGAGGAACAAGACCCACAATCACCAGACAGAAAGGAGCAGACAGATGAAAGCTTACACAGGTACAGCAGGTGTACGTGTCCGTCCCTGTAAGTGGCAGCATAACTCAGCGGAGCGGAGCTAGCGGAGTCCGTCTCCAGCCGGTGCTTCACTAGAGTGTTGGGACTGAACCTCTGCACGTACAGGCAGTGCTCTCCTCTCTGGAACAAACACAACACACAGACACATCGTTCACCGCTGTGGTGTTTTCTTCACCAGACGTCATCTGAAGAGACGAGAGCACACTGGACTTAGAGGGCGTGGTTCCGTTTCTAGTGCAAGTCTGCCACAATAGCTCAGAGATGGACCTGTACACCACCCAGGACCCCTCAGTACAGGCAGCGTTCCCAGAGACTCAAATCCTAAGTGAGGTAAAATGTGTGCTCTGCTCCGGGAAGGCAAACTCCTGCCCAGGGCGTGGGGGGTGGGGGATGTAAAGCCCATTTAGACTGTCATATATGAAGCTTTGCTATCAGCGCTGCTTCCAATGTAAACCAGCTAATAATGAAAATGGATTTTAATAATAATAAATAATAATAAAAAAATTATAAACATTTTAAAAAGGTTACCATGTAATGCGTTAATAAAGTTACTGGCTTAACTTGGGGCAAAATGACCGATCCGGCTGCTGTACCTGTTCTGTGCTGAAGAGGAGCACCAGCTGCTGCTCCGTCTGCACTGCTGTGCTCCACCTGGACAA
This sequence comes from Semaprochilodus insignis, assembly GCA_034552555.1. NCBI lineage: Eukaryota > Metazoa > Chordata > Actinopteri > Characiformes > Prochilodontidae > Semaprochilodus > Semaprochilodus insignis. The sequence goes on along the minus strand of CM067476.1, from coordinate 354,149 downwards.
CAAGGGAGGAAATCAAACAGTCTGTTTGCCACAGTGAACAATGTTAATGAGAGAGCTCGTCAGTCTGTAGATACTGATCCGTCTGTACTGCTTTCTGTGATGCTGATACAGATCCATTAGCGACACCCCATAACCATGTGGGGACAACAGCAAGCCCCTCGCAACCACCTGGAACACCACAGCAACAACCTAGCAACATCTTGGGAACCATTATGGATACTATAGCAACGCCTTGGAATACCACAGCAACCACTTGGCAATCATGTAGAATACCATCGCTATAGCAACCACACAGAAACTTCTGAGGTATATCATACCAATTACTTGATATACCATAGCAACCACCTGGGATACCAGAGCAACTGCCCAGTAAGCGCCAGGAATACCATATCAATCATCTTGCAACATCCAAGCAACCACTTGGGATACCATAGAAGCCATCAGCAACATCTTAGGGATACCATAGCAACCATCTAAGATAGCATAGTAAGGCATAACAAGCACCAGAGCAGAAACCTAGCAACACCCTAGCAGCCACTCAGAAGACCACCACATAACACCTTAACCTCCACTTAGTATAGCAACCATGCAGCAACATGCAACACCATAGCAACACCATAGCAACACCATAGCAACCATCAGAAATACTATATCAACCACCGTGCAACATCCAAGCAACCACATACACCACCAGTCAAAAGTTTAGACACGGCTACTCATAGAAGGTTCTCCTTGTGTTTATCTTAACACTTTACTGTAGAATAAACATGAAGACACCAAATTATAAAATAGCACTCATGGAATTATACAGTCCACCTTAAAAACCTCCAGAATGGAACTTTACAGGAGGATGAACCAGGTTTCTTACCCTGCAGTGGAGGCTGATAGAGCAAGGTTTATTTCTAAGCAGGTTTGGAGCAATTCTATTGGTCGGTCCCTCATGAATATTCACTAAACTGAAAGGAGAACTAGAGCTTTTACACTGTGCAGAAAAAGAGATCAAAGTTTTTACACCACTAAATATATATTAGAGGTGGAGATATGGAGAAATATCATACTGTGGTACATCAAGAGGATATGTGGTATATCAGGATATGTACTGGTTCAGACTCTCATCAGTTGGAGCTGTTAAGTGTAAGACGGTAGAGTCTTTAAGATCACCAACTACATCCGTTTAGCTGGGTTTCTCTAAATCTATGGCTGGTACTGTACATATACTCATACCATTATATATATATATACACACACACACACACACACACACACACACACACACACACACTTATTTATATACATATAAACAGTTATTCCAGTTACTGTCATTTGAATTGTTGTACCCTTATGAAGTATCATTGCTTAATCAGAACAAATCATTGTTCTCACCTGATCACCTCCTCTTCTGACAGCACCTCCTCTATGGACTGCTGGGGAGCAACAAGGAGCGAGTCCAGGAACCGGACAGCCCCGCGCCGAAACAGCACCAGCGGCTCTCTGTCTGGGACGGAGTGGACCCTGTACACCTCCGCTGACACCTAGAGAGGTTTACAGTCCAGTCAGTCAGTATGGCGACAAGGAGCAGACAGAGTACCCTCACAAGAGAAGCAGAGAAATCAGAACGAGCAGGCCGAGCCAGGAGACAGGGGGTCTCCAACCCAGAGGTCTTCAAACTGGTCTCTGGTCCAGTTTGAAGACCTCTGGGTTAGAGACTCGTTGTCTTTGGTTGCTTGCCCTAGGCAGGGTCAGTTATTGTAGGTTACAGCTACCAAACCAAGTTACAGCTATAACCGAGTTACTAAGCTAAAATGTGGACTGTCGGGGTGGGGTGTGGGGGTGGGCTGTTCTAACCAATCACCAAAGGTTTTACTGCATGTTTTTGTTTTTTTGATCAATTTTTTATTAACATTTACAAACAGGGGAAAGTCGACGGGAACGTAAGGCAGGACTGCAGCATGATACAGAGTAAACAGCGAGCCAGACAGTGGACACCGCACAGCTCAAGTACAGACTAGAAATTCCTACATAGAGACTCTCCAAATTACTAACGGGTCTTTGCTTGGCTGCAAGATATTCCATTGGAACTATATTCCGAAAGCTAGATATCCAGAACTTCAAAGCTGGGAGTTGTGCTGCGATCCAAAGGTGGAAAACAGCATTATAGCAGCTGTAAAACCCGTCAATAACATCCTTCACTGAATCGTGTAAAGCTGGAGAGCAGAGTCGTCATTTAACAGACATAAACGAGGCAGCAAGGGAATGCTGAGATCAAGTAACTTGGATGGTATGGTTACTATGGAAACCCAAACATCTGCTACTTCAGGGCAGGTCAGGTTTTGTTGCTGATGTTGGGCAGCCTAACAAATCAGAGGCTTTCTTTGGGTGTTTGAATGAACCAAAGTTTTTTACATATTTAGACACACATCAAACATTTCAGCTAACAGTTCTGCAGGCTAATCTTCACCCACACCACCAACCAACCGACGGTGGGAAAGCTATTCCAGAATTTTGCCGCAGGACAAAACTGCAAGCCAATTTACAATTAGATATATCCGACCGTATACTCTGTCCATATTGTGCAGCCCTACAGACTAACGCTCTTAGGCGTGTCTCGGTAAACCCCAGAACTGGTCCAGCCTGCGCTCTAAAGCCTCTATACGTCTGAAAGGCCACTTACTGTTGCTTTGAAGGCTTTTTCAATGCTGAGGTCTTCATCTTTCCAAACTCGCACAACCTGGACAACAAGCAAAACGCCCATGAACAATCCATTCAGGGTTTATTTATCACAGCCTAAAGGGCAGTTCTCCACCACTTACCTTTTCATCTGTAATCACCACGTACTCGCTTGTCTGGGAGTTGTAAACAGCAGGGCAGGTTATACACTGGCCCTGCTTCACTGTCCAGCTTCCCAACGGCTTCTGATCTGAAACCTGGAAGAACGACAAAGAGAGCAAAGCAGGATTTACTTCCGCTGCCACAGCAGTGATGGTCTGAGGAGGCTAACAACTAACTTAATCTAACCAGCAGCCTGATTGACAGCTCTCTGTCCAGCACTCCTAGCTAGCTGGCTCCGCCCCTCAATACAGAACTAGCATCTAGCAATATCCAGCTTCTACATGTGGATAACCGGACCAAAAAAGGTCAGACAGGCCGGACAGACAAACAGATGGACAAGGCTACATGCAAAGGAACAGATGTGGACGAACCAACAAACACATAGACGAAGGACCTGAATTAGCATACATGTATTACATACATACATACATACATACATACATACATACATACACACATACATATTACACACACACACACACACGTATATATACACACACACACACATATATATATATTAATCTGAATTGATTTATAAAGTCTCTATAATTCAGTTTCAGTGGTTTGGTGTGAAATGGTTGATTGTATACACTCCGATGTTCTTTACAGTGGTGGTGATGGGAACCAGGGGTCAGCATGTCTACAACACACATATATCCACTTAATTAATTAATTACTTAATTAACTAATTATCAAACCCACCAGTGAACCTACAGGTGTATTCCGAGTGCTCATATGGAATGTCTGGGGACGACTTCTCCTTAGAACGCCCCGCGTGTGCCTCTCTGTTACGAACGTACCTAATAAATATGCTTTGAGCCTTTACCCTCCTTTCAAAGCTACCGTAAAACAGCGTCTCAGCCGCCATAATAACTCCAACGTAATAACTTTCCGTGAAGGGGCTATTAGAGGCGGACGTCCGGTTCCTATCAAATTCTGACCCGGAATGTTTCTCTATAATGGAGCGCCTCATAATCGAACCACTCGTAGTGACTTTGTTTACATCCTGACTATTGAATTATGCAGATGCTCTGAACTCCCTTTCAATCGGCTCTTCAGTCACACGGATTCGGCCTCAGCCATGATAAGCCATTTCACAGCTGATGAACACACTAGAGGACCCATTAAAAGGTTCTGCTGGTTCCTGATGGTGTCCAATAGACAGTAATGGTATTATCCTGATGGACATCACAGTGTAACAGAGTCCTAATGGCTAACCTGGTGCTCTGCGACTGATTCCATCGGCATTCCAGACAGGCTTGTTCACAGGATGCAAGCAAGGAAGTTTTTCCCCAGTGGTCTTTCATGGTCACTGTTAAAGGGGAACTCCACCAACTTCACCCATTTTTAAGATGCAAGATGTAAACAGAGTCATCCATAGCACTGTAGTGGGAAACGCTCCAGGTCTCTCTCAGGAGGCCACCCAGCTGCTTGTCTAGTCTCTGGTCATTTCAAGGCTAGACTACTGCAACTCGCTCCTGGCTGGTCTTCCTCTACGGGCCATCAGGCCCTTGCAACTGGTCCAGAATGCAGCAGCTCAACTCGTCTTCAATCTTCCCAAGTTCACCCACGTGACTCCACTGCTGCGCTCCCTTCACTGGCTTCCTGTTGTTGCCCGCATCAGATTTAAAACTCTGATGTCGCCTACAGAGCCAAGAACGGACCAGCCCCTCCCTCCTTATGGCAAAGGTGAAGAGTCGATCTGTACCTACAGCCCTTCGAGCTTCAAGTACAGCTCGACTCGAACTGCCATCCCTCAAAACGCATGGAAGACAAGCGTCCAGACTCTTCTCTGTCCCGGCTCCCAGATGGTGGAATGAACTCCCACTGGCTGTCCGAACAGCTGAGTCTCTCGCAGTCTTCAAGCGCAGACTGAAGACCCGTCTCTTTGTAAAGCACTTAAGTGAGTGAGCACTAGTAGACACGTATGCTGAAATACCTTGCTGTTGCACTTCTACTCACCATGACCTGTCTTCTCTCTAGGTATGAGCGCTGGGTTGGGTTGCCAGGTAGTGCACTTATGCTATATATATCTGTGTATTGTTCTCTCTAGGTAGCAGCACTGGCCCTTGCTCGGGAGTTTTAGACTCCTAACTTACTTATACTAGCTGGGAAACATTATCCGACAGAACGCTAAGCAGGGTTGTAAGTCGCTCTGGATAAGAGCGTCTGCTAAATGCCATAAATGTAAATGTAGGGAAACCCACCAGTCCAGAACTGTTTATAGTGGTGGTGGGAACCGGACGTCCAACTCCAAAAGCCCCCTCTAAGAAAGCTATTACAAGGAGTGGTTATTAGCGTTGCCTGCTGTCATGCTAAAGGACAGTTTTTTGGCATAGTGGTACATGAAGGGTGTGCTTAGGTCAAATAGACCCCAGCTTAGCTTCACTGGTGGTTTGGATAGTAAACACAGGGGCTATATTTGTGTTGTAGACATGGTGACCCCTGGTTCCCACGACCACCACCACCACTGTTAAGGGGTAATAGTGTGTAAGTGTCTCGACAAATGAACCATTTCACACCAAACCGCTCGGAATGACTGTTAATCTCTCAAACAAGGAATTCAGAAATTCTGAAAATTCGATGGAGCTCCCCTTTAAGTCAATCTCCGTTAATCCTATTGGTGCTAATGGTCTCAGTATCTCAGTATACAGCCTGTGCCACTCAGCTGGAGGACTGAGGTTGACTTCATATCCCCCCAGCTTCTTGCTGGAACTTTCCCGTTCCACCTTAAATGGTGAAACAGAGTCCCGGTCCACCATTTAAGGTGGAACTGGATTATTCCAGCCTCGTGGCTTTAAGGTTCTTCTCTTGTCTCTCTCTACCCTCTCAGGCTTGTTTACACGCTGGCAGCGCGTGCAGTCAGTGTGTGTATGTGGAGGGGGGGGAGTCTTCTTCCTTAGCCCCCCGTTAAACCTCTAAGAACGGTGTCACGTCCCTTACCTTATACACAGTGACCGCCCTCCCGGACTCGGTAATAATCACACGGTCTAGGTCCCGGTCCGGTTCGACCGCGCGCGTTCCCTCCGGTGCCGTGTCCGCGAGCGCGCACAGCGTGTACGACTCGTAGAACGCAGCCATGTTTCTCATCTACAGCCGCACGAGACGAAGCGCCGCACGTGAAGAAAGAACCTGCAGCGCCCCCCAGCGGAGCGGCGGGGAGGAGCGCCTGAGGCCGTCCTGGTCTACTGCGGTACATTAGTTTATTACGGTTGTTATCAGAAGGAAGTGTGGGATTGCAGTGCTGTTGGGAAGGAAGATAAAGGTCACCAGGATCAATAAATGATCATAAATTTAGACTGATATGATCAATATTTATTGAGCTACACATACAGAAGTAGTGTCTCTCAGTATGGTGTCGGGCCGCCATGTTTGCTAACCCAACATGCCAGACGTCTCAGCATGGAGATGTAGAGGTTCCTAATGGTGTCCTGTGATAGTCCATCCTATGCAGCTTGAATATCCTCACACAGTTCCTGCAGATTGTGCGGTAGGGGTGGAGGTGGAATGAGACCAGGCCTTGTGGACGCGTGGCACGTGACAACAAACCGTTCATCTTGGTGCTGACCACTTTGGTCGTCTCCACCAAGACAAAAGCGGGACTCACTGAAGATGACCTGCTGCCATTATGAGTCACTCCATGACAGTCTGGCACGACACCATTGCAGTCTTTGGTGACGCTGATGTGGTGTTACGAGCAGTCGTCGTAACGGTCTGCATGTAGTCCTGCGGTGGACAGTGGAGGACATCATGACTGTTGGGTCAGTCACTGACCACTAACGCTACCACTCTGTCAAGTGTTCTGCAACTCAGTGGATGTAACCAGCAGCGGCCCACCAGCTGTGATGTCGTGTGTACGCCCTCTATACATTCTTCTGTGCATACTGTTGGGGCCCTAGGCAAAAATTCACAGGGTGTAAACTTTTATATTTCAAATGTTCACAGTACTATTCTTTTAATTACATTCAAATAATACATTTATTATTATTATTTTAATTATTATAATTTATCACATTGATGATCAAATATGCTCATGTTCCCAAGGCCTAGCTCACACTACACATGTGTAAATCAGGTATGAGGTGTATAATATTCTGGTAGATCACAAAGAACCTCAGGATAGCATCTAAGGATCTCCAGGCCTCTCTTGCAATGGCTAATGTCAGTGTTAATGAGTCTACCATCAGGGAAGCACTGAACAGAACAGTACATATGGAATGACAGCATGGAGAAATCCACTACTCTCCATGAAGAACATTTCTAAAGCTTCCTAAAGATCAAAAAAAGGCAAAACCACATCTTTATAGAATAAATGACAGATGCTTGGCCTCATCCCCGAGATAAGAACCACATCCCAACCGTAAAACATGGCGGTGGTAGCATCACAGTTTGGGATTGCTTTTGGACCTGGACAGCTTTCCATGATTTGGTGGAGCAATGAATTCTGGATTGTATCCAGATGTTCTACATGAGAACATTAGAGCATCCATCCCTGAACTGAACCTCAGAAGATACAAAAAAACAACAGCCCTAAAAAGACCAGTGAAGAACAGTTCGATATTCCTCCAACTCAAAGTGCAGGGCTGATCATCAAGTCATTGCTGCTCAAGGAATCACACCATTTCCTGAAGGCAGAGGAAGCTGTGCTAATGATCTAACACCCTGCTCTGCTCTGCGGGGGCCCTGACCATTGAGGAACTGGGTATGCAGAGAAGCAGATGGACTACAGTCTGTAAGTGTAGAGCTACAGAGTGCTCCTATATGGTCAGTGGAGCTGATAAAGTGGACGGTGAGTGTAGATACTGAACATGTGCTCAGTGAATGTACATTAAGTTTAGTATGCGGTAATGGCTTAACACACCTATTCCACCAATGCCTTTTAAATCATTTGTTCAGTTGTTTTATAATTGACATCCTTTATTTATGATTACTTCAAGATTCAGTAGAAATATACATAGTTAAGTCACATTATTAGGCTATAACGCTAAAACCCACAGTAACCGTCATGTGCAGCACGGACAGCAGCTAGACGGGCTGGGAGTGACTCAATAAGGTCCTGGTAGGTTGTCACAGGTATCTGGAGCCATGCTGACTGCAGGGGCTCCCACAGCTGCGATCGAGGTGGTCCCACAGATGCTCAATTGGGTTCAAGTCTGGGGTCAGGGTCAGGGTAGCACGGAAGTCTTGGTCAAGCTCTTCTAACCAATGTCAGACATTTCTAGCCACGTGGCATTGTCAAGCGGGAAGATCCCATCTGCCCCAGGGAAGACCATCAGCATGTATGGGTGTACAGGATCTGCAAGGATGGATTCATACCCTGATCAGTTGAGAGTGCCTTCCACATGGATGAGTGGGCTCAGAGAACGCCAAGGGAATGTGACTTCCTTCATGAGCTCCGTGCTGCCGCCATCAAAAGTGGTCAGAATGACGTGACTCGACTGTTATGATTAGCCACCACACAATAACACACAGGCAACACAAGAGGTGTAATAGCAAGTCAATTTTATTTGCTACAAGATTTAGGAAAGAGTGAAACAATAATTACAATTAATCTGAAGAAAATAATAGCTAAAGGCAGTAAAAATACACCAGAGTACTGGAACCCAGAGAGGCCGTTTGTTAGTCAAAAAAGGATGGCACTTCGTAGTGGACAAAGAAGCTATACCAGCATGACATCATCATCAGCCGCACGCAGCTCAGGAGAAATGAAAGCCTGGTCCTTTTCCCTAGGCCTGTGCCAAGGAAAACAAGACTATCTATCTCAAACTCAATGTGAAAACCTTTAGGACCGTTAAAAACCTTTCCTCTCAACCAGTCAGAGACCAGCAACCAAGCACGATTCCATTCTGTAAGCTCGACTGCCTGAGAACACTCGAACTCCGACTTCACACTAAAGGAACTTCACCAGGGTTCTGTTCTTATGGCTGTAAGCTCCTGATTCACCTACACATACCAGGATTATGAGCTACTGATTAGAAAGTTCAAGTTTTAATCCTTTATTACCACTTCTGAAAGTCGAGGAACACAGAACCCGAAATTCGGGCTGGTTTTTCTCCTCCTCATGGCTTAAAATGCTATGTGCTTTATCAGTAACTGTGCCAACTGGGGCAGTTCACAGGACCGTGTGGTTGTGCAGAGCTTCACGTTTGGAAAGGTATGATATAAGCATGTCGCAGCTGCCGTAACAAAACATGGGACGTCCAAAATAGCAACCTTAAAAGGGAAACTTGATTCGTAACGTTCGTTACTGGAAAGAGATTTCATTCAAAGTAACTGGAACGTTTCTAGCCGTCAAATCCCTGTTACATTTTCAGGCAACGTAGCTCAAATAACGGTACCACCATCCCATCACCACTCCCATGGAAAAGAGGAGATATGAGGTCATGATATGGCAGCAACACTATTATCCAACTCCTACAGTAGGTGATACCCTATGGCATTCAGGTAAACCTAAGCTTCCGAGACGCTTCTCAATCAGCATAGCGCATTTTCCAAGTCTAAAGAGGATTCAGCTGGTTTGAGGTGCTCCAAATGCCCTCATGGCTGGGCTGACCCAAAGGCAACCCCTCGTGAAGATGTTTCCTAAATGGTCTCTCTGTTTTTCTTTAGTTTAGAACCGGAGCTATGAGGCTAACTTTGCTAACAAACACTAGAACTCAATAGTCACCCAAATCGCTCTCGGCCCGCAAACCTCTCTCAGCCCGCTCAAACCCCATCCACGTCTTCAGTAAGGTCATGCAGACCTGTCAGCGTAGTTCGGTACTCACAAACCGAGACTGATTTTGTTTCCCATCCTTCTAGATATATTTACGGGGGTCATACTGACAGCAGGTCAGCGCTCTGATCCATCCTGAGGTGGTTCGGGAATACAGACCCTGTTGTCGCAAGTGGCTGCCCACAGAGCCTTAAACCACAGTTGCCGGTTGTATGCAACCCTAACGAAGACCTGGAAGTGATTTGATGCAGGCTGAAAGAAGACTTTGTGATGTTTTTACAGAAATGATTTGAGCTATTTGGATGGCTTCATCTTGAGCTACCTCGGAGTTCTAATGTTAGCCTTACAAGCATTAGTTCTGACTCTAGAACTGGCTAATCAAAAACCTCTGAGGTAAGTGGGAAATAGATTTTTCCCCAAACCGTTCCATTAAGATGATTCTAACACTAAGATACTTTTGCGAAACTAGACCTAGGTCACTTTTGTCATGTTCCAAGTAGCACTGGCCTTTGAGGTGCAGCACAAACTGGACAAAAATCAGGCCACAGACGGAGGAGAAGAGCAAAGAGCTAACCAGCAACTGACAACAGAAAGAAATTAACCGCAACCACTGTTTACTAAAATCTACAAAAAGAACCCCACAGAATCTCTTTAAATGTACAAAAAAAGAACATTTATCTTTAACGACTCCTTTTCTACGAAGATATTTTGAAAATATTGAAAATAGAACAAAAGAAGAGGAAAGCTTGCAAACGTAAGAATGAATCTGGCTCACGTTCGTTAATCCTTCTGTGCGTAACATGTAACAGCATTTGCAATCGACCGGAACAAAAATAACCATTTTGAGCAAGAAAGGCTAGAAAACATGTCCTTCAATTAACGAACAAAAACGATCCTCACTATTCACAGGAGATCTACTCCGAAATGTTCCACTTTTTTACGAACACGTGGCGAATCTGAAAACATCCCCCCAAAAACCAAAACAAAACCGAAAAATAGCCTATTTACAAGACCCATTCGACAAATTCATATCCCTGGGATCAAGGTACATACGCAGTGCCATGGATCTTAGATTGTATCTGCTGAGGTTAAAGGCTGAGCTTTCCTAAACACACTGGGGTTTCTGATATTCCGATAGACACCGCTGAAACTGGCGAGCCTGTTTGCTTGTAGGCCTACTGCAACAGTGAAATCACAGCTAAGTCTATCAGCAATTGGTACTTCATTAAAGGTTTTCCCTCCAGTGTGAGATCAGAAAAACTATTACTGAAACTGCAGTACAGAGAAATAATGAAATATGTATGTTTAGATTTGTCTAACTACAAAATAATAAACTAAAAAAGATATAATACAATTTAATTTGATTATCAGAACCGAAAGATCAAACCATTTCCTGGATCTATGAATTTGGGTGTTAAATAGTAATGCAGTTGTAAGTACTCAAGTAGCAGCATGGTCAAGTTTTCTTTTCTTTTTTCTTTTTTTACCTTTTTTCTGTTTTTAATTTTTTTTTTGTCAAAAATGGCTCTGGGCTCAAGATACAATATCTCATTCAAGGTGCTTCAGACTGACTTAAAAACACAGCAGTCTTTTACTACTCATGAAAAATAACCAAAGAACGCTAAATCTGTCTACCAATAATACAAAGAAACTGAAATACAAAAACGGAAAACAAACAGAAACGTAACTTCCTAACAAGAACTTAATTTTGTTATCCACTACACATGTTTGAGATTTTGGTATACAGACATAATAACTTGGTTTATTGGTTTATTTACACTTGCATGCAGAGGCACTGTTGGAGCCACTGTATCAGTTAGAGCATGCTCAGTTTCATCCATATAAAACAACCTGACTGAACTCGCATTCACCAGCCTCTTAAATGCATATGCACACGGCTTTGGCGTGTGAACAGTCCATGCAGCTTTTAATAAACACCATCTACGTTTGTTTCCGAGGGGAAAGAGCAGCTAGTTCAGAAAGCGTTTTAAGAGTGCAGCCAACGACGTGGATGTCCTTGGATCACATTTTTTTTCTCCCCTAGCCTTCCCTCTAGTCAAGTTGGGGGGGAAAAAAAAGAGTTTGGAAAAGTGAAAGTGTAATTTTAAGATATTTTCTTGTGCAAGTACATCTGACATTATTTCAAAAAGTAAGCTGGAAGCAAAGACAGTAGGCATCCAAAGACATCAGCAAAGGTTAGGCTTGTAAGGCTAGTTTGATTTCGTTCGTACATGCAGACGATAAACTCCTCCCAGAAAGGTAGAAACGTATGCTCCTCACTCAACTCCCTCACTGAAAGCTGAGAACATGGGAGTCTTTACTGGACTGAGATGCTGCAAAAGGGACAAAAGGACATAGTGAGTTTCCAGCAAATATGACTAGTCGGTGAAAGACAGCCTCCTATGTTCTTCATGAATTTCAATCACTTCCTATGCTCCTAAGAAAGGTCTAGATATTGTGAAACTGATTGTTGGATTGTCGGCTATGCTAAAACAGGCTGCAACAGGTGCTTTTATACTGTTGCCCACCAGCATAACTGTGTTCATAAAGCCTACAGAATATAGAGAAATATAAATGTAGATTTGTGGACTGGCTGCTAAAGCACATTTTATCTGGTCAGGAGCTGTATCGGCACTGATACTGACCTAGTCATACATGGCCAAGACAGCATTCAACACTGTAAGTCTTGGCTATGGTTGTAACAGTGCAATTTTTTATTTTATAAACCGTCAAAATAGACACAATGATAAAAAATTGCACTAAATCCTAAAAATAATTTTGGTGTTTGATCATACCCACTGTAGTACATTAACCTCTCCTATATATTAACACTAACACTGCACTTTATTAGGAACTAGTATCTACACTCACAGTTACAGAATGCTGTCCATCTGTTTCTCTGTCTACTTTATTAGCCTGTTCTTCAATGGTCAGGACCCCCACAGGACCACCACAGAGCAGGTGTTATGTGGGTGGTGGATCATTCTCAGCACTGCAGTGACACTGATGTGGTGGCGGCGTGCTAGTGTGTGTTGGACTGGTGTGAGTGTGAGTGTTTAAACACTGTGTCCACTCACTGTCCACTCTATTAGACACTCCTACTGTGTCAGTCCAGCTTGTAGATATAAAGTCAGAGACGATAGCTCATCTGCTGCTGCACTGTACTTTATCAGTGGTCATGTGATGCTGCACACAGGGTGCTGCTAGATGGATATGTTCGGATGGTGGACGATTCTCAGTCCAGCAGTGACAGCGAGGTGCTTAAAAGCTCCTCCAAATACCAAGCTAATAATACCTGCTCTGTGGTGGTCCTGTGGGGGTCCTGACCATTGAAGAACAGGGTAATACAGTATACAGAGAAACAGATGGACTATAGCCTGGAACTGTAGAACTACAGAGTGCTCCTATATGGTCAGTGGATCTGATTAAATGGACAATGAGTGTAGATACAAGGAGGTGTTCCTAAAAAGTGCTCAGTGAGTGTATACTGATAAAGAGAGAAATGTTGAATTGATGCATCCTTAAATAAAAGCCCCATTACAGACAAATCTAGTCTGTGGGCAGCAGGGCAAGTAACACTGGAAACATGGGCTGTTGTATATCTGACCATCTGAGTGAGAATGTTTATTTCCTGCTGTGATTTTTGAAAGGCTGGGACCTATAAAGACCTGAGAAGCAAATCTGATTGGTCTGATGTTGCATGTGTGCAGCTGTGATTGATCAGACATTAAAAAAGTGGGAATATGAAGTAAGTTACATATGAATTGTAACAGGTTGTTATTTATGGCGCTGTTGTTGTGAAGAGACATTCATTAAACTGACATATTACCTTAAACCGTAGCTCTGTTTGGGGATATCTGCTTTGCCGTTGCTAAGGCAACCATATTTAGGCCACATGTGGATAGTCACCTAATCAATTAGTGCGATTTCATGACAAAATTATGGGAAAAGAATAAACAGGTACTCTGTCTAGCCTTCACAAGCGGTCTACAGATTGTTTTCTTAATCGTGACAGAAAATGACTAAAAAACATTTTACGATAGTAGTTTTACATTATTGATGCTTCTGAGACTGAAAAAATAGAAACTGTTGACTCAAGGCAGGAAGCCCATTTGCAGGATCAGAGGCCAAATCTGCTAGGCTATGACCTCTAGGAACTGGAGTCTTTCAGGACTGGGATTCATAACAGTAACAAGTGGAACGAGAAAGGCGGATGTTTCGATGATCCATTTTGAAGGAAGAAAAGTCAGGAGGAGGCAGGCCTCAAACCAAATCACTCCGTCTGAGTGGGTGCAGGGCTGCTGGAGGCGTGGTTTGTGGCTGAAGTGGAGGCAGGAGCGGACTCTGATTGGACGGGTTCAGGCAGAGTGAGGGTTTCAGGGGCAGATTTCTTGCGAGGGCGATCTTTAGGGACGGAGAGGAACTCTGGGGCATCGGTGTAGAGCGGGGTGGATGGGGCGCTGGCTGGACCGTTAGGAGCGAGAGACGAGACTGGCATCTCACCGATGGAAATGGACGGAGGGAAGATTCCGATCTTCTGATTGGTGGCCTCCTGGATCGTACGTTCAAATTCTCTCACCTCATCCATTGTCATGTCTTTAACAAAATGGAAAACGAAAATATTAACGAGTCGTCAAAATGGAGGCTCGATTTATTAGTATAATAACACTATGCACTTCAGAGGTGGCACACATGATTATAAGGAGGGGTTGCAAAAGGCAAATGGTCAGAGCTTTCCGTTAGCCTTCTCAAAACAAACAAACCAAACCAAACAAAACAACTGAGAACAATATTAGTTATATTAAACAACAGAAGTCCTGTTACAAATCGATCATGCTTCATTTACTGTCTTGAGTGTTGGTTATAGCCACTGATGGTGGCTGAATGTTGGGACAGTTTACAAATGAGTGGGATCTCAGTGTACCCGTTTAATAGAAGTGAATTAGAGGAATCCTTGGCATCTCAATGAGGTAGAGGGTGTTTAAAAAGAAATCGACACATACGCTGACTTTGTCAAGGGTCCCTAAGCCATCCAGAGATGGAGATGAATTGGTGGAATGATCTTGCTGGTCATTGCAAACTTTAATGTTGGTTTTCTCATGCATTTGGCTCTCGTACTCCCGAACATCCTCCAAAGTCATATCTGCAAAGAGGGAGGGGACGCAGGGGGGCAAAAACCATGGGCATCTTCGGTTAGGGACACTGAGGGCGGGGCATGGTGGCGTTAGGGGTTAGTTTGAGAGTTTGAAGGTAAAGGGATTGAGGTTTAAGGTGGAAGTGACACGCGGATGAGAGGTGACAGGATGTTAGATCTAGCCTTTTATACCTCGAAGGGACTGAGGTGGGCGTCAGTGTGAAAGCTAGCTAAGAGGTTAGTTGAGCAAGGGTCTAGGTGGGAAGGAGAGAGAGAGGAGAATCGGGCAAAGGGATGCAAACACCTAAGGAAGGGGTTATGGTTACCATCCCTTGAACTCAGCAAAGAACAGCAGATCAAACAAAGGACAACATTCCAAGGAAAACAAAAAACAAACCAAAAATATATATACATATATTATGACTTCATAAACAGGCAGAGGACCTTCCATCATGCAGCCAGAAAGATGTTAGTGTCCAAATAAGAGAAGGAAAGAGAAACATTACAGGCTATTTCATAGATATCAGACAGCAATTTAAATCCTGTTCTTTAGAATCCATTGATCTGCTACATTATATTAAGAGAGTGGCCTTTCTGTTTCAGCATCAGCAGGGTTCACTGCACTTACCCAAAGTAGTAGAATCTACACCCAAACAATCTACCATTCAGGCTCACGCCTTTCCGCTATGTTTTAGAGTAGGTCCACTTTATTGTTACATATGATTTGAGAATGCTGACATCAGCCAATTTACATGCAATTTTCCTCTAAAGAGCCACTCTCCATGAGAGCAGCTTTAATGGAGTTCTAATGTGGTCATTGGACCCAGAGGGATAGAGACTATAGGACTCACACAGAAGCACAGCTATTACAGTAAACAAAGCAGCAAAGAAAGAAAGAATGAAGCTCTAAAATCAGTCAAACCCAAAACAACAGGAACACACACGGACACAGACAGTAAGCCACCGAGAGCAGCCGTGTGATTAAATAAATATACATGCAGACATGTTCTGATATAAGCTGATAAGGCCAGCAGCCCGATCAGTACATGCAGGCCTGCCTCAAACATACCGATCCATTCATCCACCCAAGCAAAGGCCTGTCTATGGCCCAGCAACAGCACGTCTCTAACCACCTGCAGGAGGGAGAGAGAGAGAGAGAGAGAGAGAGAGAGAGAGAGAGAGAGGAGTGAGTGAGTGACAAAAAAAGAGAAAAGAAAAAAAGTGAAAACAGGAAGGAAAAAAAGGAGGGTGGGGAGAGAAAAACATAACAGGAGAGGAAAAAACAGAAAGAGAGAAGGAGAAGTGACAGAACAAGAGAAAAAAGGGGAGGAGAAAGCGAGAAACAGAAAAATAGTACAGTATAGTAAATAAGAGTGGGAGAGAAAATTACCTTGTGCACAAACTGCTCAACGCGTGTCTGGAGGCCCCACACCTCAAACTTGACAGTGACAAGTTTGTAGGAGCACATGATGGGGTTCTGCGTGTCCCGCCAGCCCTCCTGCAGCATGCCGCGAGACGTCTTTTCTGATTTGAAATAGCGCAGGTCCTGCTTACCCGCAAACATAAACTGAAGATTAGTATGTGGTTTTCTAAATACATGCCGTATACAGTTTACACTTTTTACAGCACACAGTGATGCACACACAGGTGATTGAGCCCTCTGGAATTCTGCACTGATTCCTTTTGTTTTACTTTCCCAGCCTGAACTGTGGATGGTACTCAATATGCTCAATAAAAGACATGAAAAGCATAACTGATTTCATGTTATTAGTTTAGTTAGATTGTGTATGTCTATAATTGTGACTTTGATAACTATGACCACTTACCACAGTTTATTAGAGGTCCATGCAGAAATCTAGGTAACTGAAAAGGGTTCATGAACGTTGTCTCGTAACTGTAGTTACGCCTTGATTGAATATCTAATAGTGCCCCACCCATTGTTTTCATTTACATGTAATTTTCATCAAACAAATGAAATCAAACATTTCACACACAGGCATTAATCCCTTCAAGGAGACTTCTTGAATCTCACCTCGGACTCCTTGTAATAGCGCTCTGGAATCTCATCGTATGCAATGTCTACGAAACACACTTCCCTCTCCTGGTCCTTCAGCTCATTATCGAAGATCTGCACACAGACAAGAAGCCCCATGCTAAAGCAACACTAGACTCAGTTGCACAAAAAGCAGAGTAAAAGGAGATGTCTAGCTCAAAGCTAGATGCTCAGTACATTAGCTAGTTCAGCACAGAAGAAAGCAGAGTCAAATATAATTAAACGCAGCACAACAGAATAGAATGGTCTCCCCAGGAGAATAGCCACAGAGAGACCCCTGTAACTGTAATAAAACTAAAATGCCCTGGGCTACATGCAATTAAAATAAACTTCATCCAATTAGTCTACATTACCATCAGCAAGCTTTCATTGTACTTCCTCAGTGGTTCCACTAGGGGGCGTTCTGGGTTAAATGTTCACACATTCCATTCACTCCTTATTACATAAGAGACTGATGCTGCCTGGAGAATGCTTGAGACTAACCAGTACTTCATGGAGCTATACAATTCTTATGGCAACATGCAATTATAATTAGAACTACAAAGTATTACGGAACTCTCAATGAGTGAAATTCTATGCATTTAATTTTTCACAGATTGCTTCAGGAGGGATGCTACTCTCTTTTAAGACATTTACAAGAAGCTGTGTTCTCCAGCAAGTCTTAAATGTAGAAAAACATATGTATTATTAGTGCAGAGCTGATGCAATGGGATTGGGCTTAAGAAGTGCCAGAGAGAGGCTGTGTGTGTCGCAGTAGGGCAGTGTGCTCACTCTAGTGAGATGGTGTTATCGCACTGGACTTCAGGGGAAGAATGACGACACACACAAACACACATGCACAGGGAGAAAGAGAGGATGAGAGAGAGTGTAGTGAGGACAGTTCAACAGGTTCAAACCGACTGTGATACTTGCAGTTGCCCTGGGAAAGTCTCCATATACAGGAAAACCACCAGCTGCAAATTAGTCCCTGCAAACGTGAAGATAACATCTCCAAGACCTGAAATCGACTCATCAGCTCCCTGAGGGCCAGATGTAATAAACTGTTTGTGCCAGCTTCATGACATATTTCTGACCACGGGCTACGCTTAAAGTGAGCGTACGAGGCTAAATGCGCAGGTTATGCATCATGTACGTAAAAAAACAAACAAACCAAAAAAAAAAAAAAACTCCCTCTTTTTGCAGTAGGAGCGCAACGTGGGAGGATTACGCAAAAAATGGATGGACCTGTAACTGGGACACTTCCTTTAACAAAGGCAGCAGTCAAAATAGCTGCAAATAGTGGCTTGAACATGTACTTAAGGAACATTTCCTTACAAAACAATGCTACTTCAAATCTTAGTCAGAGGTGTATGTGAGGAGTCACAGCACAACATGTGCCTTGTAATGACGCTGCTGTATGTCCTCTGAATCTGTGTGGCCATTTTCCATATGGTGGTATTACACCCCACAATATTTTGGAGCGTGTCTGTGGGAATCTGTTCCCATTCAGCCAATAGAGCATTTGTAAGGCTAGGCACTAGTGTTGAATGAAACGTTCTGGCTCTCAATTGACATTCCAGTTCATTCTGAAGGTGTTCAGTGGTGCTGAGGTCAGGACTCTCTGCAGTCCACACCAAACTCATCAAACCATGTCTTTATGCCACTGGCTTAAATTGCACAAGTTTCGGTGTGCAACAAAGGATAGGTGATTTCTACGCACCATGTGCTTCAGCACTCAGCTGCCTCGCTCCATTAGTTAGCGTGGTCTTCCGCTTCTTAGCTGAGCCATTGTTGCTCCTAGATGCTTCCATTTCATAATAGTATCACTTATGGTTGACCAGGGGAGATATTTCATGAACCGACTTCTAGAAAAGGTGGCCTTTGGCACTGACAAGTCAGCGAACTCTTCAGTACGACTTATTCTATTGCCAATGTTAATGGAGAGTGCATGGCTATGTAATTGATTTTATACACCTGTTAGAAATGGCTGACACATTTGAATAATTAGCAGGGGGCGTCCACACTTTAGGCCATACATTGTCTGAAATCACCTGCTGCCATACTACACAGCACACAAAAACAGTAGGCGAGAATGGCTGACGTGTACACAGCGTGAAAATCCCCTGGAAGTATATGTGAAAATTCCCCAGAAGTATGTGACTGCAGCACACTGTTCTTTTACCCTGCTTCAGTAATGTTAGTGTTTGGACTTTACACACTTAATTGGCACATTAAGTCTGAGAATAATACACAGTTTAATAACTGTGTATTATTCTCAGACTTAATGTGCCAATTTCTGTATGAACCGTTTTAAGAATCGTTGGCTGATAGTGGAACGTCTTTGTTTATACTATTGGCTTGCAGTGCCAACATACATCATACCAACATAAGAGTGAAAGCATTTCAAATATCAATTTCAATATGTTTTCTGTAAATAACACGAATAAAAACAGAGACTAAACAGAGACTGAGACATGATACAGAGGTATAGACATGCAACAGACAGAGGCATGACCCACACCAATGCTGCATATGTAGCACGGACGTGGTCATGTAGTTGCGGTTTAGCTCAGAAGTTGCTTGGGACATTGCAACCTAAGCATTATGTGGTGGGCTTGGTATGAATAACGGAAAATGAACAAGCAGTTTAAAAGTCTAAAGATGCCCGGAAAAATGGTGGAGCTTCTACTGTGTAAGACTCTCTGTGATATTGCCCTTATCTGTGGACAGAGAGAGCCCTCAATCGATACCTGAGCAAGCAAGACACAGAGAGGAGGAGTGGGAGAGAGGTGACAGGATGTGAGATAAAAAGACCAAATTAGTGAGCAAGCAAGTAAAGGAAAAAGAGACAGAAAAAGAGAGAGAGAGAGAGAGAGAGGGAGAGAGAGAGAGTGCTGACGTGAGAGAGGGTGTGAGAGTGAGAGTGTGTGAAAGAGCGAGAGTGCAGTGAGGGATGAAGTAGAGTGGAGGGTGTGAGAGTGATCAAGTTGCACTGAAGGACAAATGTCAGCTTCCCTTTCAGAAGCAGAATACAGAAAATGAACTCAGAAAGGAATTCCTAGCGACAGCATGGCATCTCTTTTGCTGTCTCCCTCTCTAATGCTCTCTCATTCACACTGGAACATGCTTCCACATATACAGAAGTGTTTCACAGTCGCCTATGAGCTGAAACAACCCCATCAAATCTCCCTTTTTATTAGTAAATCTATTAAAAATATATTTATAAATCTATTTTGTAGGAAATGTAATTGAATATAATTTTATATTATGGAATGTATCTATAATAAATATATATTTATTTTTTAGAAAGCTTTTTGAAAGTGAATATATGTTAACATGTCATCTACAGAGAGCGTAGCAATCTTAAATACGACATTTTCTCACATTTTGCAGCGCACACTTTCAGTTTATTTGCTAAACTGAAAATCTTGGTTTCTTTTATTCAATTATCTTATATGTACTTACACAAATATACAAATACATGCTACATGTATGATACCATATGTATTATATATGTAAAAGCATATGTAGTAATAACACAACCGATATATATATATATATATATATATATATATATATAAAAGAATCCTTTTGAAAGGTCCCTGTAAATGTCATATCCCATGTAATATCCCATACTTACTGTCAAGTAGCTACATACACCCCCAGCTACATTTGTCCCATATGTATTACAAACATGTCATTATCAATAATTAATAAAATGATGTATTAATAGTAATATTATGTATTATTATTATATATCTGTATGTAATAAGAATTTTCTCAGGCCAGGACTGACCATTTCTGTTGGTTCTCAACAAACATACATGCTTACTATGCTAATCACTTCACAATCTCTTTTCACTCAATCTTCTAAAAGAATGATTACAGTGAAGGGCAAACTGCTCATTAAAGGCAAAAACTGATATCACATGTTTACCCTGCTCTCAGTTACATTTGGGGCAGCCATGGCACTTCACTGAGTGCTTTTAACAGCCATCAACACTAAGATAAAGAAAAACAAAGACAGATGATAAAGAATGAGAAGGAGAAAGAGAAAAGTAAAAGTGACAATATAAAAGGTTCGTGTAGGAAAGAAGAAGAGTCATGGTTATGTTTATGGTTAAATGTTGGGAAATTTCTGAATTCTTTATCCCATACGAATCAGGCAGTCAAATCACCAACAAATGACATTACCGGACCTCCTGAGGTTAAAGTAATGTGGCTCAAATAGGGACTGAATTGCACAGTGTGTGGATGAATACAGTGCTGTATATTTCCACCCTTCATTTATTTCATTTACAGTAAAAATGGCCATTCGGTACAGAGGCTGCGCCATGAAATATAATGCAGCTTTGAAATGTAATGTCACGGTTTCTGGTCCTCCCTCTGCTTCCTTCGAGGCACACTCGCCAGAGTACTGATGCACGGCAGCTGTTTATAATCAGCCTATATTTCTACCTATCTTTGCGAAGTACTGCCAACCTGTGCGTTGCATGCAGAGCTTTTTTTCTGGTTTATTAGCTTTTTCGTGCCTCGTTTACTCCCTTTGTATTTTGGTTTTTGGACTGATTGTTTCTCTGACTTTTAACCCTCACCTGTATTTTCCATGTTGCTCTCTGGTTTTCCCATGTATTGGTTACAGCTCTCACAGTATTGACCTGCCCTAGCATTTTGACTACTTCTTTGGATTGTCCCTCTGGAAGTTAATCTCACTTAGTGTTTTATATCCGTGACTGATTTACTGGAACGTTATACTTAAAATGTAAGTAACCAGGTGAACCTGGAAGATGTTAAGTTCACTGAAGTTCACAAATGCTCATCTTATTTATCTGTTAGCTTAATAGTATAAGTTCAATGAACATGAACCAGTAACTACATTACTCTTTCAAGTTAAAGGCAGCATTATTTTAAATTTTAGCTTTGCAGAAAAAAAACATGATATTACATGATGTGTTAAGTATGTTATTATTTGGGAAGCCTCAAAAATTACATAGTACATTATCAAGATGTAGGTCCACTCTTTGCCTTCCATTCTTTTTTGGATTAAATTGTAAAGAAAATCTGCAGGCAAATTTCTCCAGACCCCCAAAATTCGGTCTTCAAAGTTGGTTTTGTACTTCCGATTTATCACAATCCAAGTAAGCCCAAACACACTGAGTGATGCTGAAGTCTGTGGTGGTGTGTGCATTGTTCTGAGAACATGTCTTTGATTTACAAAGATGAAAAACTCAAATATGAGCTTTAATTAGTGAACAACAGGGTCTTTCACAGTTGTTACGAGTCTCATTTTTCTGTCTCTCTGAATCATTTTTAAACTCTTCACTTTCCAAACTTATTTTCTGTTGACTTTCTTTTTGCAAGCGGATTATATTGTGTGTAATCTCCTTAGAAGTATCCTCTAAAGAAATGAATTACTTGTACTTAATGATCATCTTGACTGGAAACAATATGAGTTATCTGTCCTTTAATCTTCTTAGGCTTTGTATCAGGTGTACTCTCAAGAGAGGCTCTTAGTGATATTGTGACAAACGGTCTGAAGCATTCTTTTACTGTATGTGAGTAGAATGGTTACTTAATGCAGAAATCAATTCAGGGGAGCACATGGAAACACACACACACACACACACACACACACACACACACACACACAGAAGGATGAAAGAGGAGATGACACCCTGCTGAACTCTGGATGCCCTGGCAGGGAAGGGGAGGGCATAAGAGAGACAGTAAGAGAGAGAAAGAGAGTGAAAGGAAAAAAGAAGAAAAGCAAGAGAAAGTGAATGTGTGTATGTGTGTGAGAGCGATAGAGATGAGCTTCTAGGGTTGACTGAGTATTCTTAAACTGCGTGCTGAGAGGCGAGACTGGAATACCCATCAGTGCAGTTGGAGGAGAGGCAGGCGTCAGAAAGTTTCCTGCTATCACACACATCCACAGTGAAACACAATAGGCAGGTTTACTACAATGTACTCACATTGTCATTGCATCCTTTGTTGTCTTCATACTTGGTTTCTATGTGGATGGAGAACTTTGGCAAAAACGAACACTGAAAAGGAGATAAGGTGAGAGAGGAGAAAGGGTTAGAAAGGCTGCAGCTTTGTGCTCTCTCTTCAGATCCTCTTGACTGGTATCACATTCATTTCCTTCATACATGAACACTTATAAGACCTGATATAAGGTCAACTCTTCCTAAACAGATCAGACTCTTATACCCAGTGTACTGTCTGGACTTAGGGGCTTCCGGTCTCAAAGTATTTGAACCTACACTGTGACTTTCACTAAAGTGCTCAACAGCATCCAATCTAATCAGTGAAGCGATTATATTAATACTGTATGTTTTATTAATGTTGTCACATGCATTTTCGCTATGGGTTTAGGGTAATCCCATTAGCAAAGCCTTCTGCATGAGCCTGCATCCCAAGAAGCCTCCCAGGAAGTCTGCAAAAAGTCTGCATTATTTCCCTTAGAAGAATGCCAGAATTTAAACAGCCTTATGTCTAGAGACTTCGTAGGTAATGGCGGACCTGACTAACTAATCAATACATTGATTTTGCTGCTTAATTATATACTCTATGCTCTATACAAATAAATAATAGGGGGCTGCATTCTCTAAGATAGCTGCAAAGTTCTACCTATCTTTTTTCCGTTATGCCCTCAAAGATAAGATGTAAACACATCTGTGTTATCTATTTTTTAACTTTGACATTGCTGGCCATAGACAGCACTTAGTGTCTGTTAACTAGCAATTAGATTCACTCTGATAGAGATAAACAGTTCATGTAACCGACAGTGTTTCTGTGATCATAACTCAGAGAAGTTCATCTACACTGTTACTTCCAGATGTCACTGAGGGAGAGAGAGGAACACCTTATCCTTTTCTGATCCAACTGATGACATGAGACAATATGTGCTCACCAAAGTAGGTATCTAAAAGGTGTTCCGATGTCCAAAGCATCCACTTCATGAGCAGTTTCAGTGAACAGTGGCAGTAAATTATATCTACATATATATATATATATAATTCTACACATATAATAATTTTCTTTCCTAATTTAACAACTAATTATATTGATTGTTTTGAATAAGACTAATAATAATAATAATAATGTTTATTTATAGAGCACCTTTCATACATATACACATATACACACACACACATACACATACATACATACATACATATAGAAACCATGTTAATGTAGTTTTAACTAAACACTGAGTTAAAGAGATACGTTTTTACATGTTTCTTAACATGTGAGCACCGAGCTTGACTGTCTAATAGAAGCTGGAATTGAGTTCCACAGTTTATGTACCTATTTAACAAGAGGTATTTGCAGAAGGCAAGCATCTGTAGATATAAGATCACGAGCTGGAACATTAACAGAGAGACGTTCTGCTTGTAACAAACGCGAGTTTCTCTGCATCGCTCTGAGACAGAAAAGGCTGAACTTATTATTTCTTAACTTAAATACTTCTCAAATGATAAAAAGTGAGCCTACTTCAGAGACTTCATTTACATGTGGGACAAAACTAAGCTCAGAGTCTAAGATCACACCCAGGTTTCAGTCTAATTCTAATTCTCTAATTTAAAGCACACTTATCTTAATGTCAGTTGTTTAACTGTTAGAAACACACCAAACAACCTCCTACAGAAAAATAGCACAATAAATACATGATATTTTTTGGTTTTCCTGCAAGGGGAAGGGTGCCTGTAGTGTCTACTGGACCCAGGGTCCAAACTTCGGTGCTGGGCCTTTGCTTACGGCCCTGTGTACTTTAAAGTAACCTAGACAGCATGTCCACATGCCTGATAGTCCAGAAATTTAGATTATAACTATAACTATACTATATAAAACTATAACTGACCTACTCATGCTAGGCTCATAAATGCATTCTTTTGTAGCCACTGTTGGATAAACTTTACATATATAAGGTGCATGTGTGAATTAGCTAACTTCAATCTGAGCATGAGGTTATTGCGTGGTCTCCTCTACGAGACCATTACAGCTATTAATAACAGCACAGGGACAAGAAGACAGATTTCCATGGCAACTGCTTTACGACAAAGAAAGTTCCGCTGTTGCTGAAAACGACACCTTAGGAAGCGTGGGCGCCTGCTGGCTTCAGGACACACTTAGATGGGGGAGGGAAGGAGGGAAAGAGGGAAAGAGAGTGAGAATGGGGATGAGGAAAAGAGCACAAGAGAATGATGGAGAAATTAGATGATAGAGGATGGGGGGGAGAGAGTTGGGGGGAGAGTGAGCGAAACAAAAAAAAAAAAAAGGAACCAGAAAATGAAATGAGAAAACGAGTGAAAGTGGGGACCCTCTCCCTCGTGAGTCATTTTTTCTTCCTGTTCAACCACCCGGCTCCGCCCCCTGACACCCCCATAATACAGAAATAACACGGAGTGACTCACTTTCAAGAGTTTTCCTAGAACTTCCAGAGTTCCAAACGGACACATTCATCACGACACGGGCCAATTTAACTGAATCAAGAAATCTCAGTGGGTGTACCATTTGACATGAACACACAATCATCTTGTTTGTAGCACATGACTCAGGCCTCTAAATAAAGTTAGTATGGGTCTGCAGTAGCATATGCCCTGCGTATACTACCTGTGTACCACATGTCATGTACAACTATTCCACTGGTGCTCAGCTGGGTCGTTTCGATATACCTTTTCACCAGTAAACATTATCGGGCTGATTAAAATTAAAGCACGAATGCATGTACAGTCCCCAGCGGTAGGTATTTCTGCAAAAACCTTTGGTACCCGCCACAACAAGGCGTCGCAATCAGGCATTATTATGGTCCCAGAGATTTTATATTTGTGCTCAGTCAGGACTGCAAACATTCATTCTGGTCCCTGCTCAGCCACCTGGTTTCATTAACAAACTGACCACCTTAACAAAGAGGGATACAGGAGTTTTGCAAACAGGTACTACTGTGCAGGGTTTGCAGCCACTGATTGAGCTACCAGCTCTTTACAAACCTGTTCACAGGAGACAGAATGTAAACTTACTGTGTATTCTGCAGCCGGATGAAGGAAGGGGAGCAGGATCAGAAGCAGACGAGAGCAAACAAAAGAGCAGAAAACAGGATCAGCATGTTAACTTCCAGCTGAATACGTGAACAAACTTTACAGGGTGAAGTGCACCAAACACGGTTGCCAAATGTGTAACATAAATAACCCAATTGCACTATTTGTGCCTTTAAAGGAACACTTCACTCGAAAATGCTAAAACCCTAAAGATGACAGCACAGCTTGTGGACTCGATGCTTTCCAAATGGATGTGAGACTCCTGAATGATTTGTACTGAAGCTTTTAAATGTAACAACAAGACACAATAACAGTGCGTATGGATGTGTGAGGTGTGAATGGATGTGTTGCCATATGCAAATATTAACCTTGCAGCTTTAGACTCATTTGTTTAGTTCCTCATTGTTCTGCAAAACTGTGTGTCATCATAGACTCTTCAAACAGGAGCCTCTAAAATGTTTAAAATGTCAAGGTAGTTTACAGCCTTGTTAAACTCCAACCTTAATCTAGTTTAGCGGGGCAGAGAGGATCTTGTAGCAAGAACGTCTGATGACAACCATGAGAAGTGTTGGGCTAATTGCAGGTGGGAAAAAACGAAGTACTACATTTATAAACCAATCTAATGCCAGTGGAGCTTAGAGTAGGGGGTGATGGTGCTCCTGTCGACAACGTCGGATGGAAAACGAGCGGTTAGCCCATCTGAAAAGTCCAGGCTGAAAAGTCTCTCCAAACCAAACTAACCCTTGTTTGTAGTAGAATTTGCTGTAATCCAGCAACAAAAGCTTCTGTGAGATCATGTCTGACCCTGCGAGACCAACCCTAATCTGGCTTGTATATTCAAATGTCTAATAAGGCCTTCATGAACTACTTTAGATGAATTCAGGGTTTAGAGACTGTTGGCTCCTAATCTATTCAGTAATGACATTTTTTAACTGCTGAGAGATATTACATGGCTTTCATTTACTGCACTCTATAAGTAACCTTAACCTCTGTGGTGTGGTTCTCTCAGTTTCTTCACTTTCATCCTTCTTAGGGCAAACTGTCAAGGTGCTCCAGGAAATGCTTCCATTAACATCTGGTTATTGGCAGGGTGTTAGAGGAACTCTCGTCATTAACATCTCCTGATTACATCCCCTCATAGCCAGTGTGCAGGACAGATTCATTCACGCTTAGAGATATATTCATCACTGTAACAGAGCCAGGGCAGATTTCATTAACTCCTTTAATACTTCCTGATATCTGCTGCCAGAGATCTTCACCCCTCATCACTGCGGAGCGAAAAAGGAACATGGTGCGGCTTTTCCACTTAACTAGCTGAAGGCTCAGCCACAAATGCTGAAAAGACGCATCATGTACCTTCAAAAAACTCATTCGACTCATTAAGGCTTTAGTGAGCTGCGTCCCGGCATGTTATGGCAGTAATGGGATTGAGAAGCAACATCATGTACCATTATGCGTGTTCGTGCATGTGCATGTGTGTTACCTGTGATTGTGTACGGGTAATAGTTCCATGCCTTCTCTGTCACATAGAAGATTCTGGGCACCACTGCTCTTGCCCAACTGGGCAGTTTGCTGGAAAACAGAAGAAGAGGTTTTCAATACAGCTAAAGGAAACATCAGCAGAGCAGTGACTAAGTTTCAGTGCTGTCACAAGGGCTGCAGACTACGTCTCGATATCACTGCATACTGCAACTTCCTACAATGTCACGCAGCCTGCTCTAGAGGTCCTTTCTCTGTCCTTTACTCCTTTCAGTTACCTGAGGCTTCCTTACTTCACCAAATACTCAGAGTCATAAAAAGCCCTTTCAAAAAGGACATAATGCAGCCTTTTAGTGCAGCCGAACAGACTGCACGTCAAGAGTGCTGCCCCTATTTCCGTAATGGATTTTTCCTCAGTAATGTAAAAGCCAAAGAAGCTGTATCTCTAATACGAATGAATTTCAGGGCCTGAAGTGCAATAACATTTCTTTTCTCTCTCTCTCTCTCTCTCTCTCTCTCTGTTTCTCTCCCTTTCTCCTCCAGTCACACACACAGGTTTGATTTAATACAACGTTGGGACATGGAGGTATACATGGAGGTATATATGCCCCATAAGTACTCCCTAAGTACCTATGCACAATAACAGAACGACCCACATGCATTATATATATATATATATATATATATATATATATATATATATATATATATATATATATATATATACACACACACACACACACATACACACACCTATATTCCATTATATAGCATATATACCCATATTACTCTGTACCAAGCAAAAGTCAGCTGAGACATACTTACACATACATTAGTTTATCTGGGCAGTAAGCATGAAGGTACATTTGACCTTATATGCTTGTTTATATTTTATTGTAATGTATTGACAATTACTGATAGACTGATATACTGTTATACACTCTGGTTGGTAGGCATTTGCACAGTACTGTACGCATTTTATGCATTATGCATTATTATATACAAATGACTGGAACAAGTGACTCTGAAGCATTTCTACTGTTCCATTAGTCAAGTGTTTGTGCCAACAGGGATATATACTGTACGTATATATAAATGTAATAGTAATAATGTGTCATATCTTTAATACAGTATATACACAAGTAAATTAAAAAGACTTCCAATGTGACCGGCTTGTATTTTGTAAATATAAACAAAGTTGGAATTTAATGCCAGCAACACACTCCAAAAAGTTGCGACTGAGGAATGTTTACCACTGTGCTACATCACTCAACAGTCCATGCTTGTCATCTGATTTTTGTCTTTATGATGTGCCATAGGTTTCCTAAATTAGAGATAGGTCTGGAC
Organism: Semaprochilodus insignis; assembly: GCA_034552555.1. Lineage (NCBI taxonomy): Eukaryota > Metazoa > Chordata > Actinopteri > Characiformes > Prochilodontidae > Semaprochilodus > Semaprochilodus insignis. The sequence continues at coordinate 325,572 of CM067476.1, read as the reverse complement.
AGTCAAGCACATGCACTCCACACTGTTGCAGCACATGCAGAATGAGAACTGGCACTGTCCTGCTGCAATAACCACGATGTTCCCGGGAAAAGACATAGTGTTGATCGCAGCATATGTCTCTCTTAAATCTCATTATACGCCTCCATGTCAATGGTACCTTCACACATATGCAAGTCACCCTGATGCGCCCCATACCATGATAGATGTTGGCTTTTGGACCGTTCACTGCTAAAAGTCTGGATGGGCCCTTTCGTTCTTCGCGCGGAGGAGTGAGCCATGACCCACTCTGAGCTTTCGATGGATATGCCTATTATGGCATCTTGGAAAATGTCCCAACTCCTTCAGGAATTGGGTTTGTATATGTATGCACCCTACCTTAACCTTAACCTGGAAAAAATGGTTTCGCCTTTAGGGTTCTAAATATGCTTTTGAAAATGTAAAAAACACCATACAGACATACACATATTGCTGTTTCTGTGGCCTCTGTTGTACACACTCTTTACCATTCTCCCTCGCTCTCGCTCACACACTCATCTTCACTCCTCTCTCATACACCCCCCTCTTCCCAGTCACCCATGCTTCATGAGTGATAGGGTTCATCTCCTCAATTGAATTGCTGCCGTCAGCTGAGGCCACACAGGGCGTACTTAAAGAAAAGGTGAGAGCGAGTAGGACGGAATGGGAGAAAAATGAAGGGATTCAGAAGAGCTATAGATGGACAAAATTTGTTTAACCTTTCCTTCCTCCCACACAAACACACGCAGGTGTGTGTGCACATGTTCAGATCTGGGACAGAGAGTCTTTTTCTGCCTTCACAAACTCGTTTCCAGATCTCTGATGACTCAGTGGCCCAAATTAAATGATCGCCGTCTGTTCATTTGTCCTTCTGAAATCATGCACAATGTCCAAACTCTTTCAGAACAGATGCATGCTTGCAAAGGTTTGATGTTTTTGATAACAGGGTCAGTATTTTCAACCACTTGAGAGAAACACCCAAGCCAGATAGGTGCATGAATCAGGCTGGGGGTTGTATGGACGGTTGTGTGAGGGGCGAGGGACGTACAGAGAGGATTGTTTTGTGTGGTGTGTAAAATGTTCAAGGCAAAATGCTGAACCTGAGAAATTTGGATTTGGACTGCAGAGAGAGTAAAACACTGAAAAACGTATCACAGCGTGGTTTCAGGTACCTGGTACTGGTTCAAATGTGGAGATGTTCTCATACCAACACTCTTTACAGAACTGTGCAAAGGTTTAATGAATAATATTCTAGATGGTTTATAAAATCGGACTGTTAAAATGCATTAACAACTGTGAACAAGCATTCCTCCTGACAGTGTCAGTATTTACACCGCTCAGTCGTAGCATTAAAACCACCTTAATGTATCTACACTCACTGTCCATTCTATCAGCTCCACTGACCATATAGGTGCACCTTGTAGTTCTACAGTTAGTCCACCTGATTCTCTGTATACTGTATTACCCTGTTCTTCAATGGTCAGGACCCCCACAGGACCACCACAGAGCAGGTATTATGTGGGTGGTGGATCATTCTCAGCACTGCAGTGACACTGACGTGGTGGTGGTGTGTTAGTGTGTGTTGTGCTGGTGTGAGTGGATCAGACACAGCAGTGCTGCTGGACACCTCAGTGTCACTACTGGACTAAGAATCATCCACCAACCAAAACTATCCAGACAACAGCGTCCTGTGGGCAGCGTCCTGTGACCGATGATGAAGGACTAGAGGATGACCAACACTGCACTGTGCAGCAGCAGATGAGCTATCATCTCTGACTGTACATCTACAAGGTGGACCAGCAAGGTAGGAGTGTCTAATAGAGTGGACAGTGAGTGGACACAGTGTTTAAACACTCCAGCAGCACTGCTGTGTCTGATCCACTCACACCAGCACCACACACACTAACACACCACCACCACGTCAGTGTCACTGCAGTGCTGAGAATGATCCACCACCCACATAGTACCTGCTCTGTGGTGGTCCTGACCATTGAAGAACAGGGTAATACAGTATACAGAGAAACAGATGGACCACAATCTGGAACTGTACAACTACAGAGTGCTCCTAAATGGTCAGTGGAGCTAACAACATGGACAGTGAGTGCAGATACAAGGGGGGTGTTTTAATGTTATAGCTGACGGATTTATCAGTATATGTGCTTCACTATACTGCTGTACAGAGTGAATACGATTATGCTGCACTGATACCATCACAAAAAACAAAACGATCAAATAAAGAAATCAAACAAAGGAGAAATAAACTGCCTGAACTGCAGAGAGATTTTATATAGACAGCCTGAAGATTATCCCTGGCATATGGAGTCAGTGCACACCATATCTCCAGTTCCTCCGGGTCCCAGCAGCTCCTGCCTGTTTTAACAGACGCACGCCTATTAAGGCCTGCCACTAACAGTACATGCTTTTTCGGAGTGTGTGGGTGGGCTGAGGTTGAATTCACCCAGAAACTGGCAACATCAGAAGCAATTAAATGCAACACCCTTTGAAGACGACCGTGGCTCCGGCTTCATTCCGAGAGCCGAGCTTAAGAAAAAAAAAAACCCTCCCATTTAATTGGCAGGGAACATAGCGACAGTCTCCGAGGGCAACAGCACGGTTGTCAAGCCCACGGGTTTTTCACACCAGAGCGGTTTTATTGGTGCTGGCCAAGCTTTTTCTCACAGGCTGCTGAGGGGGAACGACTCCCCCTCAATCACAACTTCACCAAACTTATTAATCATCTCCCAATAACTCACCGTCTAGTGCTTAATGGCTCTGAAATAACTTCCAAATATATCGCAGTATTTAAAGATGTTTAAGTTAGCATTAATAAAGTCGATGAACTCCTGAGTCCTGTTACCCCATGCTAATAAAAAAGTTCTGGTTTCTTTTTTATCAATTACACCCAAAGAAACTTTACACAGTACTGTAAACATCAAGCACACAGGCTTCCATTTCTAATCTGCTCCTTTAATCAATCTGAAGCGTTCTGCAAATGATAGACACTGTAGCTAATTGTCAGATTCACTGTAATTCACACAAAAGGCTGTGTAAAACACTACTATACAAGTGAACTAATATAGTTGATAAATTAGCCAGCACTATCAATAACTGCCATTTACATGACAAAGACAGCTGATCAAATTGGTGTACAGTTGGTAGAAGGGAGATCTGGGAAAGCTGCCTTGATTGGCCTTCTCAAGTTGGATCTAGATGCTTCTACAACCCTTGGTATGGATTACCAGCAGAAGGCTCTAAAACACACCAAACTGCCCATCGAATATCCCCAAATGTCTCCCCCGGCAGAGGCCAAGCATTTTTATAGCATTCTGTTAGAGAGTCGGGTGTAGAATAGACTATCTGTAGGTTGAACAATGCAACCAAAGACCTCAGAATCTTTGTCTATCTAAGCTTACGCTTTACATGTCAAAATAAAATTAAATATTAATTTCATATACTTGCTGACCTCCTCACTTCAATCAGACTAAACTGAATATACCTGCTGACTTCCTCACTGCAATCAGGCTAAACAGAATATACCTGCTGACCTCCTCACTGCAATCAGGCTAAACTGAATATACCTGCTGACCTCCTCACTGCAATCAGACTAAACTGAATATACCTGCTGACCTCCTGACTGTCCTTCTCATCACTACAGCCCTAGACATGTTCATATCAGCCCTCAGTGAAGCAATGTACTGTAGAAACAAAACAGGACAGTTTCTAAAATCTTTTTAAAAGGTGCTTGTACAGCCAGTCAACATGACCTAAAAATCTTTATTCTGACATTTTGCAGGATTCTGGCACTATCAATATTTAATATAACACCCAAGAAGAAACATCTTTTCACTCATCTGCTCACAGCAATCTGGACAGATTTTTGCAGTGATTTAATATGACACAGCGTAGCATCAGAAATCAAAGAATACTCTTTGAACTAAGATATAGCATTCTGCTCTAATTTCACTGTCCAAAACCTCGTAGGCCTTTCTGCATTCTAACTCCCTTTATTACTTCAGTTCTACGCTTTCTCCTCTCTCTTATTATCTATTACTATCTCTCCTTTCCCTCGCTCCTCCTGTCTCAGATCTAAGGATAAGCCAACTCTAAAATGTGGTGCGTAAGCTTAATCTGGTCACTCTGCTGACACGGCTGTTCCTGCTTCAATTAATTGTCCGTCTTGTCCAGCACCAGCCAGCCCACCTCTCTTTTACACTTTTTCTTTCTCCCTTTGGCTCTTCTCTCTAACCTCATCTCTACTCTGATCTCTCTTACTTTCTTGTCATCTCTCTCTCTCTCTCTCTCTCTCTCTCTCTCTCTCTCACCTTGTCAGTTCATCTTTACTCTCTCCTCCTATTTGACAGTGCAAAACATGCTTGCGTGGATCTGTGTGTCCTTGACTATGCATTGATCCAGCAAGGGTCAGTCACTGTAGCTGCTAAACTCTGCCAAAACTTTTTGGGTTGCTAGACTGCAACTGAAAGGCCGTCCTATAGCAGCACATTTGTGTCCAACTACTTAGAATTGGGAGTGAATGGATATTGAAGGTCAGAATATCCACCTTTTTGGCTTGAGCTTTGACTTCTATATGTACTGCGCCAGGTTGCCAGTAAGTTGTAGTTGTGATGTGCCAACAGATGGATTTTTGGTTGATTCTGCTGAGTCTAACTCATCTACAGGCAGTTCACAAGCTCTGTAAAATTAAGCTGAATTTCCCCACTTAAAACGTGACGTGCTTCACAACGTATGTTACAATTAAAAAACAACTGCAGCTCTTGCAAAATTGCAAATTGCAATTTGAATTTACACCCTTAACCCTTTGATGTATGGCAACAAATAGTTAATTCTGCCGTTATATTCCATTAATCACATAATTTCTGAATTGTTATTGTTCGTTCAATATGACCTTGCAAATCAGAGGTAATCTAACACAGCCAAAGCTTTTTATTCAGGTGGTCACTGTTCCCCTTGGCTTCACGTGGTTAACTTGCACACACAGCAGTTGGTCACTTGAAAGATGCTGTGCCAGTATATTCTTGTCACTGGCCTCAGGTAATTCCATTCAGACACCTTTCAGGTTTTTCAGGCTTTCTTCAGTCCTCGTGTGGATACGTGAATGTGTGAGTAGGCGCGTAAATCAGTGACCGAGATTTATTTGTCCTCTGTGTTTACACTTTTACAAAACAGGCCACTCACCTATTGAGGTAGACGCGTTTCTCGGTGAACTGGCCGTGGCCGTGTGTGGGGTCGTTGAAGGGTTCGTTCTGCACCACCTCCACACCCTCTCCTCGGTCACTCTGCTCATGGCTGTGTTTACTGATCATATACAGCTGCCCGATCCTGTACTGAAGACACAGAAATAGAGACGGAGATATCAGTGCGTGTGTGCGTACAAGCTGAATGTGTGACCGGCTAAGAGGTGAGCTTGTTCTCTAAACTCACCATACCACCCACATTGCAGGGTCAGCACTACCCGTATTTCTGAAAAGGACATAATACCCTGAGCTGCCAGGAGTAAACAACAGTGAGTAGCTAGCCAGGAAGCTAGTGTTAGCTAGGAGTCTGTTGTAACTTTACACAAGCAAATAGAATGGAACTTTCCATATATTCGACCACTTTAAGAGCACTTTAAAGCTCTGGAATTTGTATCCTCCCCAAGCAGGTGGATCTGTGGGTTTTTAAAACAGCAAAAATGTGTATCAGCTTAAAACCCTACATATGGCAACAATCGATTCTGCTCAGCAGTCAAATCAGTCAAACATTAATATCACGTAGGTCAACAAAATAAGGAAAGCTTCAAACCAACACTCTGAGAATCAGTTTGAGCTTACAGAGAGCGAACCTTCAGGGAAAGATGGATCGAAGAAACATTTCCAAATCCCTCTGGGCCCTGCTTTCTGAGAGAACGCTCTAGGGTACAGTACATCTCCCAGCTTTCGATCTGACAGCACCTGACAGCTGCCCAGCTGACTGTCAATCTCAAAGTGAAGTTTATTCAAGAATAACAATGTGAAATGTTCAGAATGTGCATGTGAGTCCTACAGTATGAATATGAAATGCTCTGAACATGTTCATGTACTGTAGAATGAGAATATAAAACAATGACACTGAAGGCCTGAAACAATTATTTTTTATGAACTGATACAGCAGAACCAACATTGTAAAAACAGCCACAAAGGTGTGGTGACGGAACAGGATGCCACTCAATCAGAGCACAGTGTGTGAGCTGGCCAAACAGAGCACAGCGCGCTCATCAGGATGTAAAGTATGAGAAAACAAGGTTTTTAAAGGAAAACTGAAGCATGTAAATCTATTCTAGTAGACCCCAAAAATAAAATTATGAATATAAAAAATGAGAATAATACGTCCACTTTAAGACAAAAGTTGTCGCAAGGATTTTGTTCTGGCATCAACCTTATGCAAGTCTGACTTAGATTTCCAAGTACCACAGTCTTGCCTTCGACTTACTCAGCACTTGGAAAGGTTTACGACGGACAAAGGAAATAAAGTGATGCATACTCTCTTTCTAGGTGGCAACATATCCTTGTGAACAGAATTTCAGCTGTACCTCACTGACCCAACAGCCATGATTGCAGAACCAGCGAGCAGCGATGCCCCCCATGAATCATTCTGTTAGTGCCAGCACCATCGGCAGACGGCTGCACGACGCAGAACTACATGCACCCAGACCCTTATGACGACTGTCCTTAACACCGCGTCAACATCGCCAAAGACTATAATGGTGTATATTCAAGCTGCATAGGATGGATTATCACAGGACACCATTAGGAACCTCTACAACTCCATGCCGAGATGGCATGTTGCGTTAGCCATACTGAGAGACACTACTTCTGTATGTGTATCTCAATAAATATTGATCATATCAGTCTAAATTTATCATCATTTATTGATCCTGGTGACCTTTATCTTCCTTCCCAATAGCACTGCAATCCCACACCTCCTTCTGGGTGCAGCTGTTCTTTTGATGATGAGTGTATAAATATAACATGCTTAGAATGAATATTCTAGAACGTAAATATGACATGTTCAGAATGGTTCAGTGACGTCTAGAGTATTGGGATCTAACAATGCATCGTGAAACCATGATATCACTATGCAATACAGTAATAATGAGCATCATGGAGAATGGAAATGTGTTTGTAAACAATCAGCACCAATCAACACCTTGCTCCAGCGCTCCATGTCCATAGTCAAATTTCACTCATTCAAATGTGGTCCAAAATATTGTAAGAACACCGAAACGAGTATATCATTACACCTATACTACAGTATGAACACCATATGTTCAGAACATGCTCAAGTATTCTAGTATACAGATATGAAATGCTGTGCCTTCTATATTATGAATACGAAATGCTCAGAATGTGTCTGTGGATTCCAGAATAAGCATATGAGGTGCTCTGAGCACGGAACATGGAAAGATCATAATTAGAACACTAAAGAACCTCTCAGTGTACTCTAGAATAAGAACGTGCCTGTGCATTGTACAGTGACAACGAGCGTAGAAGCAGAATGTGAGCAGTTGTTCTGGCAGTAGCAGCCAAACGCCTCTGTTCATTACAGAACCTCCTGCACCATGAATACACATAGTGCCCATTGAAGTCCCCTAGACAGCCAAACGCTTCTAAAAATGGAAACAGCACGCACGAGCCACCGGCTTGAGAGCCCGTAAATAATTGATCGCCTACTTTCGCATTGTGTACTCAGCAGACAAGTGGAGAGAGTGAGGGAGAGAGTGAATGAGTGGGGGAATAAAAAGAGATAGAAGGGGATGACTGATTAAAAATCACCAAAGCGCCTGCAGTTGATGAAAATGATGATAACGATGGTGAGGTTGGATCTGAAGGGCCATTCCCACTGTACCTAAGAGTGCGTTTAATGTTGTGCATACCATAAACATCACTATGATGAAAAACCATGAGGAAATGGTATAAGGAATTATCGGCAACTGTAAGCTTATTTAGCTACTGTCTCATTACGGTGCCATCTTACAGTCAGAGACATTAAAGGCTGCATGGATCATTTAAAGGGTCGCTATGCAATCCTGAGAAAGAGCCTATAGATACTGTACACTGCTAGATCTGTATGGAGTACACTGGAGTACACCTCATGATGTTCAATCTTGTAATATGTATGATAATGTACATGCCTCCACTTTGAGTTAAAAGGAGCAGGGGGTGTGAGAGAGAGAGAGAGAGAGAGAGAGAGAGAGAGAGAGAGTGAGAGAGAGAGAGAGAGAGAGACCCCGAGATGCCATTGGGGGCTCCATGGCAACCATTGCCAAGGTCTATTTTGGAACCTGTCAGGCATGGAAAATACGTTTCAAAGATAGAACCTGGAGAACAAAATCAGAACATTTATATACACGCAGTGGAGCACTAACACCTCACTAGCCCATCAGCCTGTGGCACCCCTTTTCTTGTTAGCAATGAGGGGAACTGTAACCAGAGAGAAAACCAAGAAGTGTCACAGAGCGGTCACATTGTTTGTAGTAGTTGTCAAGACAGTGTAATTCAGGTAGACAAAGTTTGAAAAAAGTCAGAATGAAGGTTTTGGAGTATTAGTTTATTTGTACAGTATTGCTATGCTGTTTCTACAGAGAGCTGTATTGTTGCAGGGACATGACCATGGTCTGATCGCGTCTTGGTACAAGGTAGAAAAGCCAAACACAATTTTACAGCTCATTACTGTTAGCAAAGTTGCCTTGGCCACTGACAGCACACTCGGTCAGTGAGGGAGAAATAAGACAGAAACTACTAAACCAAAGCACAAACAGGAGGAAAGTAGCCAAACAAACATGGCGTAATGGATATTATAGTGGCTGTTGACAATGGTGCAACCACAGATTATAAACTACCATTCATGAATCACACAGAAAGATATTCCTTTATATGGAAACATTTGGAATCTTTTTTTCCCCTCATCATATAGGAATTGAAACTTGGAATCCATCAAAATCTGAATGGATAGAATTTTAATTGTACCCAACCCTAACTGATACGGTCCTTATTCTCTTCATGTCGAATCTTTAATTCATCACAAGATTCTATGTTGTAAATAATTAGAGCTTTATAGATATTAGATTTTAACCTGAAATATTTTGAAACATTATTTTCATGCTTGACATCTGTATCTGATATAATGAGTGTATTATTACATCCCTTTTCACATGCGTTATTTCTGTGTAATGACCAAATGCAAAAATTCTCCCTGCGAAAAACAATCGTAGGACATGGACATGCCTCATAGGACGTGCCTCAGTATACAGCATTTTGTACCTCTGTGTTAAACAGGCTCCATTCAGAAGCCTTGCTCCAATTCTAATAGCCAGTGGTGATGATCCCACTGTCACAATCTGTTAGCATTAGCATGTCACTAGCTGTTGTCCTAAAGGTAAGCCATGCTCCGAGGACCCTGCTGTATCCGTGGGGGACAGGGTGAAACTGACAGGAACCCACTATATGACAGCGCGGAGTAGCAACATTCGCCGTGATGAGACATGGATATGACATCTCACTCCATCTAGGGGCTCAGGCCACAATGCTTTACCGTCTGCTTGTTATTTTAGACCATGATCCTCACGTTTTCCCGGTCCTTCACCCGCAGGTCAGGCAACATCAACATACAAACACTATGTTTATACATACAATATTGTATATAGGGCTTTCTCTTATAAGATATATATATATATATATATATATATATATATATATATATATATATATATATATATATATATATGNATATATATATATATATATATATATATATATATATATATATATATATATATATATGTGTGTGTGTGTGTGTGTGTAAGGAATCAACTGACAAGAATGAAACTTGGTGGGCAGGTTTGACATTGTGAGACATACAAATGATTCAAGTTTCACGCTCGGTCACGCATGTGACGTAAGCAAGGAGGGCCTTATCGCTGTACCTGACTATATAAGGTTGTTCTGTTGTGCATCCTTTCCATTCTAACTGGTGCTGCTGTGTTGGTAGCATCCTTTGCAAGTGAAGTATGACGACAGTCACGACTGCAGACATTCAGTAAGCAGTGATGCCCTCCATGAGTCATCCTGTTAGTGCCAGCACCATTGGCAAGTGGCTGCACCACGCAGGATTACATGCATGCAGGGATGGATTATCACAGGACACCATTAGGAACCTCTACAACTCCATGGCGAAATGTCTGACATGTAGCATTAGCAAACATGGCGGCCCTACATCATACTGAGAGACACTACTTCTGTATGTGTAGCTCAATAAATATTGATCATATCAGTCTAAATATATCATCATTTATTGTTCCTGGTAACCTTTATCTTCCTTCCCAATAAGACTGCAATCCTACATTTCCTTCTGGGTGCAGCTGTTCTTTTGATGATGAGTGTATTTCATACTGTAAGAGATGGCAAAATATGTATTATCACCATGCAAACTGCCAACTACTCATAAAGAATACAAAATTGTAACTGCTTTATCAATAACATAAAGTGCCTCTTGTATCAGAATCTCCAACAATCACAGTGAAAATGTGAATCAAGAAAGTTATTAGTCCCATTTTTCCAACCAGCTCCTCGTTTCCAAAATTCTTTCTGTTCCACTAAATATGAATAATGCAAACTGGTGTAAACAACCTAACTGAGCTGAATCACTGGTGCTGTGCTGATGTTTGCCTCCTACATGGTTATTCACAGAACCTCCAAACAAAGGCAAAAAGAACCTTATTTTTGGACGCCTTAAGGATCTGAAACTAGGTGACTGATGAAAACTGGAGCAGAAGCTGGCGCAAAGCCCCTCGGTTATAGTCCTGCTTTCAGATGGGAATGTTCTCGTTTGACCAGAGGATGTGTGTATTTGTGTGTGTGTGTGTGCTTGTGCATGTGTGCGTGTGCATAGAGAGAGAAATGCAGAGGCTGGTGCCTAGCCTCGGAAAAAAAAGCCCAGTGATCTTTATCAATCATGAAAACCACTTGCCATGCAGGACACAGGCTTGGATCACTGTGGCTGCAGGGAAGAGAGAACTGGAGAGGAGGAAAAAACAGGGAGCAAGAGCTTAGTAAGTGAAAGTAAATAGTAAATAGAGTGATACAAAGAGAAAGAGAAAATGCATAGTAAAGAGATAGAGAGAGAGAGAGAGAGAAAGAGAGAGAGAGAGAGAGAGAAAGAGAGAGAGAGAGAGAAAGTGAATAGTAAAGAGGGTGATAAAACAGAAGGAGAAAATGCACAGTAAAGAGTGAGAGAGAGAGAGACAGACAGACAGACAGAGAGAGAGAGATAAAGTAAATAGTAAAGAGGGTGATAAAACAGAAGGAGAAAATGCACAGTAAAGAGTGAGAGAGAGAGAGAGAGACAGACAGAGAGACAGAGAGGGAAAGTAAATAGTAAAGAGAGTGATAAAACAGAAGGAGAAAATACAAGTAGAGAGAGTGAGAGAGAGAGACAGTAAATAGTAAAGAGAGTGATAAAAAGAGAAAAAGAAAATGCGTTGTAAAGTGCATGAGAGAAAGGCAGAGAGAGAGAAAAAAGTAAATAGTAAAGGGAGTGATAAAAAGAGAGAGAAAATACGTAGTAGAGAGAGAGAGAAAGAGAGAAAGTAAACAGTAAAGAGAGTGATATAAAGAGAAAGAAAATACATGGTAAAGAGAGAGAGAGATGAAGAGAGAGAGAGACGGAGAGAGAGAGAGAGAGAGAGAGAGAGAGACAGGAAGGGGTTTATCTGTGATGATCTGGTCGGCTGGCCTGTCACAATTATTACATAATCCCAATTACTGAAATAATAACGATTATTTGAGCTGACTGCAGTCGTTTCCCACGTTGTCAACATGCAGAATGTGAATTGGATGTGCTGGGCTGAGGCAAATAAATGCAAATACAGGAAGGCAGTAAATTCATTCACGGAGACACATCATGAAATCTGTAACGCAGTGCGTGTTTAATTGCCGGCGGTTATCTTTTGCATGTCGGGGGGCTGAATGAATGTTTTTCATTTACATTTTCACTGTCAAGAACAAACGCCGCTTTGCTTGTGTGAGTAAATATTGCTAAGACTCACTATAGCTAATTAGCTGATTTCGGCAATTTAGCAATTATTATTATGAAATTAACCATCAACTAAATATTCATGATCAAGACATGAGCCCTACTGGTCAGTGTCATCTGCCTTGAATTACTGTTCATGTGTGCTGCACTTTCACACCTTGCGCTGCTCAAGTGAGTATGTGCGATATCTGTGTGCTGCATAGTGTGTGCGTTCGCGTGTACACATGTGGGCGGTGCATGTGAATGGCAGGGGCTAAAAATAGTTCGCCTGCAAGTCAGGGCTCCAGGCACTTATAAGCTTTACACATCTATATTCAGCATTCATTTTCACTCCATAGGTACACCGAAGGATTCATTTCCTCTGCGAGCTGTAAAACAGCCTTATGAAACCGTAATACGTCACTAATATCCAAGGAATCAGCCACAGCAATATCAATCTAAGCAGGGTTTTGTGTAACTGGAGTACGTAACTGAGACCATCAAGGGCTGCAAGGGTTTGTTTGAACTCTCCACAACCTAATTTCACTAATGAGATCTCTTCATAGGAAAGTGGCATTGTGCAAGACTGGAACACAATACATACCTGCAGATGTCTCAAAGAACATAAGATGAGTAACTGCGCATGAGTCCAGACGAACAGGCCAAACAGCAGTTCGTGACAACTGTTAATTGCTACCGACTGTTAAATTAGAGGTTTTTAAAGCATGTTATATTTAAACCTTCTGGGAAATGTACTATAAACAGTACGTCTGGCTGAATGACTTAAGTGAACCTTCCAGAAAGCTTAACTGACTGCTGTTAAGTCAACGTGATGTTTTTGCAGAACAGTATGGAACATTACACCAGCAGGGTACACTCCTGGCAATTGCTACCCTGCTAGTATCCATTTACTGTTAGCATTTTGGCACTTACAGCTCTTAATAAGTGACTGGATGTGAAAAAACACTGCTAAGCGTTTTAATCTATATCTAATGGTGCATTGGCTTTTAAAGCAAACCGCTGGTGGCGTCCGGCACAGCTTCAAAACATTCTCAAAGAGTGCCAATTTGCTGTTTCACCCCACATAAAAACGCAAATCAATCAACGTTCCCGTGTGCTAGTTTACTCAGTCCCTCTCCCTCTGACCCTACGCACTTAGGATGCGCTAATTAGCTACTATTAGTGTCTATGATGAGGCTGCATCACAGGGACTTCAGTCTGGTGGATTGATATTCAGCACGACGGCTGTCCTTGCCTCTACGGTTTGCAAAGACCCGGCAATAGAGTTTTTTAGAATGTAAAGAGGCTCTTAATCACAAACTGTGGGAGTACTCACACTGCTGGCATGGCCTTTATTCAGAACTATTCACAGGCACTCAGAACCAGCTCTCAGCGAGAGATCGAATGAAAGGACCGTTGTACAGGCGTAGGAAATAGTTGTAATAAAGCTAAATAAAAGTGCTCTCTAAGCAAGGATTTGGATTCTGTAAAACTTCTATTCTGCTGTGTAAATGTCAGATAATGCCGGTTTAAAGAGACTGACCGCCTAAGCTCGTTTGTGGATCTAAATGAAATTAATTTATTTATGTACCATGGACTAACTGGGGGCACTCGTGGGCCGGAGGTTAGGGAACCAGCCTTCTAACCTCGCCGGAGTCGCCGGTTCCCTTCCCTGAACTGACAGTAATGACTGAAGTGCCCTTGAACAAGGCCCCTAACCCCCAGGCGCTGTGGGTAGGGCTGCCCACCACTCCGGGCAAGTGTGCTCACTGCCCCTAGTGTGTGTGTGTATGTGGGTGTTTCATTTCACGGATGGGCTAAATGCGAAAGACAAATTCCTCTGTGCGTAAAAACAAATGGAAGAAAATGACCATAAAATCTCTACTCAGAGAATGACTGGCCTCACCTAAAAATTAATTAACGACTGAAGGTAATTAGCTTTCTTAAAATATTAAGAGTCAATGCTGCTTGCTGCAATTTACTGTGCAGTAAATCATATAACCACACAGATATGAACCAAAGAGCTGCAGATGCAGAATGTGTATGACCTGGAACGAGAAAGACAGAGATGGTGTGCGGTACTGAAGAGGATATGGAAGCATTGACGTTAGTTCCGCAAGCTCAGTGTTTAGATGAAGATGTGGCTTTGGCTAGAACCGAATTAAAATTAGCATCTGTCGCTCAGATAACAGATTATACTAACCCAAGAGCAGTACAAAAATAACCTCCGAACACAGGCGCAGACATTTTTTCTTTGCTTGTTTGCAAAGACACTTCTCTGTTTATTTCTCAAGATGGTGATGATGCAAGCTCAAAAATAGAAGACGAGATGATAGAGAGATGAGTGTGAGAGATGAGTAAGAGAAAAGTAAGAGCGTGTTTCTCTTCAAACTCAAAAGGTGGATAGGCCGACAGCAGCTTCAAAACCACATGAAACAAGAGACACGGTGCACTAGCAGTTTGCTCACATCTTTTTTCCATTGAGGTCAGCAGACAGGCTGCGCTAACAACGAGCAAAAGCATGAGAGTGTCATCAGAGGACCACAAACTGCGCAACGAGGATGCGACCCTGCACTGAACTTGTGCACGAGACTGTACACAAAGCTGCATGCATTGCTTGTTTGGGCACTGGTATTTATATCTTGCTTGTGAGGCTGGCTGTTTGGAATGTGTATTAATAAATGATGAGTTTCAGTGATGAAAGGGACTCAGTTCCACAGGTTTGCTCTTTGTCTTTAATATCTGAGGCTCTCAGAGGTGCGCGGATGCCTAAAACCTACAATGTCCGTCATGATATCTCCGGTATCTTTATGCAAATTTTTTCATTTTTTTCTACTTGTCATCTGCAGTTATATTTGTATTTTTGTAGACAGACTTGCTTGTATATATTCTTGCCTCACTGTAATAGGTGAGATATATTTATCTATAGCAGAAGGTTTTATTTAAAGTTAATAGTTAATTTTTGCTGAACCGGTACTTAATTATGTTCATACCGTACAACCCTTATTGTATTGCATCACTGTGCTGTTTTGTGTAACTGCTACTGGCTGCTAAATTTCCTTTGGGATCAATAAAGCATCCATCCATCCATCTCAAGAATGCAAGTCAGTGTAAAGATGCTTTTCCATCTCATGATACCCTCTCAACTTGACTTTTTTAGGTTTTCCATTTGGCAAATCTGATACCTGGTATGATTTGTGGTGAACCTCCTTGAGGTGGCAAGCGAGCTATGCTAATATCACAAGGTGATGTAAAAACACTGCAGATTCCTGATTGCTCAATGAGAATCATCACTACCACCCTACCAGGTTAGCGTACTTTCTTGCGTCACCCTTGAGCAACCAGAATCAGCCTGACTCTGTTGATGTATTTCCCAAACTCTCCTGTTTTGCCTTTTGTGTTGCTGCCTCTTTTGAACAAAATCTGTCTCCTTTAGTTTCTTGCCGGTCACTAACACGACTAGCTACTTAAAAATGGCTACTACATCTGCAGTGGAAAACGGAAGAGATGATTCCAAAAGCGAATAGAGTGAGGTTGCGTTGAGCTGTACCATTCAGTGGAAAAGTGTCCTAAAGGGGACATTTTATGGAAAACCAAAATGTTGTCTTTATTTGGCAAGGAAAGTGTTTGAGGTAGATGTAAACATGGGTAAAGTATCAAAATGTATTAGTCACTCCCATTTATATATACTCATGATCAAAAGAATAGTTGCACTCAGAAGGAAGTGTGGGATTGCAGTGCTACTGGGAAGGAAGATAAAGGTTAACAGGAACAATAAATGATGATAAATTTAGACTGATATGGGTAATATATATTGAGCTACACATACAGAAGTAGTGTCTCTCAGTATGGCGTTGGGCCGCCATGTTTGCTGACCCAACATGCCAGACGTCTCGACATGGAGTGGTAGAGGTTCCTAATGGTGTCCTGTGATAATCCATCCCATGCAGCTCGAATATTATCATGCAGTTAGGGGTGGAGGCGGAGTGACACCAGGCCTTCTGGACATGTGACTCATGACAACAAACCATCCTTGCTTATGTCACATGCATAGTCGAGCATGAAACTTGAATCATTTGCATGTCTCACAATGTCAAACCTGCCCACCAAGTTTCATTCCTGTTGGTTGATTCATTCTGGGTGCAGCTATTTTTGGACAATGTGCTTTTTTAGCTGTGCTCATTCATGCTGAACTTATAAGGACTGATTCAGCCAGGACTGTTTTTGAGTGAACCGTAACACAGGGTCAAAGAAACATTATTTATCTTAGAGCCACAGTAATAAAAACTGCCTGATTAATGAATAAGGAATATATGAATATATGTGTGTGTGTAAAATAAAGATTTATATTTTCACTTAATTGTAGCTCATTATAACTAAACCAACGCTAGCTCCATCAATGACAAACCAACATACTGGAGAACATTCAAATATCTGACTTTTGGCACAGTCCAGTGGTGACTGCAGTAGCCAAACTCTGCAGTGTTATATAGAGCTGGCCAACATTATGACAGCTCTGACCAGAGCCAGTGACAAATGATTATCACCTCAAAGACTCACTCTGGTCTAAATCAAGCCAGTGGCACACTGCCATGCCTGACCAATAACACCCGGTCAAGACACTGGCCAAAGGACCTACCCATTCCCCACCCACAAATGCATTCCTTTATAAATGTGGTTAGCATTTACAAAGGATCTGGTGTCCGAGCCCCCAGTGAGCAAGCCAAGGGCGACAGAGGCAAGGAAAAACTCCCTCAGCTCAAAAGGAAGAAACCTCAAGAGTAGCCAAGACTCAAAAGGGGAACCCGTCCTCCTCGGGTCAACACCAGATAACAAGACAAGCAAAGGAAAGGAGCGTTCAGTGTTTGTAAGGTAGAGGGATAAATGTCCGATTAGTCTGTAAATAAATAGTTGGGTCATCGGATGGATCAGCAGGACGCAGGCCAAGCTTCCACAGTGCACGACAGCCAGGAGCTCTGTGGTAGTTAAAGGCAAGCAGTGGCACCCAGCCAAAGCAGATGCAGCAACAGCATCAGACCACACAGGATGGGCAGCAGTTCAGCTCAGGCAAAGAGAACAGACAGACTGTTAGCTCTGACAGAAGATCTGAACACACTATATGGTGTTAACAGAGTGCAGCAGTGACTCCGGCACGGCTGGCTATTACAGCACAACTAAAACGCCAGAAGGAAACAAAGACATGAGGGCTCTGAGAAGTCAGTGCCCCTCTGCTCCACCGTCAACAAACCTGAGTGAACATGAAGAGCAGCGGGACGACAGCACCAATATTCCCAGTTTACCAAAACACTCTCTGTCTGTGGACCCCTAGATCTGCACCTTTTATCTAGCAGAAAAACTCATTATCAAAAGCTTGACTAAACAGACCATTAATAGAAATAATAAAACAAAAGGCTGTATTAATTAACTCAAGTTAAAGGCTATGTATCATAGTGCATCACAAGTAGTGTACTGGCTATGCTAATTAAACCATAACAGGTTAAATATCTTCCAACTGAATTACTGATGTGTGACCCTTAAGTGGAGAAGGTTTAATATTTGGAATGAATTCTGGTATCAACGCGGGCAAAAATAGCAAACCAGCAATAACAAGCCCAGAATTTGTGCTGGCTGGGGACTCAAGTATTTGTGACAAGTGTGCCCTTAGAGTGTGTTACTGGTTCCAAACAAATGCTGGGATAGACTGGGTTTTTTTGTTGTGGCATGGTGGGGTATTTGGTATTGCAGTTCCCAACTCCACATTACAAAGTGGTTTTAAATCAGTCCAATGTGATGGCAAATTCTGTTTATGCTACAGCTTGGCAAAAAAGATCAATGTGATTGTAACGCGGAATGGATGAGGGGCAGGATGTAAGTGCAAGTCTTTAACAATGAACCAACAAGAACAAACAGAAACCAAAGACACTAGGAAAAATAAGACACAACACACTACTAAGACCAAAGAACAGGGATACAAAATAACTGACATGACTGGGAGACTAAATGAACTGACAAGGAACACCTGGGAAGGGGCGGAGCCACAAACTAGGAACAGGTAAGGGGCATGACAAAAGGGCGGAGACAGGAGGGGCTATAAACCAAAACAAACAGAAACACATGGCACAGGACAACAAAAGGCACATGGAGGTAACAAGAGAGACAGAGACAGAATCAGAAAACCAGAGACAAACAGGGGCAAGACGAGACAGCATGTGACAGTGATTAATAAGGTCCTGTAACGCTTCTTTAATTCCGGATCATTAACTTCAAAAGAACGCATTTAACATACACAGATTAACTCCCTATGCCACACAATGGCCTAACGGGAGATAAAGCCATGCCAGGTTTAATCTGACCCTAGATCAGGTCTACTCTGTTAATACTGTCCATAACATACTACTGTTCACAAACACTTCAGAACTGATACAAGACAATTTGGGGGGGAGAGAGAGAGAGAGAGAGAGAGAGAGAGAGAAAGAAAGAGAGAAGCACATTGTACTTAGAGGGTGTTTATACTGAGATAGTTAGTTCTTCGAAAGAAGCTGCTTCCCTGTCACAGGATTCAAACACAACGACTTCATTGACTGTAGTCTATTTCCGTATTCTGGCAGTCTCCCTCTCTCTCTCGCCCTCTCTCCCTCTCTCTCTCGCCCTCTCTCCCTCTCTCTCTTTCTCTCTCCCCCTCTCTCTCTTTCTCTTTCTGTTTCCACCTCCAAGTCTCATTACTACTGAACTCTGCCAGCCCTGTTTCCCTGTTTCATACTACTGTGTCCACATGTCTGATTTTTTTGTCCGGTAATCAACACCATACAGTTACACCGCATTGTATCAGCAGGACCATCTCGTTCTGCTTTTGTCCTCGATTGACAGGGAAAGTGACCACCACAGAGTCAGGCAGGGTCCGGAGGGCAAAAGGCTAGGCACGGAAAAACTCATTACATAACAGAGCAAATGATATATTTATTGAATATTCTCAAGTCTAAAACGTCTCTGGCAGTGCATTAGACAGACAGATTCCCCTCCCCCTCTTTTTCTCTCTCTCTCTCTCTTCTGATCAACCTTCCCTGCCTCTTTCGTCTTTCCACCCACTCAATCTCCTTCTTTCCTACTTCCCTACCCCTCTACATCCCTCTCCACTTTCTCTCTTCTGGTGTCTTCCCTCTCTCGCTGCTATTTTTCTCTCTAACAGTAAAAGGTCAGCAAATACCAGCCATGTTTAATGAGAATTGCTACAGCTTTAGAAGCAGTGAGGAATGTGTGAGAATGTGCGAGTCTGTGCTCAGGTTCAAGCGTTTTCCGTTACAAACAAAGCGAGGTCAGCATGCCGAGGCTATTTATAGCCAGGATGGAGAGCAGTGACTGACTGCTATCACAAGGTAGCCGTACCAGTCACAAGACCTCGGATGGACGTGACTTTGTTTTTCTCTCCATTCACTTTCCCTACAAACACCTGAGCTAAATCTAAAACGGCTTCGTACTAGACATGCGCTGCACCACATATAGCTACATATGACCCCAGAGCATATGACCAGGAACAGGAGTGGGGCATGACAGTAATACATTTCCCAGACCTGTCAACGCACTACTTTAGTTTACCTTTAGTTTACTTTTATTAGGCTTGCTGATATCAGTGTTTTTACTCAGACAGTCCTACTGTGCATATTAAATAGGGCATACCTTGTCAGCATTTTCTCCCGAGACATAATAAAGCCAGGAATAAAGACTATATGTATCACCACTCTTAAAGCAAAACTCATTTTTTCACTTTTTCAGACTATTAAATTACAGAAATTAAAGATTTAAAAAGTTCAGAAATCAGCTACTGCTGAAGTTGGCTGGCAAATCAAGTTATGGTCCAGCGGTGGTTGTCTTCTCATAACCTATCCGTACGCCACTGGTTTCATACGCTATTGGACATCCTTTATCTGGAATTGTCATCTGCATGAATTAACAATGCCACCCCTACGACTCTTCATACCTGAACTAATGGTATATTCAAAGTGAAGTCTCTTTTGACTCCCTAAATATGTATTGTGTTTGAGGATGTGTGATGTTGTTTGATTCTTTGTTGTTGATTTACCTTTTTTATGGAAAATTAAAAAAAAAAAAAAAAATTAATCTGCTATTGTCACATCTGGACACAACTACCCAATTTATCAACTTATCCGCAAAAGAAAAAAGAGTTGCTATTTAACTGTTCTAAAACATGAGAAGGGAGGGAAAAAGGCAGAAAATGTATTTGAATTTATATTATGATAATAATATTTATAAGATAACTGAGCTAGCTCTGAGCATCAGGCTCAGCCTGGCGTTTTATGACACATTATTTAGCACTGACACAAAAACGGCCTCATCTTCTTCGGGCTGTGCGCTCAGGCCTAATCCCTTAAAACAGAGCATCATATTCCATCCATCAAGGATTGCTAAAAAACCACAAGCCTATGAGGTCCTCCTCGTTACGTGGCGCTGCACCAACAGCACTGACTAATCTAGGGAAAATATCTACTTGTGATTTTTCTGATCAATCAGCAATTTAAATTCCCTTTTTTCTATAAATTAAACTTCAGCACATCCAATCCCCCTTCCCCTTTGAGCTCTGTGTTCTTCAACACTTACAGCTTATGCAGAGGTAATGCTTTGGCATTAGTACTAGGATTAGCTCATCTGACGAGGCAGCCTCCGTCACTCAAGCTTCCCTTTTCATGGCAAAAGACAAAGGTCAAAAGAATCACTTGCTCTGATTAATGTTGACATGGCTGACACAATCCTTTCTTTACAGGTCACGTTTATAGTTTCATGATCATCAGTCTCAAGTCTGTGTCGGTTTTAAAGGCATTTGACATTATGACATTACTTCAAGAAGTTTCTAGGATGATTTGGTGCAAGATTTATGTTTTCTCATATCTGATTAGTTGGAACAAACATTGTAGCGCCACCTTGGATACTATGACCCGTATGTCAAGTATGCTACAGTAGATCCAGGACTAATTATGCTCTCTTTTATTCAAATGTGAAATTAAACTGGTGAAATCCACAATATGCTCAGTAAAGCAACCTATGACATACCATGATGTAATTTATGACAATAATGATAAATGAACGTTAATTGAGCAAGGGAGCTCTGACTTCACCATTACAGTGTTCAGTGTTTCCCCAGTTCAGAGGTTTGGGTTTATTTATATTTTAGCCCATTTTTTTTGCCAGATATATTATAAAATGTGCTTAATATGACCAAGAGCTTGAACTGACAAGGCAAAAAAAGGTCACTGTTGTTTTTAGATTGACTTTAATCTAGAAACTGGAACGAGCAAACAAGAAAATATGATGTTTTTCATGAACCCTTGTTTTACATTATTATTATTATTATTATTATTATTATTATTATTATTATTAAGGATGCACTGAATGTTCGGCAACCAAATAGGTGAAAAGACCGAATAATTTATACCAAATAATGATGTTTTTACTGATGCCGTTACCTTTTTCTGGTTCCCGGATGTGAGACGCTCTCTGTGAAGGCAGCAGACTGGGATGTTTTTTTATAGCTAATATATTTAGGTCATATTGATGTTTGTTGGTATGTATGTCTGCTGGGATGTTAAGATGTTCAGTGTTCAGTAAGTATGTTTAAACTGCAGTTTAGTGATTGTTTTTTTTTTCTTTTAATCTATGCAATGGTGAAAAAAGTGGCAAAATTAATGAAACACTGTGAAAAATGCATGTTCGGTATTCGGCCTTCGGCCAAATGTTTACATTTTTTCGGTTTTGGCTTTCGGTGCATCCCTACTATTTATAACTCAGTTTAACGCTTCAGTGTTTTCCTTGGCTCAATGTAATAAAAGTCCTAATGAGTTACATGTTGATGCTGTTTTGATGCAGTTCTTAAGCAAGGATTCCTCATCTAGGCTACTTTGCCAAGCAAAATGATATACTATATAGCAATGAACCATTTTGACCACAGCAGTGAGCCCAACCTGATACTTTGCAAGTTCATGGCAGATGAACTTTAAATGTGGAAAGCGCTGACAGGCAAACCAAGTATGTGACCCCAAATGCATGTAACGCACATTCCACAACTTATAGATTCGTATGCTTTCCACCCAACTCACATGTGTCCCTCCACCTTACACACACACACACACACACACACACACAAATGTAATACTGGGACCAGAGTCATATGATCTGCCAAATCCTTTTCATTCCTGGCATAAAAGTAGGGATACTATGTTTACGTCACAGCAGGCGTGGGGTCAACGTCATGGCAAAACAAGATGTGAAACTCAAACCTACTGGTGTTTCGAAGGGGAACAACATGCAGAAGTATAATGGTGGTAAGTGATAGAGAGGGTAAATACAGCCTCACGTTCTCCTCATGCCAATGTTCCCCCTTTGAAAAGTACAGGAAGAGAGAGCGAGAGAGGAATGAACTAGGGCTGACATGGCAGACAATAATGGCTATAATTTGCATGACCTATGCTCAAAGTACTTCTCAAAGGTCAAAAGAGAGAAAAGACTTCTAATAAAAATATTAAGTCATGAACGAAAAGAATATATAACAGTATAAAAGTAGTAATCAAATAAAACAAGAATAATGTAGAATACAATAAACATATAAAACAGAAGTAAATAACGCTGTGTAATAATGATAACAATCAGGGATGCAACGAAAAGTGTTTCATCAATTTTGGGGGAATGTGGGCCAAATTTGGGCCAGAACAATGTTGCTGTCTGGGATAAAACATTTACTAAACTGCAGTTTAAACATACTTACTGAACACTGAACATCTTAACATCCCAGCAGACACACCAACACCATGCCAGCAGACACACCAACAACACCAACACCAACAACATCCCAGCAGACACACCGACACTATCCCAGCAGACACACAGACAAACCACAACATGACTTAAATACATTGGCGATAAAAACCCATCCCAGCCAACATGTCTGCTGCATTCATGCAAGGAATGCCTCACTCCACGATGGCTCCAATTAAACTGCGCTGTTGTAAAACTGGGCATATGTTTTTTTTAAGGATGAAGAGCGAGATGGACAGAAACCGTTCAGCTTAGAGCTCTAGCTTAGAGACACTTAATGATACTGCGATTCACTCACCTATATGTCACAAATTTTGTTGAAATACTTTCAACAAAAATATTTAGTGATTAAAATGTGTCTTTCTGGCTGTTCAACAATAATTAGGTGTCAATTTGCTTTGAAACGACAAATCTTTGACATTATTCCACAGTAAGAAACAGATACATTTACATGTGCAGTGTTTTTAGGGGCTCTAAAGGCTCTAAAGGTTGTTCTTTCTCAGTAATGTAAATTTTTAACAGCTTTTAAACTTGGATTACTCAATTATTCATCATAAACACCTTTAACTTGATTACTAATACAAATTACAGTGACTGCCTTCATGTGAACTAGTGGAAAAGCGTGTCAGCAAGTGAAAGGGCAGGTGAGAAGTACAGAAAGAGTGAAGTGGACAGAAGAGAGAATAAGAAGAGAAGAACAAGAGAGAATAAGAAGAGAGGGGGCAGCAGGAATTAGAGAGGGAGAAGGGTGTCCTATGACAAAAATAAACTGGACATCACAAGGTCTCCCCTCAACGTCACTAAACGCAGGGTCCAGCTTTAGAGTGCTGCAGACTTTGGAACACGCTGGGAGAGAAAACGTGTCATGGAAACACACAAGGCCACAGGTGAGCTGGACAAGATGCCAAAGGGCAGGGAGAAAGAGAGAGAGAGAGAGAGAGAGAGGGAGTAAGAGAGAGAGACAGAGAGAGACAAAGAGAAAAGAGAGAAAGAGAAAGGAACATATGGTGACAGAAACAAAGAAAGAAGAAGAAACGGTGTGGGAGAAAGTTAGAGGAGAGGCAGAGAGAACGAGAGATAAAAAATGAGAAACAAAGATACACAGAAAAAAGAAAAATACATATAAACAGAAAAAACAAGTCAGGTCAAATGAGAAAACAGTCAGGGAGAGAGAGAAAGAGATTAAGAGCAGAGGTAGAGAAAGAGAGAAAGACAAAGAATGAGGGGAGAGACAGGGCAGTAAGTCTGAAAGATATATAGATCATAGAATATATAGAGGATATACAGATTATAGAGAAAGAAAAGAGGCAGAAAGAAAAAAAGAGAGGCAAAGAGTGAGAAAGGAGAGAAGAGAGAAAAAGGAGAGAAGGGAGAAAATGAGATAAGAGGCAGAAAGAACAAGATAATTACAGGCCGAATAAAGGAAGAGAAAGAAAGGAGAGAAAAGAAGGAAGAAGTGAGACAGAAGAGATGTTGAGTAAAAGAACACAAAATACAGACAGAAAGAGACAGAGGCTGAAAGAAAAAGGCAAAGACAAAGAGAGAGAGAGTGGGAGAGACAAAGAGGAAAGAAAGAGAAAGATACAGAAAAAATAAGAGGGAAAGAAAAAACATACCCACCCACCCACTGTTATAATGCTTAGGCAATACCGTACTTCACACAGACGCGCTAATAAAGCTGTTCTGAAAAGACAGGGAGAGAAGGGGGGGGGGGGGGGGGGAGGGGAGA
>CM067476.1:252936-294445 GCA_034552555.1 Semaprochilodus insignis | reverse complement strand
TGTGTGTGTGTGTGTGTGTGTGTGTGTGTGTGTGTGTGTGTGTATACACTATTTGGGCAGCAGCCAAAATAATACTGCAAATGTACCAGAAGTGATTGATGTCAGAATAAAGAGAGCTTTTGGAGTGCGCACAGAGCCATAGTGTTGGTTGTAAATAAAAATGGAAGGCCTTTTTCTAGTTATTGATGTGTGCTGGTTAGAATGTTCAGCTTTTCTCTTGACTGCCAAGACTTGGGAGATCTCCTTCCAAGCCAATAACCTTCTGTGAGATCAAATTTCCCTTTCAGTTTTTCTTTTGACTTAGTCATATAACTATTTATACATGTGAAATCACACATTCTAGTAGCCTAGTTCAGCAAGCATTCTTTCACAAGGAGAACACGCAAATCAAAAATAGAGGAAAAAAGACTTTTAGACCCCAGAAGATTAAAGAACCTAATGTGACAGCCCTTTTGTGACTGGCTAGTTCTTACTGTTCATGTGGGGAGTGGAATGGACGTAGGGCAGGCAGTGAAATGTTGGCACAATGCTAACAAGAACGGTTCTCAAGTATGA
This sequence comes from Semaprochilodus insignis, assembly GCA_034552555.1. Lineage (NCBI taxonomy): Eukaryota > Metazoa > Chordata > Actinopteri > Characiformes > Prochilodontidae > Semaprochilodus > Semaprochilodus insignis. The sequence continues at coordinate 293,890 of CM067476.1, read as the reverse complement.
CTCAGGTCCCTTCTTCTTACCACAGAGATGTTCAAAAGAATGTAACGTGACTACATCTGATATTGTCAAATAAGGAGAGCCAGGCTCAACACACAACAAAGCCAGATAAGTTGTAAATTCACAGGACATTTCAGCAAGCCATAAAGGTTTTAGCCCTTTATTTCTGGCCTTGTGACCAGTTAAGTTACTAAAGCGGTTTTGTCCCCTGGCTGTGAAAGCACCCAGTAATGTTTGTAAACAGGAAACCTATCTATATCTGCAGTGGAAAATGAGTAGCGCTGAGCGTTCTTCTTAAAGAACATTGTCTATGCACACAAACTGTTGGGTTAGTGCCGTCCAAGAGGAAACAGCCATCCACTGATCAAGTACTACAGAGAATTGCTAAAATATCTTCTCCCAGACCAGATCATAATCTCATGATTGGACAAAGTGTTGTGCTGCTACAATCAGATTTGTCATGGAAAGACTGACCTTAGTCAATTGTGGATGTAGCTATTAGCTCATGATTCAGAGGTAAACAAATGTAGCACACATCCGAATCAAAAAAGACCCTCATTGAAAAAATATTTGGTTTGGCTCATTGTCTAAATGAAGCCTGGCCAAGCTCAGTGTAACCTAAGAGACAAGCTTAGTTAACAAGCTGCACTTTGGCCTTAAACATATCTCCAGTGAATTAAAAAACAACCACATCTGAGATCCAAAATAATGTCTTCACAATCTGTGAATCACCGCTATACTTAGTACATTGAATTTCCCCCTTTACCTGTCCATTTTAGGCTTTACCACACACCACAGAACAGACTTTCTCAGTCCAAGAGGACAGTTAGGTTTATCCTGCTATTACGTAAGGCAGTGATTGCTAAATGAGTCAGTAAGCAGCCAAGTTCTCTCGCTGGTGCTGAGTGAATGACGTACCCATGAGGAACTGGGAGAGTGCAAAATTCTCACTTCAGTGAGGGCTTTGTTTAGTGAGCTGCGCTCTTTCATTCATTGTGTGAAGGCTCTCGTGTGTTGTTGTGAACAGGCACACGGCAATATGACAGAGACGGAGATTTCCTCCATCAGTTTGACAGCATTGATAATCCAGATTGGTCTTAATTTAGCCTTCTGTACTAAAACAATAACTTTTTTTTACCCAGAATGAGAGCTCTCATATTAAACTTAAAATAACACATTTTATGATATGACTGCTTCCTTACCAAAAGTCTTTATCAAAAATGGCTTAAATTTGGCCTCAGGGAGTAAAATTAGCCAGCTGGCTAACGCTTTCTTTCTGATTAACAGACGTCATCACTTACACATAAACACTACAAAGCAAAATGAAAACAGACCTCAGGTCAATGCAAAAGGCCAACCCCTTATGAGCATAAATCAGTATTTTAATCCCCCTGCTCTGCACAGTTCTGTGTTTTCTACTCTAGCACACCTGACTCAAATCATCAGCTCATTCCAGGTATGTTAAAAGTGTAAGACACCGAAGTTTGCAATGTAGGACTATTCCTGGAACGGAACTGGAAAAGTCACTCTACGTTATAAAGGAAGTGGGAGGAACATCCTCAAGTAGGACATGAGGACTTCAAAGACTCGCCTTGTCTACACCTAACAGATGTCTGACCTTCTTGCACCTCAGATATTTTGTAGCTCCTCGGTTTCCTTACTCCTAGCAGAAAATAGAATGGGGAAAGCTATTTTCCTCCCAGAGAACGACTGCTAAGCTTGTTGTTAGCTAGCCGAATTAGCCCATTCATAAATAATCCACGAAGAGTAAAGTATTGACAGTAAATGTGAGGTATTGCAAGATCTGAAGGTAAAGTTTGAAGAGTTTTATCATGGCCACAGTGATTTTCACTCACACGGTTCTTACAAGAACATTTTGGTCTATTCTGTTCCTAACACATTCCTTTGGGATTTTCTGCCCATGCATTTGTGTTTTAAAGGTCAAACTGTTGATTAAGGAAGCCTGCCCTTTTATTACTAATGCTGGCACAGCCTCATAACAAAGGATCTGATGTTCTTTCACAGGAGCATGCACAGAGACTCAACAAATTTGTTTTGCAAGTCAAAACTGTGCTGCTAAATTTATTTGCTTGTTTGCGTGTTGTACCAAGGTGGAGATCTGAATATCTTTTACGTGGCTAAAGCCAAAGAGTTTATATTGGTCCAGACCTTAAACAAAAAGTCCTTAGCCAAACCTTCGTCTTCCATCTACAAGTCTCTGTGTGCAATGAACCTGGAGAGCCCTTTCAATGTTTCCACCATTGAATGCCAGCACTGAGATCCACTTTCCAAACAACGCAAACAGCTCATAAAACACCAAGATGTGTTTATCATCACACAGAAAGTTTTCCACCTTCATAAACAGACAGCTGGCTCGTCTGGCTAGTCATCGTTTTAAACCGTGCAGTGAAGCACTCAGCTACGGGCTCACGGGATACGATAAGCAAATATTTATACAGCAATATACAGTCAGAGAACGTATCTGCAGGTTGTTGTTTTACTACACAGTAAGTATATGATACACAAACGGGAAAACAAGCCAGAGCTATAAAATAACCAGTGTGCATAGGAGTCCATTGGTCTAAGAGCAGTTTTTTGTACTCTGTTATAACACGGTTTGTTTACATGAAAAAAACACAAGTGTTTCACAATGATACAGAGTTGATGGAGACAAATTAGCATCATTATAGAAGTGAGAAGAGCCAATTCACTGTTAGAATGTCCCTTTGAGGACCAGACAAAGAATGAATGGTGGTGGTAGAGCAATAGTCATGGCGATCAGAGAGCTTGGCTAATAACCAGCATGTTGTGGGAACTAGTCCAGCGACTAATACAATGTTGTTGCCACTGTGCCCTTGGGGAAAGCCCTTAATCCCCTGATGAGTATTGGTACACTGGTGTGCTTATAACATCCCATTACTGGTCACTGGAACAATGAATATGAAGTCCACATATTAACAATTACATTCTAATACCACAATAAAACCTGTCCAAAACCATGCCCTCCAGAAAACCTACTCTCCAAAGGTTTCTCCAGAGCCCTGTAGTTTCTGACTAGACATTTTGTTGTAAGACCTACCTAATGGCATGTAAAGCCTCCACAAGCACCAATAACAGCTGTGACCAATGTTCAGACACTCTTACATCAAAGAATTGTGCAGTTGGGCCAGATTTGGTGGATGCCTTGCCTGGCACAATTCCAAGGAGAATTCCCTGTAGACTGGGATTTTAGCCACTGCTGGTAGACCTGTATGACCGTACGCTTCCATACACCTGCAGATTCAGCTACTTCCCTCACACTATGGTCTTTGGCACGCCCAAATGCAGTCACTCCTTTTAGCCAAACATTAACATCTGCTTTGGAGCCATTTTCCACACATGGACCGAGACATTCACTGCACTGTAGCACCTCTTCTCAATCTATGGATCCCGTCACTCACACTCCGCAGGTATTTATAGCCCCATCATCCTCATGCAGCGCCATCTGCAGGAAGTCACTACCACCTTAAACATGCAAGGTGACTCATTTCTTTTTGTCCAGTGAGCTTATATTATAGTATACTATAGCATATGGTTTTAGCATTATAAAGGTGGAGAGAATAACATGTTTCATTCCCATTTACAGCTGCATCAACAAGACTGACAAGACTGACAGAGAGATCCTGGGTACAACACATTACAGTCACATGCACCAGAAGCTCAGAAGCTCAATTTTAGAATGGCTGCTCCGGATGCTATAGACTGAAGCATAATATCTTGTTCCAGTTGTATGACTGGTCACATGCTCAGCAGTCAGTAATGTGCAATCGTTTATAGTTAATGAAATGAAAATGTAGCCCAATAATTCATTTTGGGTTAAAGCATAGAGCAGAACTTTATAACTTTATCTGGCTGTAATTGGTTAATAAGATAAAGTCAGTGCTGTCAATAAACCCAAGTATAGTTTGATTTGCTAGGGATCAGTATGAGGTCATGAAGTGAAAACGTCATGACCTCATGGAGAAACCTCGAAACTATGAAACCTCTGCAGTAAAATATTAATGGTTGAACTTATATCTGTTCATTTACTCAGAGTACATGACCTCAGATCTTTTGCCTTTGTGTCGTCTCATGAAGTCAGATTTCCTTGCATAGCAAAGACCAGTACCGCCAGATAAAACTAGCCTGTCTGCGTTTGAGGAGGGGAAGCTTTGAAGTTGGCTGCAATGAGCACACCCTCTAAAGAAACTCAAGAATCTGTGCAAACATCACAAAGAACATGATGAAAGCACATTGTTGAATACACATATTCATCAAAGAGATCAAAACCAATATGACCAATCATTACCAGCAATAACAATCAAACCCACTAAATTAGTCTCGGTTAAACCTATTATTATGCACTATCCCTTTTAACTCCAGAGTTAGGAATTCAATTAGTTCCAACCAAACGTGTATATATCCAAAACAAAACATCTGAAACATGCTAACAATGTTGCAAAGATTACGGAAAAATCAGGACGTGCGACTGTGAATATACTTAGCACACTCAGAGTAATTTAATAACTAATATTTAACTACTATTTAAAGTAATTTCATCCCTTTTATGACTTCATTTTGCTGTAAATATAATTTAAGACCACTTTTACAGTGATGATATACCAAATATAACCCACTCTCCAAAGTTCCTCAAACTCATATCACTATGTCTCTGTAGCAGGTTTTCCATGGTAGGAGAAGGTGGAAAAGTTTGAACATCACCAAAGCCATAATTCAAAAAAGGATGATGGAAAAAGGATTGTTTCAAACAAACAATGACGAATCTAGCTGTCCTTCCTAGCATCTCTGAGAGCCGCAAACAACATGCCCATAAAAAAGATGGCAAATGCCTGAAAAGATAATCCTACTAAAAACCAAGCTAAATCTATCTTGCTTGTTTCAAATTTCTGCTGAAATTTAGTAAATTTGCATAACAATTACGAAACGTCTGAATAGAAAACCAGATAGCTCAACAGTAGATGGCTTGTCAAACCACACTCTTTTTTGTCACAAAATTTAGGACCATGTAAATTTGACTTCAAAGTGCAATTTAATTCTTATTAAGACCTTAAATTTGTAAAACGTAATTTCAGAAAAAATTAAGACTTTTTTAATATGGCTGCACCAATATGTGAATTATGGGCCAATAAGCAATACTCTCATGTACATGTTCTGATGCCAATACACAAAGATTTATAAAATGTAGAATTTAGGGCTAAACCCATCTGAATTAGCAACGCAAAGAAATATAACACCTATTTCTGTAGGGTTACCAACACGTTTTTGCATATTACCCCAGATTCACTTAAACTTCCTGTTCTTCCAGAATGCACTACATTCCCCGATACAGATATTATCCAAACGGCTGACATCCAAACAGTACTTGTGCAGGACAGTGTCCTTTTATACTGACCAATAATCTGTTTTCTCAGCCCAAGAATAATCTTATTTAATCCAAGAGATTTATTTCTAAACGTAATGGAAAAACTGCCCTCATATCAGCAGAAACAAAGCAATGATTCCCAAAATAATGGAGCAAATAGGCCATAGAATATGGACTAGCATTGGGAACATGAGTACACTAGTTTATTGGAGATGCTCTCACACATATGTGGATACCGGCAAACACACACAAAAAGGCATTCACATGATGACAGTGTGTGTGTGTGTGTGGGGGGGGGGGGCGGTCAGATGTGTTTAAGAGCTAAAAGCCCTGCAGATACTGTAGACATTCTCCTGAGAGAACAAAACACATAGCAGGCCAAAATGTGACGTACATACACTGAGTTCCCCTCACAGAACACAGAGTTCACTTCTGAAAAAGAGGGAGATGGAGAGAGACAGAGATATGAAGGGGTGTGTATCGTCCTCCCCTAGGTCAGCTGTCCTCACCACTGGCCTGCACATGCAGCAGCTGCCTCTTACGCAAACTGTCAGTTCTGGCATGTTAAAGCGAATAAGTCACGCATACACACAAAAAACACACATGCACACAAACCCTCACTTGCGACAAAAGCGTTTTTTTCTCTCCTCCAGCCAGCACGAACAACAAAAGAGAAAGGGAGTAGAAAAACGAGGAAGGACACAAATGGTGCTCAACATTCCTTTGTTGTTTTTTATTATTATTGTAATTATTCATCAGCTCCCGCTGACGTCAAAGGAGGCCACATGAGCAGGACGGTGGGTTCCAGCTGCTGTGGGGAGCAGGGCTAAGAGTCTGGCAGCTGCTTAGGATTGATGACGTAGGGAAGGAAGCAGGAAGTGTCTGTTTGAAAAGCGAACAGCTCAAATTAATCAGGAATTAAAAAAATAAAACATTCTGTTCTCTGAGGTCAGCGAAAATGAAACAGACTGGATCAACTTAATCCACTCAGTTTATCATGAGACTTCTCCTGTACAGGATCTCTCTGAGTTTTCTTTGCTGAACTGTCTCTCTGTGTTCACATACACTTCTGTGTTTTACACTCGTTACATGGGATAATGTTACGAATCAACAGAGATCTGCTACCTGAGCCTGACGGGGCAGACAAAATTTTCTGTTTCTGACCAGTTTTGACATATTTTTCATACAGGACATGGGCTCGAATTTGTTTTCCAATGAATGATTTTTAATGTAGCAGATTTTATTTTCAGGTGACCCCAATCATTCTCATTAGAAGATGGACGGCTCCTGTTGAATGCACGATCCACATCATCCACGAGCACAAACTGGTGGGATACAACTGTTCCTAATTTAGCTCAATGCAAGTCATCGTGCAGCGCCACACCCCTTTGCCACTTGCGTCATGGGTTCTAAAGATCCAGACCACAGAGTTAATGGTGCTGGAACAGCACCGATTTTATCAGCCGCAAAACATTTTTTTGTGGTGGAAAAATGTAGAATGGCTTGGGATTTTGGGACCAGCACCATGTTGGTGGAAAAGGGCTAACAGAGAAATCTGTCTTCCGCATTTAACCCATCCGTGTAGTGAAACACACACACACACACACACACACACACACACACTAGTAAGCACACACACAATGGGTAGTGAGGACACTTACCCGAAGCAGTGGGAAGCCCTATCCACGGCACCCGGGGAGCAGTTGGGGGTTAGGTGCCTTGCTCAAGGGCACTTCAGTCATTACTGTCGGTTCAGGGTATCAAACCGGCAACACTCCGGTCACAAGCCTAATTTATTCATCTAATCCACTTTATTCGAAGAGATAAGGCACATTTAGCACACTCCTTCACATTATCCCTCTCTCTACCCTTGTTGACATCATTTGAATGTGTAATGCTCGGATCAGACTACACAATTTCAGCCGGATTTTTTCCAGCATCATGCCCAAATATGAGCACCGGAATGGGCCATGTACTGAAGAACAGCAATGTGGCATCTAGGATGCCAAACGGCACCCCAACAAAAAGTCTAGCTTGTCAGAACTTTTGCCTAGATTGACATATCCTATTACATGTACATCCTTGATGGTGACCTATAGGAGGAAAGAGTGCGTCATGTTTACATATGTATGCTATGAAGCACATATGTAACCAGGTATTTCTTTTCTTTTTGCAATACAAAACCACTAGTATCACATATAGCACGTCTACAGACATGAATGACAACTTCTTGAACCTCGTCCCTGACATTCAAATGGGTTTTCTGTATATTAGAATTGAACATTTGATTCTGTCAGCTCTAACAAACAAACGTTCCTTCTATTCTATGTCCTTTTTCATTCTCCCATTTGTACCACTGTACATATCCATGAGGACCACTCAGTAAAATAAACTGAAATAAACATTACACATGGGGCTGTGTAATACAGAGACACACTGCACACATTTCCACATCGCTGGTATATACCATTAATGCACGCACACTGTCAGGATAATGTAAACACTGGCAAGAGGGTAATGTTTTGAAAGCCTTCCATTGATCCTGCCCTAATGCCTTTCTGAGAGAAAAACACACACTTAAATACACTCAATCAGACACACATGCTCGCTGTTTGGCAGGCACAGTGAGTATAATGTAAGCAGTGAAGCATTCTCTAGCTGATGAAAGTTCTTAGTGTGTTAGAGAGAGACAGAAAGAAAGCGACAATCCTCTGTCAAGATTTGTTCCGAACAGCTTTCCTGTGTACCGTTAACAAATGTTTGACTTGATTTTACACAAAGGAATTCAATTTAGTTTCTTCCAAACAGTTCCAGACAATCAGTTTTGAATGTATTTCATTTTTGGCTTGGTATTTCATTTTAATCAGCGTATAAATGCATAAACGCCACTCATAAACATCAATTCTGGACATCATGAGCGCCAGTACAATTTCCATGTGAAACTGAGTCAACAGGGCATGGCTGGTCACATACATGACAGAATGCAATTCTCCCAGTAATAAACCTGTCCCTTCTCAGGTAACTGTGGTAATTAGATTTAAACCAGAGGAAAATGGCTGACCAGTGTTTAAATGCTTGACCCCCTTGTAGTGCTTTGGTTTTGGCTGCTACCACCTGGAATAAGGAGAAAAGGCTGTAAGGCTTGATCGATTTCATGTATATATATTTGAAGAGTACAGAATTTATCATATATCGTCCCATGTAATTTGTCCTTGTACCATCCAGATAACATTTCAGCATCTGTTGTTGCTTTTGCACACACTATTATTTGCAGAGATCTTGTCGTGCTTCTGTGTACAGCACAGTGTCCAGCTCCAACGTTAGGAAGGTACATGGAACGTTTTGGCCAAGAACATGCAGGCCTTCTTTTCACCTTTCTCCAGCCAAGCTAAGGTATCTTTCCTTTTACTGAGTCAATGTGTCCTCTACAACAGCTTTCACAGAACCTTAATACTTGCTAGAATGGATGCAGAATGATATCAAAATCATACTGGTATTAGAATATGTTTACTGGCATTTAACAGATGTTTTTGACTGATATAGGCAATGCTGGCCTATTGTGAAACACTGCTTGCAACCATCTACACAGACGCTGTCTTAATTTCAACATTTTATAAATGTTTATACAGGGTAGAGATGAAACGGTATGAAAATTTAATATTACAGTTTTTGTGACCAAGGTTATCATGGTTATCAGTATTGGCAGTGTTGTTAATATGTGCTGAAAATGTTCAAAACGTACTTAACTACACAAACTGAAATCACTTTATCAAGATTTCTACTGAAAACCACATTTATGTTGGCACAAACATAATAATAATGAGATGCTGGCAAATAAGAAGTCTGTCCTTCAAATGCTGATAGACTTTTTTGATTACTGTGATTTAAGCTACCCAGTAAACATCTGAACCGTTTGAACTGTTGAAACAACGTTGAAATCACGTATCTGACTATACTTAAACACAGGTAGATGTCCATGGACGACCACTGTTTACTGGGTATGAAAACACCCTGCCTAGAGTTTTGTATATGGAGCTGGAGCTATAAATATACAACATAAATATGGGACATTAATAAGGCAGCATAACTGATCAGAACAAAGTAGTGTGGTGGTGGACAGAAAGAAGACTTTTGCCCTGATTATCTTTGTGCTTGTTCTGCAGACAGAATGACAATTTCTAATTGAGTTCTCTCAATTGTTCTCTCTGCACTCTTCTAAAAAACCAAAATACGACCACACTTCAGACTTACTTCTCTTGCACGGTTGAAAAACCATCTGGCTTTCACCATGTTTCCCCACAAAAACAAACCCGCATGCTGCGGCTGTGCATCCATCTGGGAAAATGTTTCTAGCTTTGGTTGATGCTGGACAGTTATTAATGTGAGTTTGTTTATAATAATTAGAACGTACTATTACTTATAACTTAATACTCAGTACTAACCATCAGGAATTCTACTGTGGGTTACCATTAAACCGTTAACAGTTTCATCACTAATACATGGTCATCGGTATTGGCATCATATCAGTGCATTCATGCTTGTAGATGTGATGTAGTCTCTGTGATGTCACTGCTCTTCTGCTGTAATTGAATCTCTATAGAGGCACTACATAGCCTCATGGCTAAAGAAGCCCAAAAGTGATGCAACTCAGAGGAACACTCAGACAGACAGATGACTATATTCAGTAAACATATACACACCACACCACACACATGCAATATGTGGCCCAATATGGCCTATATGCCTTGGAAATCTGTGTAAATGCAGAGCACTGTGCATACATACACAAAGAATCCTTTTATCCTGCATGTATTATGTGTCTGGTGTTATAAATGCACAGCTCCATGACAACCACAATGCAGTTTATGCACTTATTCCCTCGCTCAGTCACACATACACTCTCTCCCTGTACTTACGCAGAGCTCTAGTGGACGGACAAAGTCTCTCATAATGCTGCGCAATCCAGCATGTTCTTCAAACAGGGCTGGCATGAGAGCAGTGGCAGACTGAGCTCCAATCAGTGCCCTCATTACAGAAACCCACCAGGGTATGAGTGCAGCTCTAAGAAGGACACATGGCTCTTTATACATGAAGGGCAAGCGAGTTTGCATGAAAGCACTGCAGTACAAAGATTAATGGAAGCTCAGTGTCATTTCAAAAGACCTTAACATATTAATGCCAATCTGAGTTTCTTTTGGTCCATATACGTTATCTGAGTGTTTCTAAAGCAAATGCTAGATATATACCAGGGATGCACCGAATGTCCGGCAACCGAAATTATTCGGCCAAAAAATGGTGAATAAGTGAAAAGACCAAATAATTTACAACGAACAATGACGTTTTTAATGGCACTGTTCCCTTTCTCTAGTTCCCAGATGCAGACGGTAACCAGAGTGTCATTCGAGCCAAAAGGAACTTCAGAAAGAGTAAATAACAGAAACGAGCCATTACAGCAAGGCAGACAGGCAGCAGCTTCTAGGTGCACGCACACACACTTGCAACTCTATTTCTCTTCTCGCTTTTTCTCTATCACTCTTTTTTCTCTCGCAGGCTTGTCTTCTCTCCGTAAAACACAAAGTCAGAAACACAAACCCCAATTTTACAATAATGCCATAAAAGCGCAGCCAGCGTGGAGTGAGGCGCTTTTTGTGAGTGCAGCATGTTGGCTGGCATGTATTTAATCCACATTGTGCTTTGTTGGTAAATTTACTGGGATGTTAAGATGTTCAGTGTTCACTAAGTATGTTTAATCTGCAGTTTAGTAATAGTTTTTCTTTGAAGATAAAAACACATCCCAGCTAAACTGTTATAGCTCAAATCTGACCCACATTCCCCATTTTCATCTGGCCCACTTGCCAGATGGGTTGACGGCACGTGGGTGGACCGCTCCAGTAGTAAGATGTGGGCCACATATGCGCCAGATTAGGGCCACTCCTCAGCCAAAATGAGGCACCTCTGTATCTGTATCGGTGCCAGAAGTGGACCAGATCTGGTTTGGGACAGGTGGGCCAAATGTATGTTGTAGATATGTGGGTCACCTTTAGCTCACAGCAGATTGCCAGTGCCAACAGTGGGCCAGCAGTGCCATATCTTTGCTAGATGTGGCTCACATCCGCTTGCTATCTGGGATTTAGCCTATTTCATTTACGCAATGGTGGAAAAGTGGCAAAATTAATAAAACACTGTGAAAAAACGCGTTCAGTATTCGGCCTTCAGCCTTTGGCTAAACGTTTCATTTTGCGCGGTTTTGGCTTCGGCCAAATATTTCGGCTCTTTTCCTTATGGTCACCAAACTTGGGTGCTTTACATTTGGGGTTTACAGTAGTTTACAGAAGTTGATATTCAAGGAAGAATGTAACCAGCAATTAAAAGCAGAACCGAATACACTGTAAACCATTGTGCAATCACAGACCCTTTAGTTATGTTGCATTTGACTGACAACTGTGTGACCACGTTTCAAAAACAAGCTCTTTAGTAAAGCAGAAGAACGTAAGAGATTCATGTTGCTTATAGCAAATCACGTAGGCAGAGGCAGTTCAAAGCAGGAGAAGTTCAGACCCTTTTGCATGTCCTCTCCTAGCGTGAGTAAAGATGTTTACTGACCATGACTCAGTGTTCCCTCTTTAACAATAGATCATTGAGTCTCATAGCTGAAAAGACTACAGTTCATCTGACACCCATTTCTTAATGCACTTCAGGGCTATTCAGCTTGTTTTCATTCCCCAGCACACTGCTCAGGAGTGACAGAGTGGCTCATGCGCACCTCGGCCCATGCCGGCAGTGACCTTCTGTAGGGTGCAGGGAACTTCACAGATTCTTGGTTTAAGAGAAGTGTAGAAAACTGTTCATGAAGGACAGTGAAACTCAAGGGCACTTGGTCCTGAGGCTGCAGAGAGCAGAACAGCTGGTTAAACAGTGATTGAGGTTAACAGAGGCTAAAGGATGAGATTAATCTGGCCAGAAGATGACACAGTACAGATCGCAAATCAATTTCTCTGAATCAATTTTCCTGAAAGACCACAGAGACTCACACAGATGACTTGGAACAGGCCTCGTTTCAAATCCCAAACCAGTAGCTGACTCAGCAAATAGAAAGAGGCATTATAAGCGAGGAATACACTTTACTTTACAGTGTATACACTTTCAATACACCGAGTGTATGTTCATGAAACACTGTCTCTCTAAAAAGGGCATCATTACATTAATTCTAACAAAGGAAATATAAACTGTACACGAGATGACCGCAAGTGCCTTATCACCTAATGGGTACATTATGGCATTACAAATATAATCTGTGATGTTAACGAGAACATTTTCCTTCTAAGCCAGCTACGAGTTCCATGTTAAGGCCTACCACAGTCCTGTTAAAGCTACCTTCAAGTTCTCCTCAGAAGTTCCTACTTGCGGCGTCAGAAATGGTAATAATGACTTGCTTTGTGTGTGATTTGGGTCAGAAACAGTACAGATACACTGGCAATAGTGCTATTTCATTTGCATTTGTTTTTCTTTAAGAGTCTGTTTATGCTGCATTACTGCAACAATATGAACAATAATAAACAGATGATGCTTATGAGAGGAGTAATGGCTTTATCCACTTGGAAGTAACATGCTTATATTTGTGTTTTCACTGGTGGATGGTTTTAGCCTGCAGTGCTCATGTGCTTATCTAAATATTAGGGATGCACCGAATGTTCGGCAACCAAAATTATAAGACCAAGTAAATTATACCGAACACTGACGTTTTTTAATGACGCTGTTACCTTTTCTAGTTCCCGGATGTAGACGGGAACCAGACTGGAACTTTTACTCGTTAGCTTCAGAGCTAGATCCATCTGCTCTAGGGTAATACCCACTTTAACGCCTTATCTCTCCACAGCGAGTCACACTGGACCACACTGACGCTTTCCAGCTTTTATTCAGCTTCAAACATTCGAGCCAAACGGAGCTCCAGCCAGAGTAAAGAACAGAACAGAGCCGATACAGCGAGGCAGACTGACAGCAGCTTCTCAGCGCGGTTTCTCTCTCATATCCACATCCTCCATAAAGAAACACAAACCTTAAATTCACAACATCGCGATAAAACCACAGCCAGCGTGGAGTGAGGCACTCTTTGTGAATGCAAGAGGCATGTCGGCTGGGATGTTTCTTTATTGTTTATTTAAGTCACATTGTGCTTTGTTGGTATGTCTGCTGGGATGTTAAAAAAGCTCTGTGTTGAATAAATATTTTTTTCTTTGAAATCCAAGAAAAAAAATACATTTAGCATATTTTATTTATGCAATGATAAAAAAAAGTGGCAACATTAAGGAACAACCGTGAAAAAACGCATTTGGTATTTGGTCTTTGGTCAAATGTTTCATTTTGTTGGGTTGGAGGGTTGACCGCTTACTCACAATGGCAGCCCTACTGTTCACCTTTGTATAGAAGTTTGGTTTTGTTTTGACTTAAACAAAGTAAATCATAATGTGTTCTAAACCACATCAAGTTATCAAAACAAACGAAAATCTGGACGTGTTTTGAGCTGGCTGAAAGACTCTTTTGGGCACGTATTTATGGATACGCATCTCCTGATGTAACCTAGAGAAGATTATGGCTGATCGACTGCATCTGCGGTAAGTGTTACATCATGTTCATTCGATTTTTCTCAGAACAACTTCTTTAATGGCTGCCAATAGATAATTCTCATTAGGCCTTTGGTTTTGACAGCAGGTAATTTTGTTTCTGGTCAAACCAAAAGAAATGGCGCAGTCTGGATAGGTATTCCACAAATTGGGATTTCTCATTTAGCTAGATAACTTAAGCCTAAAGTCCTAAACTCTTTTCCTACTGGACATGCTTGACAAATCCTGCTTTGTGGAATAACCCCAGGTTGAAGATATTTTGCTGGGCTTGTCTGTGTCACAAATCCAAAACAGACACAACCAGGTTTTCATAAACTTCAGACCAAGCATTATGTTAAGATCAAAATTGATCCAGTCAATCAATATGAGGATAGACATTTCAGAGTAAATGTTAGCGCTCATGACTGCAGCCGTCAGTTTGCTGAGAGCGATATTTATAAAACTCAGAGGTGGTGCTATACTGTGCCAGTTTCACTGGTCTAAATTTTACTCAGTACAATAACGCAAGAACCGCCGTAACTCTGTAAAACATGTACTCTGTGGGGTTCATTGTCCTTCTCCATTGATCTGTATGATCTGGTTCTCACTATCTCCCCCTAATTCACAACATTTGAAACTACATATACATATAAAAGCATTAATAATCTCAAAAATATATGCACACGTTCTGGTCTACATTGGTGCCTGGGATATGATGGAGGTCTTCAAGACAAGCTGTGAAGTGCCATACATCCACATTTTAAAACAACTGGCAGGCTAACCGGATTAGCTTTGTCACTGTTTCCTCATAATCAGAATGTGAATAGGACCTATTCGGGCTAACTAGAGTTCTGGATTGACCCACAGCATTTTAAACCTTGCAATCAAGTGGGAATTAAATGAAATCTGCATGTTTCCTTATCAACCTCTAACACGTAGAGTTATAAGAAAAAAACTCTTGGCTGAAAGAAACAATGTTGGCTACATTCTGGTTAAATGGATACAGGAGATGTGCAGACATTCTCAGCTGCTGGTTGAAGAATCTCCTTTGAGCTATGTTGCTTTCTATTCATCACCACTGGGAAGGCTTTTAAAGACATACGACGAATGTTTAGTCAGCAGCAATCTTCCGAATGTCATCCCTAAATGTTTACAAATGTTTGGAGTTTTTAAGCTATCCCAGTCTATACCACCAAAGCCATCCAAACCACTCCAGAATCCAGAACGACAGCAGTGCTTCCCCCGTTTCAGACAGCTGCGACCTCCTTCCCATCTGCTCTGCTCCTCACTGCCAGAGATAGCAGGATGCCTTTTAGGCACTGAAATAATCATCAGGAATTTGATTTGTCATAAAAAATGTTAATGTGACCTCCCCGTTGGCCTAGGAATCGGGGAAATGTATTTTTACATGAAGACTTCCACATTAGAGACTTTCCATCTTATGTTACGAAGAAATTCAGCTTGTGCCTATGGACGGTTATTAAAGTACACAATCTCCTTCACACTGTCAAGTATGAAAGGGCCTGAAGCGAAAGAAGCCTCTGGAATTGGGGTACAACTCGGCTCAGCCTCTGACGGTTTGCCTGTATTAATATTAATCTGTATTGCCTGATTTTCAGCCCAAATATGTGATTGGCAATGGGCAGATATTACTCTAACTCAGCCAATCGAGAGCTGATCTGTGAAGTAAAGCATATGAGCCAAATTTCACAAGTGAAACATTGATGCAGCAATGCGAGACCCCCTGCAGTTCCTCGTTCAAACACTAGATGTGCGACAAGGAGACAGATGCAGGGTGCAAGTGCGGAGTGGTTTTATTAAGGATTGTCTAAGAAGCATCTCAACCTTTGTCTGAGATGAGCTGAATAAATGGAGAATGGCGGTGAGCATGTTACGTTACTGTAGCTGCATATAACTGTAGTTCATTCTCTCCTTTTTAATGAGAGGAGCAACAAGCTGAAGCAGGGCCTCAAATAGCCACCGTGACATACAGAAACACCTGTAAAATCACATGGAAAAAATATCTGTATTGCCTAACATCATGATCAGCAACAGCCCCCAAAACACTGACTGGTCCATATCTAATTTAGTTATGTTTACTTTGTTAGGGACGAGGTGCAAAAAGACATTCGTCTCAAATGGCAAAAGAAACTCTGCACCAGAGTTAAATGGCTAGCTGATTTACTTCTGCATGTGATTATTTCACATATTTATATTTTCACATATCTATATTTAAGAACAATATAGACTGTACTGTAAATGGACTGAGTTCATGTTTCAGTGGCATCTGTTCATTTCATGTGTACAGGCAAATTTATTCAGCTTTAAAATGTGTGGCTTGCAATGATTTCCATAATAATGGGAATTTATAAACCATGACGAGCTAGTCTTTTCTTCTGGGCTATGCCACGGCAAGAATCACATACCCAACCTATATCTTCCAGCTCTTAAAGAACCTCTCTCTCTCTCTCTCTCTCTCTCTCTCTCTCTCTCACACACACACATACACAGGTCTAGGCCCTGAATTGCTGCACAGCAATAATTGCTTTTGACACTAATGTAATACTCAGTAAAGGAAACAGCAGGGTTCATGAGAGTGAGTATGTGTGTCACACAAATTGTCTTCATGTTCATGGTCTATTAATTGTGTGTGTGTGTGTGTGTGTGTGTGTATGTGTGTGTGTGTGTCAAGAACAGGTACAGGCAGCTGTAACATCATTCTATTGAAAGACTGAAGAAAGACACTTAGTAAACACTGCAAATACATAAATGCTATTTCAATTAATTACAAAAAGCTGCCATTATCTGCATGAACAGATGGAGAAAAACACTAGTGAATGTAAGGAATAATGGGGATTTAATCATTTGGGCTAGGATAAAGCTAAGCCTCCTGTATTTACTGTGTTGGCATTTGGTCAAGCTAAACCTGTGTGCCTCTCAGTGGTATTCTAACAGAGAGGTCATTTTAAAAGGCTCATGAAAAGCAAACATACAAGCAGGTACATAGAGACAGACCATATATCGTAACACTAGGGACAGACAATATGACGGGTTCACAGGATGAATTATATAACAATAAAGTATCACTCTCTGTCTGTCACACACATGTAAGCATGTTATGCATGTCTACAGCCATATATGAGCATGTATGCACAGAGTGCTCTCAGGCTGTGGTTCAGTCAGCTCATGCCTAGGCCCTCAGTCTAAAGTGAAACTTTTGTAACAAGTGATTCCGACATGGTTTTTAGTGGCGTCGGCTACAAAAACCAACCAAGCAACCAAGCAACCAACCAACCAACAAATAAATAAATAAAAATATATCAAGGAAGCCAAAGGTCTTTGTGGTTCCCCAGGTTCGGACTTGATGTGAAAGATGGGGTTGTTTCAAAACTTTGCATGTGTTTTTGGCCTGTAAACTTGAACTGTGTGATTCTTCTTCATACACATGTGTACACCATGTTTAGGCTCTCCACCTAAAGGGGCTATGCGTGTTACTCTGCTTGTCTGTGTGTGCCATTCCCTCAGCCTAAAGGCTCTTGAAAGAGAACACTTCAGGCAGTGATCCGACCCGTCCAGGAATACAACGGTTTCTCTGTGTCAGCGGCTTCAATAGAACAGATACTACTCACGCTTAAAATTCCCACCACCACCTAACACACACACACACACACACACACACACACACACACACACACACACACACACACAGAGCAAAGCAAGACTGGAGTATACATCTTTTTTTAAGCACTGCAGTTTACCTTGCAAAATAAAGGCAGACGATTATATAGTATTGCAATACATTGAAAAATATTCATAATACACATAACCTCTCATAATGTTTGGTTGTATATTATTGCATATTTCAAAATATACAATATTTATTTTTTTCAGACATTTGATCAAATGTGCTACAAAGTAGCGCTACATGTTAAAATTACTAT
The DNA here is from genome assembly GCA_034552555.1 of Semaprochilodus insignis. Lineage (NCBI taxonomy): Eukaryota > Metazoa > Chordata > Actinopteri > Characiformes > Prochilodontidae > Semaprochilodus > Semaprochilodus insignis. The sequence continues at coordinate 275,951 of CM067476.1, read as the reverse complement.
TAAAAACTGTGAACACAGTTATTGTTATTCAGTATTTGTACTCACTGCGTTACACTAGACACAGTTAAACGGGATTCATTTGATTCTCCTTCTAATGAAATGTGCAGAAGTGGCGATATCCACAATATGTCCAGCAAAGTATACTGCATTGTGCCATTATTTATCACAGTATTGATACACACAGTCGAGCCACATTATTATGACACATTATTACTATGTCCTACTTTTGACACAGGCAGTGCATAGCTCAGGAAGGAAGTCACGTTTACCATCCATGTGGAACTCTCAACGGATCTGGGTATGAATCCATCCTTGCAGATAACGTACACCCATACATGCTGATGGTCTTCCCTGAGGCGGATGGGATCTTCCAGCAAGACAACGCAACCTATCACATAGCTAGAAATGTCCGACATTGGTTGGAAGAGCATGACAAAGACTTCCAAGTACTACCCTGGCCCGCTAATTCCCCAGGCTAGAACCCAGTTGAGCATCTGTGGGACCACCTCGATCGTCGTGTTCACCCTATGAATCCTCCCCCTACACACCTTCCAGCAGCTGTGGAATGCACGGCAGTCAGCATGGCTCCAGATACCTGTGACAACCTATCAGGACCTTATTGAGTCACTCCCAGTCCATATAGCTGCTGCCCGTGCTGCACACCACAGCGGTTGCTCTGGACATTAGTCATAATAATGTGACTCGACTGTGTGTATTGTTAAACTCCCCACATGTATGTGTTTACCGAACTGTCTGTTAGTGCTCCTCCTGGGGGCACAGTTTTAGGCATTAAACAAACAAAACAAAAAACAAACAACAAACAACAGCATTTATCAAACAAGAACAAATGTACTTGCCTCATGGAAGCCACCGTCCACTTTCAGTCATTTCTGGGGACAGGCTGTTTTGTTATGAGACATGAAGAGTGCTAGCTTAAAAGAGGAACACACCGGAGTGTGTGAATTAAATGGATGTGGCTAATTAAACCAAAAAACAACCTCCAGTGTTGAGCTGCAGTAAGCGTGCGCTTTGGCTTGAACGTAGAAGTGGAAGTGATTTTAGGCCACCGTCACAGTTACCACAGTAACATTAGCCCCTTTTCTCATGGTAGAACCAACAAGCAATTATGCTTTAATAAACCTGCTTTATCTGTGGTTCAAATTCAAATGTCAATAAATAAGCAAATAAATAAATAAATAAATAAATAAATACAAAAAATGCCTGAAAGTCCAAAAAGTCTAACTTGTTGCTATGACTGCTGTAGTACATTAGCTGAGCAGTTCATGTGAGCAAACTCACTTTGCGTCTCTGCAATATCTGATGCATCAAAAAACCTCTGAATTATGTCTGAAAACATCATTCCCTGTTCCCTAATCCCATTACAGCATCACCATCTGTTATTGCGGGCATCTGCACCCTGAGGTTCAGCTGATGACATTCTCCTGAGGGGTAGTGCTATCACACACACGTCGCTGATCCTGACCCCAATTGTCCTGATGTAGAAAATGAGCTTTAAACAGGCATTGTTTGCATTCATTCGCAGCAGAAAGCAAGGCTCCTGTGCCACTGACACAAACAACACCAGGAGAAATTACCAAGCATTTGCATGTTATTAGTGAATTCTTTCACTGCAGCTGACCAGCGTGCCGGCCTGTGGGGTGTAAGCAGCTCCGCTAAGTACTGATCTGTGATCAGATATGTTTTGTAGACACCCTAATCAGGTCCACAACAATTCAACAAAATAACCTGAGCTGTAGTCAGCGAAATGAAAGCAGCGTATTACTATGTAAGAGGCCTGCTATGACAGTGCAACTGGACCCTAGAGGACTGGTAATACGTGGCATGGTCCGATGAGTCACAATACCAATTGTTTCGGGCTGACGGTAGGGTTTGTGTGTGGTGCAGACCCCATGAAACCATGGAGTCAAGCTGTCAACAAGGCATTGTGCAGGCTGCTGGTGTTTCCATACTGGCGCCGGTGTGTTCTCATGACATGGGTTGGGTCCACTGGTCTGCCAAAACACATCATTGACCATTGACCATAATGCACGGTGCCAGAAGGCCCAAGTTGTCCAGAATGAGATCAAGCAGCATTCTGGAGAGGTCTAATGAATGGCATGACCGGCACTTTCACCCACCATGAGGTCAATCGAGGCATTCCACTATCATGCCTCGTTCATGTTGCCTCACTCACAAGATAACACCTCACAACTTACACACTCCAAAGCCGTCCCTTGAGGGTAACGACACTTCATAATCAATTTAGATCCTACTACTATCCCATGACTTTTGGTGTACCAATGTACATTTTTGCATTTTTAATGGTGCACACGATCAAACCACCATCTGTGGCTTCTAATCTATCTCTGTTTCCATTAGAAATCATTTGTTGTCTCAAACAAATAATAACAATTCCAAATATCAACCCCTTTCGCAGCATAAGAAGGAACCCATAGTGACCTGCGGGTTTCCCAACTCAGTCTTACCCAAGGACTGTCACTGTGACTGCCACTGCCACAGCGCTGCTTTTAAGTAAGCTTGCGAAACACAAGCTATTTTCTGTGTATGTAAATGGGTGCTCTGTGATGTTTGGTGTCTGGTGGCATGAATCATCATTATACCATCTCTTTCCTCAGTCGCCACAGAGCACTCATCAAGGAAATATCACATGGTCCACACCCCTTGCTAATGGTCTCTCTCACCCAATCAAAACCTCCGAAAGACATCTCAAATGGGATTTTGATCAAATCAGAGCCATTCTCATTGATACCAGCTGGAAATGGGTGTAGGCAGCTGTGCAGATGTGTTTGGGTGCCTAAGGATGAGCTCACATTTCCTGTATGGTTCTTGGAACTAGAACGTTGTCGACATAATATGCTTAAACTTGCTTTAGTGTCCTGGAAGAACTCGCACTAAAGTGAGAGGCATGACTTGGGACCTTATTTGGTAGAGTGGGTATAAAAGTTCTCTGTAAGTCAAAGAGGTGAGCCTTAACCACGGCATGTTCCACTGCCAGCAGAGTGAACAGCAGATGGCCCAAAGGGCATGCAAATGCAAACTCTGCATCGACACACTGCATAGAGCTGTATGTGTGCCATAAAGTCAGGTCTGCCACAATTAGTGCTTACAAAGCAAATAAAAGTTTTGGGGAATGGCACTTTTTGTTTTCTCCCTGCTGTAATACACCTGCACCAGCCACTGAAGGGTTTAACAAATACCTCCTTAATAAATAGTCGGATAAGGTGAAAGGAGGGAAAGCAAATGAAGAGCCCTGGATAGGGTGAAAGAACAAGTGAAACATCTTGCAGGAGCGTACAAGCATGCCAGTAGATTGGACTACGACCATGTGTCTAGATGCACAACTTCTGTTAACTGCTTTTCACAACTTATAATTACAATGTTCAGCAATATAACCGCAGTTTCAATTTCTGTTGTACCAGTATTATAACAAAAACGTACTACTGTGGCACCTCAACTCAACTAGCAGGTGTTAAAGACCTTATTGATTCAGATATTATCGGGCAGATAGATTGCACACAGATGACAAGTTTGACAGTGGTGTCCTGAAAAGAATGCCAGAGGCGGCAAAGTTTCACATTTGCATATATTCTCTTGATTTCAATACTGTACTGAACAGAGTTGGGTACCAGCGATGGAACTTTTAAGTAGGGATGCACCAAATTTTGGCAAACGGAATCATTCAGCCGAATAAGTGAAATGACTGAATAATTTATTAACAATAACAACGTTTTTAATGCCGCTATTACCTTTTCTAGTTCAGAAAGATAAAAAATGTTCAGTATTCAGTAAGTTTTCTTTGGGGCACGGGTTGATGGCACTTGGGTGGACCGCTCCTGGTAGCAAGATGTGGGCCACATACACACTACTTTAGGGCCACCACTTTCTCAGCCAAAAGTAGGCAACTCTGCTGTACCTGTGCCAGAAGTGGAAGAGATCTGTTTAGGGACAAATGCTGTATGTTGTAAATATGTGGGCCCACCTTTGGCTCACAGCAGATTGCCAGTCCTGACAGTGGACCAGCAGTGCCATATCTTTGCACATATCTGCATGCTATCTGAGATTTAGCCTATTTAATTTATGCAATAGTGAAAAAGCGGCAAAATCAATGAAACACTGTGATCAATAAAAAACGAAACGGGCTCTGTATTCGGCCTACCGACTTCGGCCAAATGTTTCATTATGTTCGGTTTCGTCCAAAAAAATTCGTTTCACTGCACTGCACTTTTTGGTGTCCACCAAATTACGCCATTCAACCGGTGCCAAATTTCAGTTCATGCTCAACACACAAGGCAAAGGTGAACCGAAAACAGTCCCAAGTGTGGCTACACTTTTAAAAATTTCCAAATTTTCAAAAAATGCAAATCTGGCCATGTTTAACACATCTAACCTGAGGAAACACCTGGTCAAACAAAATACATCTAAAAGCAGCTGAAGAGTGTAGCATATCTGATAGCCTGAAAGCCAAGCCCCTGGCAGCAGCTACAGCTGACATTAACAGCATGTCTGCAGTCAGTGCCAAAGAAGTTGAATCCCCCGTGGATGACATGGGCAACTTCGTCAACATCTTCACACAATTAATTGGGTAGTTGTTTTTGGTGAAAAGGGTTTTTTTCCACTATGCTTGATGAAGTTAACTAGTCAACACAGAGCCACTTTCTTTCCAAATTCCATACCACATAGACAGTACAAAACAGTAATGCTGTGTCAGCATGAAACCAACAGTTCTATAAATAGGGAAATCTCCCTATACAACTGAACTATCCTTGCTTCTACAACATCTACATTTTGGGAAGGATATCACAGGCGTTTCCTCTGAGGCACACATGACCGAATGCTCACACTATGCCCTGGTAACAGACTACAACAGGCTGAATAAACAAAAAAAAAAAAAAACCTATTTTAACTGAGAATTTTGGACTTATGTTTCATGCACCATTGGGTACCGGTATTGGTTCAAATGTGAACAGTGCCCAACTCTAGAAATCGTTACACCCGATCTATCTAAAATCTAAAACCGATCCTGCTACAAGATAAAATACACACTGTCATTTTTCTGAGTACAGATATTTGCTGTGTCAGGCCTAAACACTAACTGCTGACCCAGTGGTAAACAAGGCCGTTGGTAACGGGACTGATAATCGTGTTTGTATTACAGTGCTGGTGGAGTTGCAGATACCCTTTACAGTCACAGATTTATGCTAAGCACCATTTCACCAAGACATTTGCTTTCTGTGACGCCGCTCAGAGTTGATAATCTGGGAGCTGTGCGAGTTGGTGATAAGAGAAATACACACAGTGAGTTGCACCTCGGAGCTCCACAGATGGCTTCAGAATGGAAGCTTATGTCAAAAATGAAGAGGAAAGAAATTGGATTCTATTTTTTGCAATAAATACTGTTCACACCATGTATTAGGGAGGATTATGAGCAATTGCACAAGCACAGCACTAATCCTTAATTTTTTTAGTTGCTAGAACCGAGAAAGAGAGAGAGAGAGAACCCAAAATGTAGCCTGAAGGTTATGTGCAAACTTTTGTTTTACAGATGGATTTGATTTCAGCAGAACTGGTTATGTGACCACAGAGGACAGAATAACACAATCTGTTTGGAGTTCAAAGATCTGATTAAAAGATTTTGGGGTTAGTAAACATGTAGACGGACAGACAAGCATACAAAACCTGTTTCTAATGGAATTATCATTTACCTGAAGCTACTGTTTCCTAAACACACTGAGAAATAACCACACCAATAGTGGTTTAACAATATGTGCTGTGACTCATTGTTTGGTGACGAAAAAAAGAGGACAGTGAGCATTAATTATGCCATCTCATGCAACTCTGTCTCACTGTTGGACATCAACTTGGGCCAGAGCACAATGCATTGTGCCACCTTGTTCCTTATTACTCCTGCCTCCCAGTTATAGACTCATTAGTAGGTTATGCAATGACAAGGAAGGTTAACTACAGTTAACAACACACTCTTACTCATACGTCTTACTCACAAAAGGCACAGGCTAACCAAGTACGCCCCAGGAAAGGGTTAAACTCGGGTGACAGGAATAATGAGCCCTTCCCCCCTCAGGTTAAGACGTCAGAGTGCGGCAGTGTTTCACGACATGGTTTGACTTCTAAGAGACACCTGGTGAATAACACAGGAGTTCAGGTGGGAATCTTAAAGTGGAAATGCATGTGCAGTGATTCATCTGGACTAGGCTTGAACAGGCTGTCGCTGACTCACCCTCGCAGGTGCATACTTCACCTGCACTGACAGGTGTGCTACTTGCTACACAGAAGTTGAGCGTCTTCTCCACCCACAGCCGGGTCTATGATGTCAGAGCTTGGGCTGTGGGGTTTGACGGTCCCTTTCACAATCATACTATAAAATAAGCATCCAGCCAAAAGCAATAAGACAAAGAGGAAAGAGTGGTTTCGAAATCACTCTCTCCGATTAGCTCTCCTGTTCTCCCAACTACAGCATTTCTAAACTAAAAAGGAAAGACTTTGTTTAAAAGTGTCTATCCAAGTTTATAAAAATGTATTACATCAAACACAGTAATGCACACGTCTGAATCAATACAAAGCAATGCCTTTTGCAATTAGCTAGACCATAAAAGGCAATCCAGCATAGTTCATCTACCATCCTTCCCGACATACTATTGCCTTCATTTGCTTCCACACCAACACCAGCTTCAGAGAAGAAGGCTTCCTCACCATATGACCACAAGTACAAGAGGACCACTGCAGACTGGGAACGATTATAGATGACCAAAGGTTTGTAAAGGCCAGCTCATCCAATCCTGAAATCAAGAATATTAATAAGAAGGTTGTTCCCCTTCACTGCAGTTCCTGTCTGTATTCTTCTGAGAAGCGTTTACACTAGCTATTGGGAGGATCTAGATTGTATTCTGCCACAAGACCATCAGTATGGCCAGGTACTGATGTTGGATGGTTAGTTCTGGATCGCAAGCACCACTCTATCTTATCCCAAAAGTACCGCATAACACCAGAGAATACTCTTCCACTTCTCCACAGCCCAGTGCTGGGGAGCTTTATACCTCCCTAGCTGATGATGAGAGGATAGTGAGGAGTGGATTTTGCAATCAGAACACTGGATGATGGAGTATGTTGTGACCTAGAGACAAACAAACTGAATGCTATGGTTTACGTTTACTGCTATAAACAGCTTTGTTTAGCATTTTTGGGCTTGGAAAAGGAAAATGCATCATAAGCGTTCCTGCTGAAATCGTGATTTTTGTACAAATAATCCCTCGCCCTGATGAGGATCTCATCTCACACCCTTCACTTGAGCCAATGAAGTAACACAGCAACCTTTAAAATGGGACTTGGAATTCCCCTGAGGGGAAACGGCGAGGCCAAGTGGACGAGGGCATGTTAAAACCAGTACTGAAATGTGCAGCGGATACTTCTGTACATACTGTGAATGTAGTGGCTCTACTTTCTAACACTGTTTCCATAACCTAAGATGCTTTTAAAAACGTGTGCACATCCTCCTCCTCCTACTGTCGAGTCCCATATCCTCTCATTCTCTGGCAGGAAGTCCAAGCTTGCGGTATCATGGTCACTAGCTCAATGTGTACCATCATGATAAGAGTTTATCCAGCTCCGGCAGTCATCGCCACAGAGACAACCACAGCTCGAGCGGGAAAAGAAACACAGCACAACAAGCTAGAGTCCAAAAGGAATTATAAAAGGCATGCGTAACAGGGCGGAGGAGTCAGGAGGTTGAGAAGCAGTGATAGGAGATTTCCACACTGCTGCACAAAACTCAAACGCTGCACTGCCTGACTTCTTTCTTACGTACTCCCGAACATGCAAAGCCATAACACTCTCAGCACGACTTCTATATTAGGTCATGTTTGTTGGTGAGATCATGAACAGCCTTTTACTTCACAAAACTCTGAGACTGAGAGCTGGCGGTGCTTTAAAGTCCCTCTACTCTGAGGCTGCTTACACAGCCCAGTAAATTCACATGTAGGATTTTACATAAGCAGATGGTTATGTAAAAATCGGAGGAAGGGCTGTGAGCCTCCATTGCTTGTCAATATTAGCTTGTTATAACAATAATCGGAATCTGCAGTACAGATAGGAACCAGACGTCAGCCTCTACAGGCTGTATCACAGAAAGCGTATTAAATAATGCGGTTACAGAAATGCTGAATGATGCCCAACATGCTTTTTGGAGATAAACCCTTGGCTTAAAATTAGGGATACACCAAATGTTCGGTGAAAAAAACAAACAAACCACTTTCGGGGTTCAGCCAAATAAGTGAAAAGAGTGAATAATTTACATCAAACAATGACGTTTTTAATGATGCTGTTACCTTTATCTAGTTCACAGATGTAGACGGGAACCAGAGTGGAACTTTTACTTTTGCTAGGCTAATACCCACTTTAAGTCAAAGGCTGGAGTTTAGGGAACCAACCTTGAGAAAGTGGAGGATCGCCAGTTCGATTCCCCAAACCAACAGTAAGTAGGTGCCTTGAGAAAAGCACCTAACCCCCACAACTGCTCCCCGGGTGCCGTGGACAGGGTGCCCACCGTTCCGGGCAAGTGTGATCACTGCCCCTAGAGCAAGTGTATGTGGGTGTTTCACTTCATGAATGGGTTCAATGCAGAAGACAAATTCCTCTGTGTGTAACAAACGGCAAGGAATTGCTCAAAAACTCTCTACTCAGAGAATGATTGGCCTCACCTAATTTACCGTGGGGTTTTTCACAAGTCTCCCTTTTATTCAGTGTCAAGCATCGGAGCCAAACGGAACTCTAGAAAGAGTAAATGACAGAACTGAGCCAGCTCTCTCGCGCACACGCTCTTTCTCTCTCACGCTCTCTCTCGGTGTGCGTTCCTCCTTAAAGAAACACAAACCCCAATTTTACAACAACGCAATAAAATCGCAGCCAGCGTGGAGTGAGGCGCTTTCTGTGAATGCAGCAAACATGTTGGCTGGGACGTTTCATCATGCAGTGCTTCGTTAGTAATTGTTTTATCTCAGACAGCAAAACTGTTCTGGCCCAAATCTGGTCCACATTCCCCATTTTCATGTGGCCCATTTGCCAGATGGGTTTGAAGGCACTTGGGTGGACCACTCCCAGTAGCAAGATGTGGGCCACATACACGCCAGATTAGGGCCACGCCTCAGCCAAAAGTAGGCAACACTGCTGTATCTGTGCTAGAAGTGGATCAGGTCTGTTTTGGGACAGGTGGGCCAAAAGCTTGTTGTAAATATGTGGGCCGCCTTTGGCTCACAGCAGATTGCCAGTGCCGAAAGTGGACCAGCAGCGCCATATCTTTCCCAGATGTGCCCCCCATCCGCTTGCTATCTGAGATTTAGCCTATTTAACTTACGCTATGGTGGAAAAGAGGCTTAATTAATGAAACACTGAAAAAACACGTTCGGTCAAATGTTTCATTTTGTTTGGTTTCGGCTTCGTCCAAAAAAATTCATTTCGGTGCATCCCTATTACTTAGTAGGGAAATTCACTCCATATAGAGCCATGGACACTCAAAGAGCCATCTTCAGTTCTTCAGATTGATGGAGAACGTGTTGTATAGGGTTCTTTACAGCACCAAAAAGGGTTCTTCTGTATTAGAACTGTACACAGCACATTCTTCATTAACCTGAAGAGCCATTTCACCAAGGAAAGACCCATTATGGTATTTCTGAGTGCTCACTGAGGGCTATACAGAACCACAGAGTGCATTTACATGCACTTAATAATCCAATCATCCGATCAGCAGCTATCTGATTAATTACATGGTCATTCCAACAGCACATTCAGATTTCTTAAACCGGATTACAAACTCTGATTATGACATCCGATAAAGAGAGCTGGAATTTAACTCAGTAATCAGTGCATGTGCACTCTTAATCTGATTTCTCTCAGACTTCTCTGTGTGTGCATGTGCGAGAATAGACTCGGTACTGCAAATAAGCAAGCAGCAATTAACACAGCAGGTGAGAGATGACATCAAAACACTTCTGGAGTAACGCTGGAACTATCTAAAAGCTTGATTAAATTAAGGACTTAAACGTTCTTCATCTTCACCTTCACACGGCTTCCCTGCCCTGGAAGAACGAGGCTCAAGCTGGCTTCCTGTTCACCAGCATTTTACTTTCCCTGTTCCACCTTAAATGGTGCAGCAGTTACATTCTGGTGCCTCAGTCTACCTGTCCAGATTCTTGTTCCAACTTTATGCAGCTGTCGGACTACGTTCAAACAAGAATTTAAGGTCGAACCACTATCAATAAGTAGAAATGGCAAGTTCTGAACTCAATTTAAGGCGGGACGGGAAAATCTGAGCAAGAAGCCCGACAGGTGAGTAAGCCCGAGGTGCCAGAATGTAACTGTTGCACCATTTAAGGCGGAACGAGAAAAGTTCCGTCGAGAATTTAAGGTAGGACCACCATTTAAGGCGGAGCGGGATAAATGGGAACAAAAAGCACGAGCCTGTACGGCGCTACTGCACCATTTAAGGTGGAACGGGAAAGGTTCAAACAAGAATTTAAGGTGGAACCATCATTTAAGGCAGAACGGGATGGTTTGAGCGAGTAGCAGTCTCCAGAATGTAACTTCTGCACCATTTAAGGTGGAACATGAAAGTTAGAACAAGTATTTAGGGTGGAACCACCATTCATAAGGTAGAATCCCCATTCACAACTTGGAACCACCATTTAACATGGAGCGGGATAAATGCGAACAAAAAGCAGGAGCCTGGGTGACAATACCGCACCATTTAAGGCGGAACAGGAAAAATGCCAACAAGAAACAGGAGCCAGAAGCACCACTGAAGGTGTAACAGGAAAGTTCGAGCACGTATTTAAGGTGGAACCACCATTTTCAAGGGGGAACGACCACTGAAGGTGTACTGGCAAAGTTCGAACAAGAAGCTGGTCCAGTTAACTACGGCAGCATTTAAGGTGGACCGGGAAAGATCGACCAAGAAGCTGACCCGTCCTGGAAGATGCTTCATACAGCCAAGCTTAGCTTACCTCCTCCACCGTCAGCGGCATGCATATCCTGTACTCTTTCATCAGCATGTTCCCCTCTGCTTGTGAGTGAACCAGGAGCGGGAAGTTGCGGAATCTCTGAATGACACTTCCAAAATTCCTAAAAAGAGGATAACAGAGCGCTACACTGAGCAGAACCTCAACTTTTACCTCAGCAATGCTAGCTCTGTGAGTTAACGCTAGATAAGGCTAGTTAAATGTTAGCTAACAGTTTACGTTAGCCCAACTTACCTCACGCTTCCAGACCACAGAAGAGGAAAAAACAACGAGTAAAAACGGTCTTTACCGACAGATTACCGTCCTGGCTGAAACGTTTCGGAGCTTGTTCGTGACACGAAGTACGGGTGAATAAAACGGAGGGCAAATAACATGACTCGGGAAGAAACGGTAACGGTAACGCGGATAACGGTAAAGCTGAGCGCAGCGAACGTTAAGATTCGAAATCGAACGTTGGAGATTTGAAATTGAGAAAAAGGCGGGAAAAGTTCTCCTTCAGAAGCCTAGAATAGCCTGCTTCGGTGTCGGTCGTCCGCTCCTCATCTTCTGCGGTTCCACATACCGAAACGGCTCGGTTTCTTGGTCCGCGCAGAGGCTGCGGTTCGGCACTAACGGTTGCGGTATCGGCCTGTTGTGTTTGCTTCTATCAAATAGCGCGTCTCTTGAACCTCCTCGTCTTTATTTTTATCGCTTTCCGGTCTTTTTTAACGTTTCACGGGACGTTCTTTCGCTGCAGTTCAAGTCAGTGATAGTGAAGCGAGCCCTTTCACTCCCTCCCTCTCTCTCCCTCTCTCTCTCTCTCTCTCTCGCTCTCAGCACGAGGGGCAGGAAACCACGTCTTTTTTTCCTCTCCACGGAGGAGAGCTAACGGACTGCTCGTCAAACTGAGGAAAAAGCTAAACTGGCCCTAAAAGGGGAATTCCACCGAATTTTTCCAGATTTCTTTCCATAATAAAGTGGTGGAGATGTAAACAAAGTCGTTCAGCGTGGCCTGGTGTGAAATGCTCGGTTCTAGATAAACGTGCAGACTCAGTATTCGTGACAGGAACCAGACGTCCACATCTCAAAGCTGAAGACACGTGTCTCCTTACTAAGCTAAATAAGATGCCTATATTTGTGTCGTAGACACGGTGACCCCCTGTTCCCACCACTACCACCACCACTGGGAAGAACTTCCGTGTCTCTACAATAAACCATTTCACACCAAACCCACTCTGAATAAGTCTGTTTACATCTCCCCGGCTGACCTATGCAGGAATTCTGGAAATTCGGTGGAGTTCCTCTTTAAACATACAGATCAAAGAACTCACACGAGCCATTAAACATGAACCGAACTGACACGATAAGTAAACAATGTGACCAACGTGAAGCCCGCATACAGAGCGCCATCTGCTGGCTGGAGCGAGTAAACACAACAACACCACCACCAGCTACAACATGATCCGCTCTGACTTAACAGACACTCTGTGGCTACATATGAAAGGGAAACGCCACCAGTATTTCAAAATGTCTGTGTAACGTAATCACTGAGATGTAAACAGAGTAATTCATTTTAATTTTGGGGTGAAATGGTTGATTGTTAAGACAAAGTGGTGGTGATGGGAACCAGGGGACATCAGGACGTCACCAAGCACAATGCAAAGCCTCGAATGCAGTGGTGTAAAGCGCCACCACTGGACTCTAGAGCAGTGGAGACGTGTTCTCTGGAGTGACCAATCACGCTTCTCCGTCTACCAATCTGATGGACGAGTCTGGGTTTGGCGGTTGCCAGGAGAACGGTACTTGTCTGACTGCATTGTGCCAAGTGTAAAGTTCGGTGGAGGGGGGGATTATGGTGTGGGGGTGTTGTTCAGGAGTTGGGCTCGGCCCCTTAGTTCCAGTGAAAGGAACTCTTAATGCTTCAGCAGACCAAGAGACTCTGGACCATTTCATGCTCCCAACTTTGTGGGAACAGTTTGGAGACGGCCCCTTCCTGTTCCAACATGGCTGCGCACCAGTGCACAAAGCAAGGTCCATAAAGACATGGATGAGCGAGTTTGGTGTGGAAGAACTTGACTGGCCTGCACTGAGTCCTGACCTCAACTCGATAGAACACCTCTGGGATGAATTGGAGCGGAGACTGCGAGCCAGGCCTTCTCGTCCAACATCAGTGTCTGACCTCACAAATGCGCTTCTGGAAGAATGGCCAAAAATTCCCATATACACATTCCTAAACCTTGTGGAAAGCCTTCCCGGAAGAGTTATAGCTGCGAAGGGTGGGCCGACATCATATTAACCCCTACAGGTTAAGAATGGGATGTCACTCAAGTTCATATGCGTGTGAAGGCAGACGAGCGAATACTCGTCATATATAATATATACACACACATACATGCACCCACTGGCCACTTCATTAAGTATACCTACTTAAAGCTACACTCACTGACCATATAGGACACTCTGTAGTTCTACAGGTACAGACTGTAGTCCATCTGTTTCTCTGTAGACTTTGTTACCCTGTTCTTCAATGGTTAGGACCCCCACAGGACCACCACAGAGCAGCTATTATGTGGGTGGTGGATCATTCTCAGCACTGCAGTGACACTGACGTGGTGGTGGTGTGTTAGTGTGTGTTGTGCTGGTGTGAGTGGATCAGACACAGCAGTGCTGCTGGAGTGTTTAAACACTGTGTCCACTCACTGTCCACTCTATTAGACACTCCTACCTTGCTGGTCCACCTTGTAGATGTACAGTCAGAGACGATAGCTCATCTGCTGCTGCACAGTGCAGTGTTGGTCATCCTCTAGTCCTTCATCAGTGGTCACAGGACGCTGCCCGCAGGACGCTGTTGGCTGGATAGTTTTGGTTGGTGGACGATTCTCAGTCCAGCAGTGACACTGAGGAGTCCAGCAGCGCTGCTGTGTCTGATCCACTCACACCAGCACAACACACACTAACACACCCCCACCACGTCAGTGTCACTGCAGTGCTGAGAATGATGTGGGGTTGTGAGTGTAATCTTCATAGGGAAACTGTTTTTCATTCTTCTGTTCAATATTAAAACACAGACCAACATGGAAAAAAAAAATCTTTATTTCAATGACTTAAGAAAATTACAAAGCCGTACAGGTTAACATTTTAACCCACTGACGTAGCCTACAAAGCGAGACCGAGCAAGAAACCTCTGTAAAACAAAAACACACATCAAATAAGCAAGGCCTGCAAAAACAAACGGGCATTTTTGCAACACTTGGGAAGTCGAGATATGACAAGGCATACACGTGTGTCCGAAAGAAAGCCAGAAATAATAATACTGCCCCGATTTCTGCACCGCCCGGTACACTTATTGGCATAAAGGTTTCTGATCCAGTTCTCAAACTCAAAGTATAATCATGAGTGACCTCACTAGGAATTCATCTTCATTTCATTTCCTTCAGGAATACAAATCAGCCTCTCGCTGAGGGATCGTTCCGGACCACGTGCTTCAAAATCCTTACCACCAGCTACGATTAAGGCAAAATCAGGTTCGATTATACGCGGAACTGAGATTTCTTTCACTGCTGATTTAAAAAGATCAAGTAATAATCCAGAAATCAAGGAACAAACGACTCCGAATGAGAGAAATCCATCATAGCAAACACATCTTCTCCCTGTAAACGAGCCTTAACGACGTGCGCGCACTTAAATACACGATTCGTACTTCAGTTTCACAGAGAGGCGAATCAAACTCGGGTTAGCATGCTCAACGTAGCATCGCCATCAGTAGTGTATGGAGCTATATCAGCGCATGAGAAAGACCATATATAATGATCACAGTATTACAACACGTCTTCTCCTCAAGCCTCGGACTGCCATCCGAGGCCTTAAATCACGGAAGCCTACCCGGAATAGGCCTGAAAGAGAGCTCATAGAGCTCCGGTATTTCCCAACTCGTGCCATAGTGATCTGGAAACAGTTAAACCAGCCTCAGCCTCGTGAGGTGGTTGTGGAAATAGTGCTAGTTCTCCTTCAAATCAGTTATAAAGTGGTTTACTTCAGGCTAGTCCAGCGTGGCTAATCTAGATTGGACTGGGAATGTCATTGGTTTTTAGAGACAAAGGAAATATTAGGCAAAATGGCTTCGTATACAATCATATCACCCTCCATTATATATGCAAACGTATTCATATATATAACTTCTATCATAAGCAATAAAAAGGAAATAAATCTTCATATATGCTCTTAATTTGTATCAAATGATAAACTGTACAGTAGCAGGAAAAGGCATACGCTAGAATGACAGACGCACTATATAAACCACATTCAATATTTCAGACCCTCAGCACTCTGTATACATCAGGTTCCTTTTATGAGCCTGTAAATATGTGCATACGCTCTCAGACAGACACAGTAATTCAGGGTGGTGGTGGTGTGGGGGGCGGGGCAGAGGTTATTCTCTATAGCCCCTATAATAACCATAATGACCCATTATAATGGTAATGAAACACTGAATTCCACATTCAGTCATTTGTATGGCTATGATGTAAACAAAGTCATTCAGGGCGTCTGATGTAGAGTCAGAACTGTTCAGAGTGGTGCTGATGGGAACCAGACGTCTGAAGAGTTTAATCCCTATGAATATGCCGGCTGATGTCATTATGTGGCATTGTTTGACGGTAGCATACAGACGGTTTTGGTCCAAAACGTGTTCCTTTAAATACATTCATGGTGGTGTTGTGGAGGGTGTTGTGAGGCAAAATAGTCCCACCATCAACTTTACACAAACAAGCTCAGCGGACACGTGCAGAAGGTTCACCGGTAGTTTCGACAGGAAATAAAATAGCTACATTAGTGTTGTAGACACGGTGACGTCTGGTTTCCATCACCAACACTGTTCACGAGTCTGTACCATCAACCATGTCACACCAAACCACTAAGAATGACCCTGTCTACTCCTCAACCACTGAATTATAAAGGGGCGGGGCTTCACCTTTAAGAGCCTAAGCTTGTCCTAATGAGTGAGCACCATTGTGCCATTGATCTCAAACAACCGTGTGACACACGACCACCCCGGTCAGTTGTGTCCTGTGCGCTTGAAGCTCAGCCTTACAGGCAGGGTGCCCATCCACACTACACATACATCATGTCACATCTTGCGCCATTTGGGCACATTTATATAGTGTTATATCATACGTCCTCAATAATCACCCACCTAACCGTCAGAAAACCGTGGATTAGCCATCACAGCGAAGCCCAGACAAGCTTTCGCTTTACTAATCAGCTTAGAAAGGTGATCCAGCTGTACGGTCAGCCCCCGGTTCAGATGACATGTTCATAGATTTAAACATCCTCTACAGAGAACCGATTTAATAAGGACATCTTCCTGCAATCTCAGTGCCGATGATATTGGATCACAACAAAAAAAAGCATATACAGGCCACAAAGCCGCACCTTCACATGTGAAATCAAGCAAATAAGCAGTAGCTGTGCAATAACAGGTAAGGAGAAGTGTCCTCTGTAGAGAACTGCGCACTTCGACGACCAACAAAGGACGCGTTTGCATAAGGCTGTATGTACCAATCGCACACGCGAAAGCAGATAAAACCCGAGTACTGGTGGTGTTGGGGGGGGGGGGGGGGGGCATAAATCAGCTCGACACTTCCGATTAACTGGACATTATCTGCACTTCAGAGGGCAGTTCACCCACTGTTTAGTTTGGTAAGCAGCTAACAATGCATTTGCAATGTAAACCACTGAAACCTGATACTGATGCATAGGCGACAGACACATAGACACAGAGTAGGGAATTAACGCTGTAGCATATGTGTGATACTTAAAGCATAGTACAATGCAAGTACCTACAGAGTACACCAGTACACCCGACCTTCAGCTGGACTAGAGCATGTGTGCATTTGATGCTATAGCATTATATTAAATACAGAGCGTTAGGTCTCACACACACACACACACACACACACACACCATCATAATATCATACAGTGCACCTTTGTGTCTTAACACACACTAACACACACACACACACACACACACACACACACACCCCATTGTCCTTCTAGCAGTATCTTCTTATGTCTGACATAACTTTCATTCTGGAGTATTCAGGCACAGTATGTGGTTGCAGGCAATTAGAACCAACCTGAACCATTTAATCTCGTCACATAGCTGATCTCAGAACAGCAGGGAAGGCTAACCAACATCACTGTTTCCCAATCCCGGCTCTGGAAGGCATTACAAAGCAGGATTTCCAGGAAAATCAAAGGAGACGCCTGACCAGCAGAGCTAAGGGAGGTTACAATTGGTTCAAACTTCATTCTTGGTTTGAAGGAACGGTTCAGTCGATCACTCGCATAGTCACCAATTAGCATGTAGCAAATGACATTATGCTAATTACCGGCTTCTATTCTGTTCCTTAGAGCGATCCGGGTAAGTGAGGAATCCTGCTTTGAGAAACATCTTAGTGGAATACCCCAGCGCAGTGCGGGTTTGAGGTTTCACCTGCTCCAACACACCAGAGCTCAGTAAGAGCTTAATATCTAGACCTGCCATGACTGTTTGCAACTATTTGAGACGACTGCAATTATTTATTGCCAACTTTGCTTAATATATCACGCAGTGACGTTTTCACGCCCCAGCAAACAGGATTTAGTTTGGTGTTATGTTTATTTGATGTTCCTTAATAACACCTGTAGAGGGCAGCAGTGAGTGGCGTTTGTTTATTTGAGGTTTATAAATGACTCCTTTAGGGGGCGTCAGTGAGTTGTTAGCCACTAATAGGTCCAGTTGCGGGTTAAGCAGTGCAGGAGGGCTTCAGGACTGGCAATGGGAAACAGTGCACAAGCCTAGTAATGTCAGGCCTGTTTAAGCCTCCACTGGTGCCACAATAAACCGGTAGTGCATAAACCCAGTCCTTCAACAATCACAGGTTCATATGCAATATCTCTATGTAATAGGGCTACACAATAATTCATGTATCAATGGTAATCATGACCTGTGCAACACTGATATCACAAATTAACCCTCTAACCAATTACAATGTCCGTTTTGAGCAATTCTGTAGATGTTTTGATGAATCAAGGTTTCCATGTAATCCAACATATTAATCAATATTTAACCATGTGACATTCACAAGAGCATTTCTAGTATATGGCAAGGCGTACGACGATCACGACGTGTGTCAATGTAACTGCAATGCTATTTTTTGGTGTTCCATATTGTGCAGCCCTAACACATACTGCCAAACCCAGTCCACCCAGTTCCATTTTCATCCCCATAGGTGCACATCGTCTTCCTTCCAGTTTCCGGCGGGCACAGAGACTACATTACCCACAATCACCCATCATCATCATCATCATCTCTCACATACACAGTCCACCCTCTCTGCCCAGACTTGCTTCTTCGTCTTCACATGTTTTTCCTCCCACAGGAATCATCCTCTTCATCATCACACCCTTCATTGATAAAGTAATTAAAGCAGCTAAGTGTTTGTGTCTTCCATGTTCTCCTCCTCAAACGCGAGAACGAGACATCGTTGGCCCCTAGAGTGGACATGAGGAACAAACCGCTCCCTTTTACCCACCAACATTAGCTCTCTCTTTGGCCACATGCAGGGACTTGTCCAGCCCTTCACAGACCCTCAGAAAGAGGAATGTCAAGCTCAGGGGCGTTTGCGGCCCCCTTGCTGTCCGTTAGTGTCGCGTCAGACCGAGAGTCCATGGCGGAATGCATGATGTGGAGCCACACGTCATCCATGTTTGGCATCACAAGGATTTTCTGCGGAAAAGAGAATAAACGGTGTACGTCAGAATACAGGAACGTGTTTCTGAGGTTCATAGTTTAACTATATTGTATATTCCATCATTCTGTAACGTGAAGCTTCCATAAGCATTATAGGGCCATATCTAGAACGTTTACATGAAAAGGTTCTTCACGCTCAATCGCCACATACACAACACAATGTTCACAACACAAGTTCTTTAGGGAACCAAACGTGGTTCTACTACTGTACGTCAGGATACAGGTATTCATATTTGAAGTTCATAGTGTAACTACATTGTATAGTGTAACCATATATCATGTTTCTAATAAACAAAAGGAAGCACAGTCATCCAAAGGTTTTGGCGCCCCTGGTAAAGTGTAATAACGGTAGATTAATAATAACAATAATAGTAATAATAATAGGAATAATCGATGAAAATCATAAATTTCCATTTTAAATAGACAAAGAAGTTCATTAGCCAGCGTTAGCGTTACATGTTAGCTATAGCGATTAACTGAGATTAGGCATCACTTTGCTGGAGATGAGTTTGAATGTGAATTTTGCAGCTCAGCAGAATAACCACCACACCTGATTCTTCTAAAATTTCAATGTTAGAAAAGCCGTAGAATGTCGTTTAGACTTCTGTTAGAATGACACAAATTCTGGAAAACTGACCAACTGACCCAAGATTCTTGAAGTGGGCTTCTTATCGAGGCCAAACGCCCCATGTAAAGATTTAAACTGTCTGTTCCAGTTTGCTTCTCCTAAACGTCTGTGGGTTCATGTATTGTCTTATACAAAACTCATGCACAAGTAAAATGAAGATCTGCAGGTCTTTCAGGGCATTTTCACATTACAGTTTTCTTTTTTTGTGGATTTAGGACCTTGCTCTTGCGCTTGCTCTGCAAGTTTGTTAGATTTGGTCAACTGTAAAAGCTGTTTTTGAGCTCAGGAGTGGCCCAGAGAACCGATCTGTGGTCCTCCTGGAATCGGGGGTCTGGGGTTCATTTCCGGTGTTCTGCTCCCGGTGTTGTGTGTGGGGTTTCATGATTGGTTCACTTTGTAACCTGACTGTTTTAACATATCACGCTGCTTCCCTTTCCACTTTGGTGATGTACTAGGAGTAAACCGGAAAACGCACGTCTTGCTTCTCGCACGAGAGCGGCTCTTTGTTTGCTCCTGCACTGTGAAGTGCCATGTATCCAAAGAATGCTCTTCTTTGTCGCTTGAGTGCTTGTATCCAATGAAAAACATGAAAAGCAGCAAACTGATGAAGCTAATGCCTACCATTTTGCAAGCATGCATGCAGAAAAGTGATGTATGGCATTGCGGAATCGTTCCACGGTTAGGATGGAATTCTTATATGTGAAAGAAAAACTATGATAATTCGTCCCTGGGTCCCAAGTTGCGGAATCATATATCTGGGACAAGTGTGAAAACACCCAGGATACAAGACACAGTGCAGAGCTCTTTAAATCTGGACCTTGAATCCAGTTTCCAGTCCTGGATGTTGCAGTCACTGGTAGGTATGCCACGATCAGTTACATCAATGGTTCACTTAATAACCAGTGACTACAAAACACAGGACTGGAAAACTGATGTAACGTCTGGGTTTGAAGACCTCCTAAACAGAGCAGGACATCCTCATCACGTCTGCCAGGCTCAGTCTGGTGCAGTGAGAGTAAATGAGTAACAAGTGTCTGACCTGGATTGTGCTCAAACGAGGCCTTACCTGGAACTCCTGCTGCAGTTTCTTTTCTATCCAGTCCGTTACATGTGCAAGAGTCACTTCTCTCTCTCCCAGTTTGGGACGAGCCTTCAGCTCCAGCAGAGGTGGACTGCGGAAGCCATACCTGAAAAGATCGTTTGAAACCGTAATTAAAAGTGCTTCTAATACTCTCAGAGCTATCGTCACACCACTAGGTGGCAGCAGAGCCGCAAGAGACAGTCAGCAGATTTATATTTCTGGGAAGATGTAAAGCTGCACACAAAATAAAACATTGACTCAAAGATTCTTTTCCGCACTCAAAGTTTTACTTCTATCCATTCCCTCCTGAGTACAATGCTGCAAGAAGTTCTTGCTCAGAGTTCTGTCTTTGATTTCTATGCAATCAGGCACGCTAAATGCAATGCTGCCTCCTAGTGTACATGTGATGTGCAAATACGCTGGCATCTACAGTATTTGCAAACACTCAAGTACACTGCCCAGCAGCATTACAGACCTTTGGGTTTATTTTTGGTCCGGCAGTACTGTGATTAAACCCAATTAATAAAACCTCATAGCTGTTCAAAACAGTTTTTCTTTGAATGGTGCCATAAAACTACCAATATTGGTTCCCCAAATAGCCAAGGTTTGTGAATGTGGACAACCGTTATGTAATCTAAACAACTGTAGGACTTTTCCTAGAATGTGGACTCTCTATAATCTTCCAAAAGGTTCTTCACGCTCAATCATCACATATACAACACGATGGTTTTCAAGTTCTTTAGGGAACCAAAAGTGGTTCTTCTACTGTACATCAGAATACAGGAAATCATATTTGAAGCTCATAGTGTAACTACTGTATATTGTAACTATATATCATATTTCCAATAAACAAAAGGAGGCACAGTCATGCAAAGATTTTGGCGCCCCTGGTAAAGTGTAATAACTCTAATTTTCTTAATTTTTAAGAGGAAAAATTTATATAAAATTTATTTATAAATAAAAGAGTAAACCCTACATGTATATATCTATCTATCCATATATATATATATTTATATCGTTGCTGTCCAAAGAAAAACAGGTATCTCCAAAATGGCAACATTACAGGAGAGGCAAAAAACCTCATTTAATTTGAATGGAAGTCAATGGAACCAGACGTCTTACCAAGCAGTTTTGGGCCATTTCTGTTGGTCCATTCTTCATGAAATGTCCACACAGTGTAAATAGCAGCTCTTGTGATCAAATGAGGCATAAAAGTAAAAATCAACAAAAATGGAGATACATGTTTTTCTTTGGACAGCGACGATATATATATATATATATATATATTGGGGGTCTTCACCCTGCCCCCATCTGCCCCCATCATCATGAAGTTTCCATACAATTTAAAGGGCAACAGACATTTTTTTTTTCAGTTATATCAAAAACTGAAAAAATCTGTCGTGACTAATTTAAGCCTCCTGGTTGGTGGTCTGTGACCTCCTGTCCGAGTGCAAACCCATCAAAACCATTAGAGAAGAGGCCAAACACGGAGCATACCATATCCTGTCGGTGGGGGGAGGGGGGATGTTGACGGCCAGCGTTCCTTTGCACTCTTGAAGCTCTACAGTGAGCAGCAGCGGCGTGTTGGACACCTCTTCCATCTTCTTCTTGATGAACTCCGTTTCCGCCGCCTTCTGGAAGTACTTGTTCTTAGTTAGCTTGTCCACGAATCTCATGATCTTGCTGGGTCTGTGGACTCCAGTGTACCTGGTGAGGAGGAACGTGATATGAAACTGCTTGGGAGCATGGAAGATTTATTAATACTAGGGCTTTAGAGCAGATTCATTCAACACCCTTCACACAGCTTACATTCAGCCCACTCCTGGTTTCTGTAGCTTTACAGATCCTCTCAAAACCATGGCATTAAACCAGGCTGAGAGGCGAGAGGTCACCTGCATGGTGGAAAATGAGAGTTGGCATTTTGAGCGACTAGCTCTCTGCGACCTGACTCACTAACCACAGTATTTCACAATGTGTTCAAGAGCTCATGGAAAGAGTATGTCTCGTTCGGTTTCATGTTAACTGTGGAACACTCGTAAAGCACTTTAGGTAAAATTTCACAGCAAAAACAGGCTCACTGGTTAGCCATTGTTCATTAGGTGAAGCCTAGTTTGAATACTGCTAGCGAAATTACAGTGAAACTGCCTGTAAGGTTTAATTATTAAAGGCACTATAAATGACTTTTAAGTGTTATTATGCATGTGACCCATTTGCTTTAGTACATGTATAAAACGTTTACAGAACAAAATCACAATCAGGTGTAAAAACACTCAACTGCATCAATGTTGGAATTCTATAATAGAAAATAAGAGAGAGAGAGAGAGAGAGAGAGAGAGAGAGAGAGAGAGAGAGAGCGCGAGCGTACAGCTCCTCACTTGCTGCTAAATAACAGTGGGTAAGACCCCCCCCACCCATATCCCCATACTACTGACCCTCCACCCATACCCCTATCTTATCAAACCACTCCACCCATACCCCCATCTTAATC
>CM067476.1:237262-252436 GCA_034552555.1 Semaprochilodus insignis | reverse complement strand
TTAGCCTGTGATTAGATATCAGGATCATCCAATGGCCATACGGGATACAGGTGAAGCCCCCTCACAGCACTAGACAGGGAGAAGCTTCATGGTAGGCAAACTGGTCAGCAGGCAGGCAGGCAGTGGCACCCATGGCAGATGAAGCAGCGGCATCAGAGCGCGCAGGATGGGCAGTAGCTCCGCAGCAGACCACAGTGTTTGGGCAGCAGCTCAGCTCGGGCAAAGAGAACACAAAGACAGTTAGCTCTGACAGAGGGAGGGAGAGAACTATATGGTGTTAACAATTAGCAGGGAAGCTAATTACCAAAGGTTCGACTGAACAGGTAGGTTTTAAGCCTAGACTTGAAGACTAGGGCTGTGTCTGAGTCCCGAACACTGACTGGAAGGTTATTCCAAAGCTGAGGGGGCTTTGTATGAAAAGGCTCCACCCCCCTGCTCTAACCGTCTTAATTCGAGGTTCTAGTAGTGAGCCTGCACCTTGCGATCTGAGTTCACGTGTCGGTTCATGGTACGAGATAAGGTTGAGGAGGTACTGAGGAGCGAGGCCGTTTAGAGCTTGATATGTCAGAATGCTAACTGCTTAAGGCACCACCTTTATAAGCATAACTCTGCTGCTAAATGATTGGACCATTGCTGCAGCCTGCATTGTTTTGGCTTCTAGAGCAGAAATAGGTCACCGTCCATGGCCTTGAGATGTGTCGTGGTTAGTGGTTGATTTGAAGAGGAGTGGTTTGACCACAAATATGTTGACCCATTGTCTCCATTCCAAAAATGCCGGAAATGTGTCCCTACTGGTTTTTCCAGAGCCCTGATACTAGGTTTATATTTCCATTAAGCAGGTCAGTGACATTGCAGAACGAACCGACGTTTGCCACGTGATGTAGACGTCTTCCAGGGAAACATGTGTGTTTATAAACATTGTGTAGGTGTGTGTGTGTGGGTGTGTGTGTGTGTGGGTGTGTGTGTGTGTGAATGCTATCCATGCTCTGGTGCTGCTTCATTACTGCGGCTCTGCCTCATGCAGTGCAATATGTTCAACTCTGTGAAGAAAAGTGAATATGAGGCAAAGCTACATCTGCAGCCGATCGTTGGAACAGTGCTGCAGTAACCGGCTTTTATACCTGCAGGAGGACGGGATGGATGTGTCCCATGATGCAGTAGATGCATGGAGCCTTGCTGACTGTTTGAAGCAGGTGGTGTTCATCAGGACACATAAGGAGCAGATACCAACCCACCTCGCTCTTTGTTTCATATCTCAAAATAATGACTTAGTATCTCAAAATAATTATTATTCTCCCAAAAATAATGACTTAATATCTCAAAATAATGATTTCTTTTCTTAAATAATGATTTAGAACCTTGAAATAATTTATTTCTCATTTGTTCACTTATTATCCCAAAGTACTTAATTTAGTAATAACTTATAATGACTTAGTGTCTCAAAAATGAATGACTGTTTTTCCAAACTAATGACTCGGTATCTCAAATAATGGCAAAAAGTATCTGAAAACCATTTTCTTAAACAAGGCGAAAACGATGTAGTTATGACTTACGAAATTCGGCCATTTTCATCATTTTGTGATCTATATACAGTAATGTAATTCAGTTTATAACCTATTTTATAGGTTATAAACATTTGTCATCTGTGACTAAAATGTACCTATAACCATGTAATAGTCCCACGAGCACCAATAACAGCTGTGATTGGATTTGCCATGGGCTGGACAAGTTTCTGGATGTAGCCACATCAATGTTCAGACACTCTTACATCAAAGAATTGCACAGTTGGGTCAGATCTGGTGGATGCCTTCCCTGGTACAATTCCGAGGAGAATTCCCTGTAGACTGGGATTTTATCCACTGCTGGTAGACCCGTATGACCGTACGCTTCCATACACCTGCAGATTCAGCTACTTCCTTCACACTATGGTCTTTAGCACGCCCAAATGCAGTCACTCCTTTTAGCCCATCATTAACATCTGCTTTGGAGCCATTTTCCACACATGGAACGAGACATTCCCTGCACAGGACCCTGAAGTTCCTTGTTCAAATGCTAAGTGGAAATACAGACCTGTTGACTTCTGACTCCAGGACTAAACTGCTGTGGAATGGCAATTGAGTGCTGATTGGTTGGCTTTATGGCTACTGAATGCTGATTGGTTGGCTTTACTGCTCTTGAGCGCTGATTGGTTAGCATTATTGCTACAGAGTGCTGATTGGTTGGCATTATGGCTACCGAGCACTGATTGGATGGCATTATGGCTACTGAGTGCTGATTGGTTGGCATTATGGCTACAGAGTGCTGATTGGTTAGCATTATGGCTATCGAGCGCTGATTGTTTGGCTTTATGGCTACTGAGCGCTGATTGGATGGCATTATGGCTACAGAGTGCTGATTGGTTGGCATTATGGCTACTGAGCACTGATTGGATGGCATTATGGCTACTGAGTGCTGATTGGTTGGTTTTATGGCTACTGAGCACTGATTGGTTAGCTTTAAGGCTATTGAGTACTGATTGGACCTCCTTAAATCCTCCACCTTAAATCTACACTGATTAAGCTCTCCTCTGGTGATCATCCGTGTCCCCATGCCACCAGGCTGCAATAGGCTGTGTACTACTGTTGCGGAATGTGAACCCAGCATAACAGCCAACCCTCGTTCAGTATTGGCTGTTGGCTGATCATGCTGATTGGTCCATCTCTTGGCAATACACAGGCCTATTAGTCACAACCCTTATTTGATGTTTCATCTGTTTAAAACGTGATTTCTTCTTTTATAGTGCTTACCATAAACAGTAGAAGACAAACCACCCACTTACACTTCGTTAGGTGTGTTCATCAGAACTGTGCATGCTTTTCTACTGTGAACATGAATCATCCAGTTTGTTTACTCACTGCCTGCAGGGTTGGATGAATGAGATTTCTAACTACGACCCCGAGATGTACCATGCGACCCTGACTCACTCAGTGTTCGTGCGCTTGGACGGCTCGACTCTGCGTATCTCCAAACCCAGTAAAAACATCACCCGCCGGGCGAGCTACAACGAGCCCAAAGTAGACCCCTCCTTCATCAGCCAGAAAATCTACGACCTCACCGACAGCAAGGTACGTGCTTCTGAATTATTAAATACATTTAGGTGGTAGACTAATTTATGCCCAGTCTGGTCCATAAAAGGCAGGAGCCAAGCGCTACAGTGAGCTCCTACGCGAGTTCTCAGTGAATGAGGGTAAATTATTGAGCTAAACAGATAAAATTACTAAGTACATTTTAAAAAAGTCTAGCGACTGGTGCTGATTGGTTGGTGTTACTGCTACTGAGTGCTGATCGGTTGGTGTTACTGCTACTGAGTGCAGATTGGTTGGCATTACTGCTACTGAGTGCTGATTGGTTGGCGTTACTGCTACTGAGTGCTGATCGGTTGGTGTTACTGCTACTGAGTGCTGATTGGTTGGCGTTACTGCTACTGAGTGCTGATTGGTTGGCGTTACTGCTACTGAGTGCAGATTGGTTGGTGTTACTGCTACTGAGTGCTGATCGGTTGGTGTTACTGCTACTGAGTGCTGATCGGTTGGCGTTACTGCTACTGAGTGCTGATTGGTTGGCGTTACTGCTACTGAGTGCTGATCGGTTGGCGTTACTGCTGCTGAGTGTTGATTGGTTGGCGTAACTGTTACTGAGTGCTGATTGGTTGGTGTTACTGCTACTGAGTGCTGATTGGTTGGTGTACTGGCAGTTGAGTGCTGATTGACATTACAGCTATCGGTTTTAGTGCTACTGGGTATTATATGGTTGGCATTACAGCTACTGAGTGCTGATTGGTTGTTATTACTTTTACTTAGAGGTGATTTGGGGTTGTTTTCGGCTAATGAATTTTGATTGGTTGACATCATGGCTACTAAGTTTTAATTGGTTGACAGTTCCTGAGTGCTGATTGATTAGCTTTATGGATACTGAGTTTTGATTGGTTGACATCATGGCTACTAAGTTTTAATTGGTTGGCAGTTCCTGAGTGTTGATTGTCTGAATCTATGACTACTGAGTGCTGATTTGGTAATGGTTGTTTTTTATGGCTATTGTGTGCTGATTGGTTACACCTTTTGAGTGCTAAGTGGTTGACTTTCCAGCTATCGAGTGCTGATTGGATACTTTATGGCTACTAGTTGCTGATTGAATGCTTTATGTCTACTGAGTGCTGATTCGTTGGCTTTACAGTTACTGAGTGCTGATTGGTGATAGCTGTTATTTAGAACTAATGGGTGCTGATTGGTTGGCATAATGGCTTTTGAGTGCTAACTGGTTGGCTTTCCATCTATTGGGTGCTGATTAGATGCTTTATGGCTGCTGAGTGCTGAATGGTTGACGTTACAGCTCCTGCATGCTGCACTGGATTGAATAAAGGACCTGGACACAGTGTTCTTCTTTTACACACAAAATAAACTGCAGCCATTGCCCTGGGCATTGTTCCACCTTGCACCTGATGCCTAATGTGATTTGATCTGATATCGCCGCTCTGTCCAGGTTTCCCTGGTGCCCCTGGGTCTTGCCAGAAAGCGTGTGTGGAACAAGAAGTACCCTATATGCATCGAGCTGGCAAAGCAGGACCACTTCATGTCCAAAGCAGAAGGAGCTTATGAAGAAAAGGAACATGCAGACACCACTGTGGAGCCCAGAAGGGCCTCCTCTATGAACTCGCAGGACGGAAGCAAAGCAGGTTTGGACAGAGAGCCACCCACGGTGTATTTGTTTGGAAGAACAGGAAGGGAGAAGGAGGAATGGTTCCAGAGAATTCTGCTAGCCTCAAAACTTAAATCTGAAGCGGCTAAGAAGACGGCAAGCCTGCCTGTTAGCAGGAGTGGTGAGTGTGAGATGTGTAGGTAACATACATCCTTGTTCCTTTTACCTCCAATGTAGTCGAACGGCCAAAGCATATTTGCTGATGTTAGCATCTTTAGTTTTTTCCCGGATCTACAGTGTAGATAAGGAGCTTATAGCCACCAGGTTCGCATAGGGCTGTGTCAGGCTAACTACTGAGGCTTGCTTATGTGGTTTCCGGGACTGTATGACATATTGTTATGCAGTTAAGAAGCTCAGGGCCTTGTGGGCCTCCTGAGTTGAATTTGAAAAAGAAGAATTACTTAGTCCAGCTAAAAGATGTGTGTGGGTTGCTGTCAATCACCGCTCAAGCCTCATGTAAAGATTTAAAAAGACCGAGCCCTTGGGTCAGAGTTCACAGGTCTTTTTTTGGACCAAGTCAAACTTCTTTACGTATTAACATCACACATACAGGCTCGAAAAAGCAGGTCTGGACCGATGTTTGGGTCTGAAAGACTGTCCTCATGAAGATACGATGACAATAATGCATAACTCATTCACATCCTCAGAAGCTGCGTCCTTCAGATACGCTTTTTAATGCACTCCCAGTAACCAGGTTCACCCGTCTGGGAAATCATCCGCATGGGAAAGGGACCCAAAGCACAGCCCACATCATGAAATGGTCTTCCACACATATGACATGCCTTTACAGTTTTCCACCAGAGAGGTCTCCAAATCCCCAAAACATTCGTAGTGTAGCTTTAATCTCTGGAAGCAGTAATTCTCTTATGGAGACACGAGAACTAAACACCCAGTGAAAACTCATCCAGTCAGATTTCTGTTTCTCTCTGGTATCTAGGTGCATATAGCCAAGCGAGCTCTCCCATTGGTTAGGACCTCAGGAGCTGAACTGAAGGCCTAATGTGTCAACCAATCACGATTTGGTTTCCAAGTCTCTGATTTTCCACAAAAGTATGAATGAGAATTGCCATTAGCTTACAGGCTAACACATTCTTAAAATCCTATAGGGGTCATAGCAGAAATTATCATTCCCGTAGAGATATGTACCTTCTTCACTTTGACATTTATGGTACACACTGAAAGTCTGGCTCTTACAGACACAAGTGGGTTTTCCATCTACCAGTTGGCTTTGTGAATTTTGGGCGGGAAAAAACTGAATAGAAAAGGCCAAAATTCCAAACAGCCAGATAGCACACAGAGTTTTATGGCAGGACGACTTGGAGACGATAGAATATTGATAAGGCCGTAAGTCACATGATTCAGTTCCACCTAATCAGATCCAAAACGTGTTATGCTTGTGCCAAACTCCGCACATGTGGCCAGCTTGTGTAACACAATGGCGACTCCCTTATCAGTTGGCACATGTGGCTGGTGACCGGGAACAATGACCCTACAGATGGTCAGGTCATAGCTCAGAACTTTTTCGATGGTTGCTTTTGACATTCTGAAACTGCTGAATCTGAATGTCTGAACTCTTCAACTCTGTTTTTAAGTAGAATTAAATTTACCATGATTTGCCATCTTTTTTTACGGCTGTGTTGCAGCCCAGAGGTGCCAGGCAAGATGAGCAGCGGCCCACATAATGAGGCCTAAAATCTCTGTGCTGGGAAAACTGGGAATACGAGTGCACCAGATAAATCTGGGAGAGCAGTATTCAGAAATTTGGATTAAACAGTCTCAGATAGTCAATTTATGTCATCCTGGCATAAAAACTCTTCGGGTGATATCAGGCTGTTTTGTGGAATTTTAAGATTTAGCTGGTGCACTCGTATTCCCAGTTTTCCCAGCACAGAGATCAAATCAAATCAAATCGGTGAGGCCAATCATTCCCTGAGTAGAGAGTTTTTGAGCCATTTTGTGCCATTTGTGATTTTCACGCAGAGGAATTTGTGTTTCGCATTTAACCCATCCATGAAGTGAAACACCCACGTGCACACACTAGTGAATACACACACTAGGGGGCCGTGAGCACACTTGCCCGGAGCGGTTAGGCCTCATTACGTGGGCCACTGCTCATCTCGAGCTGAATTTCTGTATCTTGCTTGTTTTGATGCAACCCCTAATCATGGTAGCCTACATCTTTTAACTGTTTGTGCAGCTGTAGTTAATGGAAACACAACTTCAGTCACGTTTTTTTGTTGGAAGTTTGTGAATACCTTTTGCAACCCATTTGAATGGAAACCCGGCTACAGCTCTTCACTGCTGTTATCTATAGACTACATCTATAAACATGCTGGCGTCACTATGCCTGCTGCTACTGTGATACAGCATACTTTTGTCCATACATAAACGTGTGTCATTCAGTGTCAGAAACCTTAAAACAGCTTGTGTCTTCTGATAGGTCACATTTAGGGAGTTATAGTACATGCTGCTTGCTGTAGCTGATTAAAATGTGTTTGTGTACCTCTGATGCTGGTCTTGTAGCCCTATGGGAAATTAAATGATGCAGTACTGCTTGCTGTAACTAGTAATAAAAGGCCTGTGTGTGTGTGTGTGTGTCTGTCTCTGTGTGCGTGTCTTTGTGTGTGTCTTTGTATGTGTGTTTGTGTCTGTCTGTGTGCATGCTTGTGTATGCATATGTCTGTGTGCGTCTGTGTGCGTCTGTGTGCGTCTGTGTGTGTCTGTGCAGCTCCAGTGCTGTCCCACAGCCGCAGCAGTAGCAGGAGCAGTCTGGATGAGCTGCTGTCCTCTCAGGCTTCTAAAAGAGAGACGGGTGTGAGTGCCAAACTAAATCCTCTCCTGGAGTACAGCACCTACATGGCCAACTACATCAACCCCTCTACAGCGTGCAGCCGGGCCGCCAGCCCTGGAGAGAGCCCACACAGCAGCCCTGTGGTGACCAAAAAGGTGCGGTACCTGTATAAGTGGGATAAAAAAGATGTGTGTTGGATTTAGAGCATACAGTACCACCATTCAGTTATTTAGACATTTTAAAATTTAATTTAAATTTAACTTCCAGTCTGCAGAGTTCTGCCGGGGTGTTTTCACACACCTCTAGTGTTCAGTCTTAGAAGTTGGTTTAGCATTTCCTGTTTTTCACCATCCAATTAGCCCCAAACACATTCAGTTGATGTTCTGCAGCTACAGACTGTAGTCAGTCTGTTGGCCCATTTAGACCTGTTCTTCAGTGGTCAGGACACCCATAGGGTATGAGTGGATCAGACACAGCAGTATTGCCGGAGTGTGTAAATACCTCAGTGTCACTGCTGGACTGAGAATCATCCACCAACCAAAACTATCCAGCCAACAGTGTCCTGCGGGCAGCGTCCTGTGACCACTGATGAAGGACTAGAGGATGACCAACACTGCACTGTGCAGCAGCAGATGAGCTATTGTCTCTGACTGTACATCTACAAGGTGGAGCAGCAAGGTAGGAGTGTCTAATAGAGTGGACAGTGAGTGGACACAGTGTTTAAACACTCCAGCAGCACTGCTGTGTCTGATCCACTCACACCAGCACAACACACTAACACTAACACACCACCACCACATCAGTGTCACTGCAGTGCTGAGAATGATCCACCAGCCACATAATACCTGCTCTGTGGTGGTCCTGTGGGGGTCTTGACTATTGAAGAACAGGGTAATACAGTACACAGAGAAACAGATGGACTACAGTCTGTAAATGTAGAACTACAGGGTGCTCCTATATGGTCCTATATATATAATTGTGGATTCTCTGTTGAGGTCATTGTACCAGGGTT
This sequence comes from Semaprochilodus insignis, assembly GCA_034552555.1. Taxonomy (NCBI): domain Eukaryota; kingdom Metazoa; phylum Chordata; class Actinopteri; order Characiformes; family Prochilodontidae; genus Semaprochilodus; species Semaprochilodus insignis. The sequence continues at coordinate 243,899 of CM067476.1, read as the reverse complement.
GCCAAAACGTTTACATCTCTATCTGCTCTCCTCAAAAATCTTGCTTACAGGAAATGAAATAAATGAAGGGTGGTCTCTGAATTTGGCATGGTGCAGTTCTGTATGGAGTTGCCGGTGTAAATTCGTTGGAGCATATGTTTGTTGTTTGTTTGTGTATATTTATATGAGTGTTGTGATCACAAGTGTCCAGACATGTTGGAAAGCAATGATCCCGGGTCTTGTTTTTCAATCAGTTGCCAAATGATCCAGTAAAAGAGGAGGGTCCCGTTTGCTGGGTGAATGCCCTGATTGGCCGGATTGCGTGGGATTTCCTCAGAGAGCAGCACTGGGCTGACTGGGTGTCCAAGAAGATCCAGATGAAGCTCAGTAAAATCAGGGTGAGTCCTTCAGGTTTACCTGTACCTACATAACCACTATGCACAGCTGTTGTCATCTTTCACTGTGCACAGTGAGTCTTTACAGAACACACTAATGCTGGACTTGGTGGGTCGATTCAAAATCTGCAAATCTTCGCTGTCCAAAGGAAACCATGCATCTCCGTTTTTGTTGATTTTTACTTTTATGCATCATTTGAACACGGAAGCTGCTGTTTACACTGTGTGAAAATCTCATGATGAATGGCCCAGTAGAAATGGCCTAAAATGGCTTCGAATGATGCCTGGTTCCATTGACTTACATTACAGTTAAGTGAGGTTTTTGGCCTCTCCTGTAAAGTTACTGTTTTGGAGGTGCTTGTTTTGTTCGGGCAGCGACAATATGAGACATGACAACAGAATTGAGCCACCATATTTTCTTGACTTCGTGCCTAATTAAACAAAGCAATTTGACATATATAAAGCATAAGTGCATTACCTGGCAACCCAGCCCAGCGCTCATACCTAGAGAGATGAAAGGTTATGGTCAGTATAAGTGCAAAAACAAAGTATTTCAATATATACGTCTATTAGTGCTTAATAGAAATAGAATAGAAACTGACCGGCTTACAGTGGTAGTGGTGGTGTTGATGGGAACCAGGGGTCACCATGTCTACGTCACAAATATAGACATTTTATTTACTGTCAAAACCACCAGTGAACCTGCACCGGGAATGTATTTTAAATATTACACTCTACACCAAAATCTCATCTCAAACCTATGGTTTTGTCGGAACCATCAGGCAATACATTCATAACCATTTCATGTTCTGATGTTCTGTAATGTAGCTGTTAGGGGTATTAAAGTTTTCTGGACATCTGGTTCCTATCACCGTCACTGTGAACAGTTTCTCTAGATCAGAGCATTTCACACCGAACTGCTCTGAGTGACTTGGTTTACGTCTCCACCATTTAATTAAGCTGAAATTTGATTCAGTTGGAGGGAACGAGCATAGAAAATAGACCATATTTAAAGAGGAATTTATAAAATGATGCAACCTGTCAGATTCACACTACAAACAACAGGGGGTGACATCACCAGAACACTGTGGTGTCCACTCCTATGATACGAAACAAGAGACCGTACGGTCTCAATGTTAGCATTAACAGCTGTTTACCTGCCAGTCTACAAGAACCGTTCCTAGTTCAGCATCAAACTTCCTCCCCCCACTCTCCAAGAGCATCTCCAGCGGCGGAAAGCAGCACCAGTGTTAACTCTTCTTCTACTTCTATTTACATCACTTCTTCTTTTGTTTGCTGCTGATTGTGGTTTCTTGCCGAGAGCGGGCAGCAGCGGCTGCAGCTGTTGCTCACCAAGAGCTTCAGCCATCGTTGTGTTTACTTCTCCTTTCATTGGCTACCTGCCCTTAAACGAACAATCTAACCGGGAGCAGCACCTTCAACATGACTGATAAGAGGTTAGAATACGGCGTCGGGGCAGCAGCACTACTTCTTCACCCTCTCATGTTGGCCTGATTCCACTCCTACAGCGGCACAGCGGCTCACTGTCATCTCTTCAAGTGGTATTACGAGACAGGATGGGCCAGGGCTAACTGGTTAGCATGCTAACTTCAGTAGATATCTCTGCAAAATTGTACATTTATGTCTTTAAGATGTCGCCAAAGCTGTTATTTCTTCACATTCTGTTGATAATTTTAGCTCGGTTTGAACTAAACATCGTACATATCGCTTCTTTAAAATGAAACAGTTGCCCTTTCTGTGGAAGCTCTGCAGAGCCTCTTATCAGAAAATATGTTGCATATACATGTGTGCTGTTTACACACATTTTTCCCCTTCAGAGTTGGTGTAAATTCCCTCAGCTCAGCCTTATCTCAAGTTTGTCGTTTCCCCTGTTTTTCCATTACGGTTGCCAAATGCCAAATTCTTGAATGTGCATTGCAAAATCTTTTTCCCTTTCCACTAAAATAATTCCACAGGCAGTTTCAGCTGGCGTGCTGTGTTCCCAGCCCTGTTCCCAATCCACAAAAAGGCAGGGCGAAAGTAAATGTCAGTGACTCTGCTGTTTTAATGAGGCCCTCAAGGGTAGCGGCATGAACCCGAGCCTGGGTAACTTCTTCTGATAGCCTGTATTGTCTTATCTTCTGTTTAGAGGTTCTGACTGACCAGTGCGCATTAGCTAACGCTCACCCAGTCAAACGTGGCCTTTTGAGATCTCCATTAGTGGCTCATCGTGTTGACTCAGAATGCTAGAGGGGCCGGCCGCTGGAGAGGTCTGCAGTGAGGTTTAAAGCCGATAATACAATTGAAAGTTCAAACCAGGCAAGCAACGGTTTCAGAAATCAAATTTACTCAGTCGTCCCCTCATCCCACATGCAGTCGGGCGATTAAATTTGGCTTCTTGCGTTTGTCCACCGGAGCTACGAGGTTGACAAGTGATGGAAACTTATAGTAAGCAAATTAGCATGGTGCTTCCTGGAGGTGCTACCTGGGGCCCTCAGTCATCAGATACTGGCTTTAAAGTGTGTGGAACTGTTCCCTAATCTCTAATAGCACACTGTCATTTATAGCCATGCCCAGAGCAGCCTTAAAGTCTTTATTTGGTCTGTACGTTTGTCCATTATTATAGATAGCAGAATGTCAGTCCGTGTCAGAAACCACATAAACATCTATATCTGCGATGGACTCGAATGTCAAAGTTCATTTGAGTGTCTGCATGGCCCTTTTCTAACCTCTCTTTAGAATTAGAATTAAACAGGCTGTTTTTGTTACTGTACCTTCAAGCCTGATATACACTATATTGTCAAAAGTATTCGCTCGTCTGCCTTCACACGCATATGAACTTGAGTGACATCCCATTCTTAACCTGTAGGGGTTAATACGATGTCGGCCCACCCTTCGCAGCTATAACTCTTCTGGGAAGGCTTTCCACAAGGTTTAGGAATGTGTTTATGGGAATTTCTGACCATTCTCCCAGAAGCGCATTTGTGAGGTCAGACACTGATGTTGGACGAGAAGGCCTGGCTCGCAGTCTCCGCTCCAATTCATCCCAGAGGTGTTCTGTCAGGTTGAGGTCAGGACTCTGTGCAGGCCAGTCAAGTTCTTCCATGCCAAACTCGCTCATCCATGTCTTTATGGACCTTGCTTTGTGCACTGGTGCACAGCCATGTAGGAACAGGAAGGGGCCGTCTCCAAACTGTTCCCACAAAGTTGGGAGCATGAAATGGTCCAGAGTCTCTTGGTCTGCTGAAGCATTACGAGTTTCTTTCACTGGAACTGAGGGGCCGAGCCCAACTCCTAAACAACACCCCCACACCATAATCCCCCCTCCACCAAACTTTACACTCAGCACAATGCAGTCAGACAAGCACCGTTCTCCTGGCAACCGCCAAACCCGGACTCGTCTCCCAACTCCTAAATGTTCCTGAATGCCGAATTTCTAACACACCTTACAGGCTCTTTAAAACCGTCACTTTTAAACCGACTTTGTTTAAGGTTGTGGTTTTGTGTTCCGCAGTTGCCTTACTTCATGAACGAGCTGACTCTGACCGAGCTGGATATGGGCGTGTGTACTCCGAGAATCCTCTGGGCCTCTCAGCCCTCCGTGGACCACCAAGGTGAGTTGGATGGGGCTTATTTATAACCTGCTGTAAACAGCTTTTCCACAGAGAGCTGTTAGCGGTGTCTGCAGGGGGGTGGGCAGTGAACAGGGGAAGGGTTCTGTCTTTACCAAGGCCTAGTGGAGAGAGGGAGAGGAGGGAACAAGAGGTGGCGAGAGAAAGATCGAGAGAGAGTGGGAAAAGGAGAGAGTGAAAGAGATATGGAGGGAGAAGGAGAGGAGGGAACAAGAGGTGGAGACAGAGTGGGAAAAGGAGAGAGAGTGGTAGAGGGATATGTAGGGAGAAGAAGAGAGCAAGCGGCAGCAGAAGAGAGAGAGAATAAGAATGGAAAGGAAAAGAGAGAGTAAGTGAAGTGGGAAGGAGACCGAGTAGTGTGTGGGAGAGAGTGAGCGCAGAGGGAAGGAGAAAGAGGGAAAGGGAGAAAGTGAACAGGGAAGGAGAAATAAAGCATAGAGTGAATAAGTGGAGAATGAAAGAGAGAGAAATGGAAGGAGAAAGGAAGAAGTGAGCGTGAGTGGAGAGGGAAGGAGAAAATGGGAAGGAGGGGAGAGAGAGAGAAGAGGGAAGGAGAAAGAGAGAGAGCGAGTGAGTAGAGAAGGACAGCAAGAGAGGGGTGGATGTGGGAAGAAAGAGAAGCAGATGTATGGTGAAGGAGAGAGGCAGAGGGAGAGAGAACACATGTAGAGAGGGGTAGATAGAGAGAGTAAGAGTGAGTGGAGATAGAAGTAGAGAGAGGGAGATGTAGGGAAGAAGAATGAGCGAGAGAGGGATATGTAGGAAGAAGAAGAGTGAGTGAGAAGTGAGAGAAAAAGAAAGGGAGAGAGAATACGAGTAGAGAGGGGTGGATAGACAGTGAGACTGACTGAAGATGGACTGAAGATAGAAGGAGAGAGAGGGATGTAAGGAGAGAGAAGCAAAGAGAATACGAGTAGAGAGGGGTGGATAAACAGACTGAGTGGAGATGAAAGGAGAAAGAGAGAGACGGGCAGATGGAGAGAGAGAATACAAGTAGAGAGGGGTGGATAAACAGGNCAGATGGAGAGAGAGAATACAAGTAGAGAGGGGTGGATAAACAGACTAAGTGGAGATGGAAGGAGAGAGAGGGAGGTGGAAGGAGAAGGAGAGAGACAGAGGCAGATGGAGAGAGAGAAAACAAGTAGAGGGGGTGGATAGAGAGAGTGAGTGGTAGTGGAAGGAGAGAGAGGGAGATGTAGGAAGAACGAGAGTAAGTAATGATGAATGGACCAACAGAAACTGACCAGCGTTTCGTCCCCCTCGTATAAAGCGACGATGGACCGTATAATTCATATGTAGTTTGATTGCAGATTCCCTCACGGTGGCACCGCGACCCACCGGCGCTCCGTCAGGAACACTGAGAGTCATTTAGTGATTCAGACGCTCACACTTCTCCTCCGGTATAAAGCAGGCTGTTGTATCAGCCCTGTGTTGTGTGCGTGCTCCAGTGTGTTGGCGTTGTCTTGTGACCTCTCGCTGGCCTGCTCTCGCTGACTCTGACTAATGCTATTGCAAAACCGCGTCCCAGTGTGACTGCTCTGATTCTTTTAGGCTTGTGGAAATGAGAGCAGGAGACAATAACAGCAGCAGCAGCGACCGGCCTGAATCCGCTCGCCGAGAGACACAACACTGCACCTTTCATTGAATGACGCTGTCATGGGGAACCACAACAGACTCGGGGACAAAGAGCAGCACACGAGGTGCTTGATTTGCAGGGGCTTGGCTCTCGGGTGTAGCCGTTTAGTGGATGAGTAGCTCCAAGAGCCTGTTTACACCTCAGGGTCATATCCGGATCTGGGTCTGCTTTGGCTTCATGTGTCTGTGCTGAATCTGAACGTGATCCGATCACACGTTGATGGGAGGTAGAAACAGGATCTAAGAGATGGATTGATGGATAGATATATGAGTGGATGCACAGATGAATATACCAGTAGATGGATAGGTGCATGGATGGATGGATGGATAGATGATTGGATGGATAGATATGAGTGGATTCACAGATGGATATACCAATAGATGGATAGGTGCATGGATGGATGGATGGATAGATGAATGGATGGATTGATATGTAGATGTTTCGATGGATGGGTGGATTAATAGGCAGATGGATGGATAGATGGATGAGTGGCTAGATATGTACATCCATAGATGTGAATGGATGGGTACACTCGTGGACAGACAGATGGGTGCACAGATGGATAAATGGATAGATTGATTTTTATCTGTGAATGGATGGATACACAGGTGAAGCAGATAGATAGATAGATAGATAGATAGATAGATAGATAGATAGATAGATGCACACAAAAATAAAGCAAATGAAAAATGGATACATGGATGGATGGATGAATAGATGGGTGGATAGATAGAATACACTGATAGAAAGAAACAGGACATGAATATAAGGAGTAGATAGATAGATAGATAGGTGGATAGATAGATGATGGACTGATGGATGGTTAGATGGATAAATGGTGAATAGATAGATAGATAGATGCAAACAAAGATAAAGCAAATGAAAAGTGGATGGATGGATGGATGGATGAATATATGGGTGGATAGAATACATGGATAGACAGAAAGAAACAGAACATGAACATAGGGAATAGATAGATAGATAGATAGATAGAT
>CM067476.1:220193-236762 GCA_034552555.1 Semaprochilodus insignis | reverse complement strand
GTAGGCAGAGGTAGTGTTAGAAGCCTAGCCCAAGGATTGCTATTAGCCCCTTATTGATATAGTGTAGGGTACTAGCCCAGGTAGGGGATCGAACCCATGTCTACAGCGTGAAAGACAGACCTATTACCACGACACTATGCCAACCACAAATCCCATGTTCACTTAAACTAGTACTGTCAGTTGAAAATTTGGTCCCTAAATGTGTATTAGATTAATACCTGAATACTTACATTTAAAAGCTCATTATATATCAAATTAAAGTGAAACATGATCAAAACCATGCCAGACAAAAGTAAAGAATAAGTATGTCTAATATTCTGCTGGTTCGTAGCATGTTATTAATAAGAGCCGTGTTAAACGGTCAGACTTCAGCTTGTGAGTCTTTTGATAACTCACTCGGAGAGGTCTACCAATCAAAAAGCACATTTCAGAGTCTGTTCTGTACGTTACGTTTGAAGGAGCTGCTTACTCACCAGCTCTTTCAGGGAGCAAAGGAAGAAGGCGGAAGGAAAAGTAGTTCCTATGCTACACCCTCACTTACAGCAGCATTGTTTATTATTGGCATTACACATCCATCCTACCCAATAAATAAACAAATGATATCCATATTTTTGTGCTAGAATTGATTCTTAAAAGTAAATGCCAGGATGTATCGATCTTTAGGTATCCATCCCCACCCTATAGAACCGAAGTGGAACTTCGTAGTGCACCCAGCATCTATGAGCTTAGAAACTGCCAGATTTCATATTTCCATGTTTCCGTGCACCAATGTTTTCTGTTATACTGACCGCTAGCGTAGCCACTGAGCTATAGGCTAATAAATACAGCTGAGCTAGCGTTAGCATCGCTTGACTAACAAAATCAAAGGAAATAGTGAGTCTGTCTTTACTACGGTGGCTGAGAAGTGCCAAACTAATCAACATTTCAGAAAACAAAATTACAAACTAATTATAATAATAACTAATAACTTTTTTTTTTTTACATTTACAAACTGCCAATTCTGACGGAAAGGGGAGGTCAAACTGTTTCGCGGTGGTAGAGCGGGTGGAACAGGTGACGGACAGAACAGGTGACGCCTAAATCACTTAAAGAGTTGGAAACGCTAAGGAAGGCAAGTGGGCTGTAACGCTAGCTATAGTGGAGAACCAGCTAGCTAGCTTAAAACAGCTGAGAGCTTTTACAAATCAGTCCACTTTATACAGCCCACGTGGTTTAGAGTCGTAAAGGTTGGCTAGCTAGTGCCTAGTGCCTAGTGCCATAGCCTAGTAAGGTGTCAAGGCTAATTTGGGTCAGTGTAAGCTATGGGGAGGGTCTAACTGTCCAACCTGAAGATCCTTAGCCAACCCAAGCGCTGGCTCTGCAGCCGGACTGTCCAAATAAAGGGACAACCGTAGGACAACAATTTCTGGTCGGTCTGTGAGGGATTTGTGTGTCCTTCAGCTCCCGTAGATGTGCTACTGCTAGGCCCCACTCCTACATCCACCCCGGATGCAAATCCACCCGACCGGAAATTGTTGTACTATGGTGGTGTCTTTATTCCCCTTCCTCCTTTGAGCTCATTCCGACGCTTGGACAGTCTGTCTGCAAATTAGCCTCGAACACCGTACTTCCATGCTGGTATTTGCAACACATAGCCTTTAGGCTAGGGACCCTAGTTAGCCAACCTTTAAACTTTCCCTAGACAGGTTGTTTTACTTTTGTTAGGGAGCTGGAGCTCATAGCGCCTAGGAAAACATTCAAAAGCACCTAAATTGAGTCGAGGCAGGGGCAACCAAATCTCTCCAAATGTGGACTGCGGTACTCATTTACTGTAAATATTGCTTATTGTTCCTTTAATGTGAATCAATACTCTCTAGTACTGCCATCACTTGGTCAGTACCCAAAAAAAGTACTAGACAGGACCACCCACCCTCAAAGACCTACACCAAAGCAACTTGAATTGTAAAGCTAAGCTAATTGGAATAGCTAAATGACTGATAGACGTACAACGTACTTGTGGATTGGTCAAAGCGTCCTATTCCAATAGTCCAGTTCCTTTAAAATATTGCTTAGGTACGCAGAACTGAGGATATGGAAGTAGTTACTAGCTCGGATCCCTGGGAACGGAGCTAATGATCAGTGTAAACATCAGTGTAATAGGCCATATCAGCCCGAAGGGACTCGATTAGTGCTGTTATTCTAGGCCTGCAACTCGGCCTGCCCTGTTTAGTGCTTTATCACGGTGATCTGTATGCCTCTAACTGTGTAGAATGCGGCCTTATAGCGGATCATATACTCCGTAGACCATTTATGGTCTATGAACGTAAAGCGTCCAGTTGACTCTCCCCGAGTCGGGCTTCTTTATCGCCGGGAGCCATCGTTAACCTCGAAGAGCTGTAGAGGAAGTGAACTTTTTTGGGAACGGCTCCACAGTGAGCAATTTCCCCTCTATCACAGCATCTTTGGGAACACAGTGAACCACTCCAACCAGGAGGTAGAAAAACAATACTTTATTTAACATCATTTCAGAACGAGACAAAAATGTGCATCCGCAGTGCATAACAATATTAATCTGCCGTTCCAGCCTTTCAGTATTCCTTAGAATATTCCCAAACCCAGTTTACCTTAAACGTAATCCATCGGCCAGGACATGTTTGAACCTACACACATGAATCGAATAGCTACTGATCAGCACTAAGTCATCATATGTTTGTCTCAGATGGTGTTGAGCTGTTAAACTTAGCATGTTAGACTTAGCATGTTAATCGTCGTATCTTGGAATACTCTATAGCACAGGAGTAGTTTGACAGAATCCTTGATTTTTATCATTTTCATGTGTTTATAGCAGTCGTCGTTCTCATACTGCAATACCCAGCACGCATCACGCAAATACGGCCTACAACCTTTGGGAATCCCTGCAGTGTCTACTGATCCTGACTGCTAGCCACTGATCTTGAAGCTAATAAATACAGCCAAGCTAGCATTCATGTAACTTCGGCAGTGTTCACATGTTTGCATGGAAGGAACACGTCATTCCGTAGCTCGTAGCGGAATCAGAGATGTTATAAATGAGTAAACTGTTGCAATATGAATCGGAAAACTCGTAACAGTCAACATGGCGTCTGTTTATAAAGAAAGTCCATTCAAGAAAAAGAGCCAGTTAGCTCGCTGGCTTGGTCATGGACAAATAAGAGGCAATGATACTGTGGCGCTAGCCGCTAAAGCCCCGCTTTTGGGTGTAGATCTGCATAAGCAAGGCAGCCAGAACAGCCAGAACGTCAAGGTTTTATTGTGCGTTGCTAAGCCAGACGCTGCAAACCATTTGAGGTTTTTGTCAGGTTTTATTGGTGAGTTTCAAGCATTTTGGTCACCCCCCCATTCAGAGACAGAGGGGTCTGGTCTTGCATGGGTGGGGTGGGTGTTACAAAGATGGCTGGCGAACTAACAGACTGTCCTATAACTACTTTGGCACGTACGTGTATGTACGTGGCTGATGGCAGCGTGTAGCCACACCAATGTTGGCAGTGTTACCGGTGAAGATGGACGGATGTTAGAGGAGAGCTTTATCAGTGTATATTGTTTAGTTAAGGCGGTGTAGGAAAAGATTGAATATCATGATGTTATGTTTTGTGCTACTGTTTTGATTTAAAAAATACATTATGGATTTTGTTTGGTATGGAGGTGTTTCAACCTCAAAGTGTTAGATGGCAGTGTTCTTCACCACTCCAACATGAACAAGTAGCGTAAGGGTGCACCGCTAACGTTAGCATCAGCAAGCCTATGCATATGGTGGTGCATTTTTATGCTATGGCAGTTTTCCTAAAATTTGATTTGAAAGATTGGGATCCATCGAATCGTAAGCCAAAATGAACACAAAATGAGCCAGTACCTGCCACAAATCTGTAATTGTAAACTATTGATTAAAAATCCAGACTCTGTTTGGGGTCCATGGCTCCCTAAAAAAAACCAACAACATCCGGTTTATTCCATCACTACGTCGACAGCACTTTTGACGGAGCGTTCCGCTCACCACTGCAGCCTGCGGAACGCTGATGCTTGCGGTGTCAGAATTTTTAGTGGTAGTTTAGCGACTACCTTTGAAAACAATGGAACGTCCAGTTTGCTGTCTACCGCAAACGTGTGAACGCAGCATTACCTCGGTTGTCAAACGAGGCTCGTGTTTTGTTTCCTCATCAAAGATACAGTTGAAGAAGTGGGAAAACCGAGGAAAGATGTCTAGATGGCTAGGTTACTATGCTAACTTCGGAATAAAGCTCATCATGCAATGAGCGGGAGTAAACCATTCTCTCTCCAATGTAATGAGAGTTTGATGAGACCACACAAATACAGCTCTGGAGAAATTTCAGAGACCACCTCAAAATGGTCAGTTCCTCTAGTTGTACAGTTTCTGGGTTTGTGTTGGACCAAAATGAGCGGTTCTGTTTGATTCTATACACTACTGGAAACACGTCTCCCAAATTCCAGATCAAATATTGTATTTAGATCTGTTTATTTAGAAAATCACTAATGACCCTCCAGAAGCCTGTTTTTAGAACCATGCTCGCTGTGCATTTCACCCCAGCCACCGCTCACCAGTCTTTCTGTAGGTCACTTGAGGTCATCTTACGGTGGTTAAGGGACATTGGAATGAGGTGGTGCTCATCACGGTCAGTAGAGAGTGGTTTTGGCCCTCTGCCAGTCTGTAGCTGTGTTGTCCTGTGTGTTTGCTGCTTGACCTTGTTCTCATGAACCAGACGCTCACTGTATCTGCCAGTAAAGCTAGAACCCAACCTTCTGTTCCTCACTAAGAACCTGCTGTACATGTGGAGATGCTGATTTAAGAAGAAACTGGAGTGGACTCTTATTTATCTCCAGAGCTGTATGTGGCTGTATGAAAGTAGCCACTTTCATAACCCTTGGGGTTTGGGGGGGTCGGGCACGATACTAGAACAGACAAATCATATCCTAACCTATGTAACAACCTATGTGGTTAGCTGGTAGGCGAGTCACAATGTCACATATCTTGCATTTGTTGGCGAGTGAACATTTTAAATAGTTCATCCCGAAAAGAGGACTAATAGGGATCTGTCCAGGTACTGCACCAGACGGAGGACTGGGAGTTGAAAACCCCCAGTGTGGCCACCCTAGTTGTAACGTTAGCTACACTAGCTTGTTAGCCTGTTTTTGCGCTCTCCAGCTAACAGGGAAAAATTAGCATTTCAAACAGTCCCCCTCAAAGTAGTTTGCCCACCTTCAAGATATGTCATTAGAAGGGGGCTTCCATAGTCTTTATACCTGAACACCTCGCTCTAGAGACTGTGGCCCCGCTGTAGGAGGCGAGCAGACCTGTTTACAACACACATTTTTCATTTTGGCCCAAAGTGTCTCTTTAAGTAATCTCAAATAGACGTGCTTGTGTGGTCCATGTTCATAGATAACGGTGTGTCACACAGTGTCAGAAACCACATAAGCCTAGTGTGCATGTTGTCCAAGTGTGTGGACAACTCAACGCAGCTTGTGTGATGTTTTACACTGATGCTAATTGGTGGGGTATAAGCTTCCATTACTTGTTAGCTACATTAGCCTCGTAGCTCCCGTGCAAAACCAAAGAGACACCAAACATGTCTCACCAACTACATTTTTTGGGGAACCGTGATTTCAGCCGGACTACTGCTGTATGGAGAGGAGAGTCCACACCAGCCAGCCCCTTTAAGTCTTTCCTTCCAAGCCACGGAATGGGGGATTTACAGATTCCCTCTCTTTTCCTTTCTCACCCAACACTTCCATAAAGCTCCTCTTCTTTTCGGCCTGCACTCCTCCCATCTCCCCTTCCACTCCAGCCCCTTCACACACTTCCTTTGAGTTCGAGCCAAAGCCTCTGTGTGTGTGTGTGAGGGCAAACATTCACCGTAGGTGGCGTTACATTACCAGCCCTGCAGGCTCCCCTAAGGTCCTGGCCGGTGTTTTTGCTTGCCAGACCCTAAACAGAACCGCCCTCTTTCATGTAACCAGGTGCGCGCGGGATCAGATTACTGTCCGATTAGAAGGCACACACGCACGCACTCCCACACACGCCCCGGTGCACACCAGCCTTCTCTTTCCTCACTCACCCTCCGTAATCCGATTTCCTATGGAAGCCCATTCCCGCAAAGTAGAGGAGGAAAAAAAATCTACTACTTGTTCTGCCAGGAGTATGTCAACATTTTGAATTAGTATCTCAAAATAACTGCTTAATTTATTAAAGTGTAAAAGGAATCATTTTCTACATTACTTAGTACCTCATTACTTTCACATACTGACATTATTCAGAGAGACTAACCAAAGCACTGAGAAAATGTCATTAATTTGAGAAACTAAGACAAAATGTTGAGGAAATATGTAATTATTTCAAGATGCTAAGTTCATATTTAAGGAAAATAAGTCAATATTTTGAGGTACTAGGTCCATATTTTGAGAAAACAAGCCATTATTTGAGAAAATAAGTCCTTATTTTGAGATATTGTCTTTTTTTTCAGAAATAAGTCACTATTTTGAGATATTAAGCCCATATTTTAAGAAAAAAGTCCTTATTTTAAGAAAAAAGTCCTTACTTTAAGAAAATAAGTAATTGTTTTAATATATTAAGTCACTATTTTGAAAAACTAAGACAAACAATGAGAAAGTATTTTAAGAAAATCATTCTTTTGAAATACAAATGAATGAATTTTTATAAATAAAATCATTAATAAATGATTAATAAATCATTAATAAATCATTATTTTGCGATACTACAGCAAATATTTGAAAAACTAAGTTATTATAAATTATATAATAAATTATTTCATTCATTAATGAAGAAAACATGCCATTGTTTTTAAGATACTGTGTTAATATTTTGAGATTCTTGGACAATATATTGGGAATGCAAGTGATTATTCTGAAATACCAATTCAATACTTTGGGAAAATTTAATTATTTTATATATTTATTTCATGTTTTGTATAAACCAATTCAAAGTTTATTCATTTTTTCCCCCCATATTCCAGCCTTTTACTCTTCTATCAGTCGGGAATGGGCTTTCATGCGTTCCCTCTTGGAGAGCCAGAAGGAAATGTAACCTTGTCGTAAAGAAAAGGGTTTCAGTTCAGTTTTTTCTGTTTTTTTTTTTCCTTTTTTAACCTTCTTTTCCCCTTTTTACTTCCCCTTGTCCCCGTTCCAACCCCCATCCCCCCGTTTCTTTCATTCTTTCTCTTTTTCTTTTGAGCGTAACAGTGCATTTCCTGAATTCTGATAAGAAGCCGGAGCAAAGGGAGAAAGCAGCGCTAAGAAAACGGGGGTCTAAATGGGACCTCTGTGTTCTCGGCTTGTCCCGTGGCGGTCCTGCAGACAGGGCAAACGACTGTGCCTCTGATATTTCTCGGCCCGGTGTGGCCAGTCAAATGGTGTGAACGGAAAACAAACATGACATGAGGAATGTGTCGTAATGACACATGGCATTCCCACAACGGGGAGCGTGATCGGATAGAGGACAGTGATACCGAGCGTACATGTCGGCTGTAGGTAACGTCAGGTGCTGTATATTTAGTAAAGAAACACTAAAATCTCTGCCAACAGCTTTTCCTTATCTGGAAGTATGAATGTAAGTGCCCAATGAAAGTGTACTGGGTTGCGCGTGTATACTTGGTCATGGAAAAAAGACCTGCAGTAATACAATGGGAAGCTATTATATTCCGTATGATGTTCCTGTAGTACCATCTTATGCTACCATCTCTCAGTTTTCCCAGTTCACTATAGGAATCCTATGGAAGTTTCTGTAGTATTACCGAAGTTCTTTTTCGAAAGGGTATTGCTGCGTCTATCCGTCTATCTGTTATTCATTATATATATACACATAAAAAATGTAATTGTACAGTTTTTCTCTGAACGTCATACAGGAAACCTTTAGCTGGTTCTTGGTTCATGTTCCAGACATGAATCAGATATTCTGCGACTGGATGGAATTCAGCAGATTCCCCCTGGAGTCGTCTGTGAAAGAGGACAAGCAAAAAAGGCAAGCATTGTACAGCAAGCAAAATATCCCCACTCGGATTTGATTGACCCTAGGATGCTCGGACAGAGCGGACAGAGAAGCCATTGTTCGCGTGTCCCTCTCTCCTCCGATAATACTGCATGATTATGAGGTTGTTTCTCTTTGATTTTTACATAAGGCCGCAGTTAGTCCTCCCGTGCAGCAGGTGTCAGTAGCGAGTCACTACTCGTTTGTGTTTTTTTTCGTTTCTCCGTTGCTTCTTTGTTTCACCTGCACCTTGAGCGTGTGGCCTCCTGGGCTTTCTGGTGTCTTCTCTTGTTGTAGCGCTTGACGTAGTTGTTGCTGCGCAGGAGCCCGTCGCCTGGCTTGAGTTTCCCCCCGACGAGGGCGAGGAGGTTGGAGGGAAGGTGGCGTCTCCGGTGATAAATCTGCCCCATGACTATGTATCTGCTGCCTGCACAACATAAAATATCACATATTCCTGATCAAATAGAGGAATACTTTTAGGGCATACTTTTTTTTTTTTGAGGGCATGACTGTTCAACCCCCGAGGGAACATCAGTTAACTCATAGAAGCCTCAAACGACTATGAAAAACATGGTTTCATTTTTTATATTAATTATTTTGGACACGTAGCTCATTAAAGGTTCTTAACTTTCAATCAATGCCACATTCACTGCAACTAAATATGTAGGTGCTAGGGCTGGCCTAAATACCAATTTTTGGAAATACCAATTGGGGGCAAATATTTAAGCTGGACTTTCACATCCAAGTAATGTAGCTACTATCATAACCCCAAAAAGGAGGACATCATATAGGCGGGGGTGGTCAGGCCCTAGAACTAGAACAGTTCTAGATACTAGAACAGAATTAAAACCATATCCTAACCTATAAACACATAAATGAAGCTTTACTCATCTAAGTAGGTGGAATGGATGATATTCGTCCAGACGGGAGCTTACTAATTGACTAGCATCTAGAGGGATGACCTGTGGTTAGCCGGTAGGCGAGCAATGTCACATGACCTTGTTAAACCAATGAAATGCAAGGCATTTCTTCTTACACGGATGTGAGCCAATGGCACACATGATATTTTTCGCGAATTTACATTTTAAATAGTTCATCCCGAAAAGAGGACTAATAGGCGTCTGTCCAGGTACTGCGCCGGACGGAGGACTGGACTGTCTGGCCTACAACCGGACGTGTGGTCACCCAACGTCCAAGTCATAGCATCTAATGCACTGGCCGAGAAGATAAGATGTCTGCTGTTGATGAATTGAACGACAATTCTAAAACCAATGAAGAACAACAAAGTTTGGTGCCACAGGGCTCTAATGTTAGCTAACTAGCTAACCTAGCAAACCTCATATGATAATTAGCCCTTTGCAGACACTCAATATAGTCGGTGGGGTTTTTTGTAGGGTGGTTCTTGCTACAAAGCCATGTCTTCGTGTTTTAGTTGTCAGGCTTGTCAGTCAGAAAAGGGCTGATGAAGACAGCTAGCTATGTAGCTAAGGCAGAGCTAAGGCTAGCTATATTAGCTTTAGCTGGACAGCGCATAAGAAACAGCACAGCTAACAACTGTAACATGAAAATGTGAGTTCACAGCAAGGAACACCCTATAATACACACAGTCTAGTCATGGGCCTCCACAAAGGGCTAGTTTGGCCTTTGCCAGTGGGAGCTAACGTTAGCTAGGTTTGCTAGCTATAGCTAGCTAACATTAGAGCCCACATGTGGCACCAAACAAGCTTATCAGCTGCAGGCGTTTCCTCTTCTCAGCACAGAGAAAGAGCTAGAATGATAACTGAGTCGTTATCTGGACGCGATTTAAACAGCGATGAACACAGAACTGCAGCTTGTTGAACAGACAAGCCTCGGCCGGTCAGTAGAGGTTAACGAGGACCTGGACGTGTTATCAAGCGTATTGGAGCGAAAGAACTGAGCCCTTTTTAACCCACAGTGGTGCTGAATAAACATGGAAGCGACTGTGAAAAGGTTTACAGGTTCTGAGATTGTTCTTGTGTCTTTATCTTACCGCCACCAACCTGAACTGAAGCGTGACGTGTCGGGTGAGCTCATTGTGTATTTGGCAGTCGCATTTATTGAAGAAAAAGGGGGAAAAGCGAGCATTCCAATCCCAAAATTAAAATCGGATGCTCAGCGAATAAATATCCGAATACCCGAATACACAGGTACAGCCCTAGAAGTAATATACACTCATCATAAAAAGAACAGCTGAACCCAGAAGGAGGTGTGGGACTGCAGTGCTATTGGGAAGGAAGATAAAGGTCACCAGGATCAATAAATGATGATAAATTTAGACTGATATGATCAATATTTATTGAGCTACACACACAGAAGTAGTGTCTCTCAGTATGGCATCGGGCCGCCATGTTTGCTAACTCAACACGCAACAACCCATGCAGCTTGAATATTCTCACACAGTTCCTGCAGATTGTGCGGTAGCGGTGGAAGTGGAGTGTTGATGCGTGTCCAATAACATCCCACACGTTTTCAATCAGGGATAGGTCTGGCGATGGCGCTGACCACGGTGCCTCCACACGGATTCGTTGGTCGTCTCAACGAAGACAAAAGCGAGACTCGTCACTGAAAATGACCCGCTGCCATTCTGAGTCACTCCATGACAGTCTGGCACGACACCATGGCAGTCTATGGTGACGTTGACGTGGTGTTAAGGGCGGTCGGCGTAATGGTCTGCATGCACGTAGTCCTGCGTGGTGCAGCCGTCTGCCAATGGTGCTGGCACTAACAGGATGCTCATGGAGGCATCACTGCTCGCTGAATGTCTGCAATCGTGGCTGTTGGGACAGTCAGGTACAGCAATAGTGCCCGTCATGCTCATGGCACATGCTGGTGGAGTGTGTAACTTGAATCATTTGCATGTCTCCTGAAGTCCAACCTACCCACCAAGGTTCACTCCTGTCGGTTGATTCCTTCTGGGTGTAACTATTTGACAGCAATAACTCTCAGCTTGAATCCGTTCTGCTAAATGAATATGCAACATGGAAAAGACGGAATGCAGGCAGTGTACTGTTTTCTTTTCTGTACTACTCTTTAATAAACTACAAATTAGCCGATGAGCTAACTGCAGGCTTCCACTGGACTGTTTTGGAGTTTAAAAGCCATTCAGTGGAATGTAGGTCATTACTTCATATCCCATTAAAACACACATCATAGGCTCACCTAATCAGGTTGTAAAAGCCAAATGGCTTCAAACAGTAGACCCATTCACTCCATGAAGTCGTCACCACTCACTCACCCAGTTTGAAGTCTGGACAGGGCTTGGTGCACTTGAAGGTGTCCAGCACCAGGACGTTGACTTTAAAGAAGTAGGTGTCTGGAGTGACATAGAGGCGGCTCATCTTGTAGAAGCCGTCGCTGTTGACCAGCAGAGTGACCAGCTTGATGCCTCTACGGATCATGTCGATGTCGTGGACGATGCCGTTGATGGCTGAAATAAAGAACGTCAATAAAATGAGCAAGTTGTTTCTGATTCTGATCGTAAGTGGACTTACCGGACCTGATACATCTGGTGCATTCTTTAAAATAAAGCTGCCCCAAAAGGGTTCTCTGGAAGGATCCCGTAGAGGGATCACTGATACCTCTTTTCCACCAACCAAGTGCCAGTGCTTGTGCCAGAGCTGGTGCTGGTTCCCAGGATCTATCAAACCCGTTAAGAACAGTCCCCCCTTTTCCACTGGTTTGAGAGGCAGGCAATTATGGGTCTGAATGTGGACAGTCCTTAGTACGGAAGTCGGAGTCAGTGGACAGCGCATAAAACCAACATGGCGGAACCCGTTCTTTCCTCAGCAGGCCAGTGGTGGGGTCAGTTTGTTGCTGCTCTCATTGTTTTCACTCATTCTCCTGTTCTTTTGGAAAATGGCGGCACCAACAACTTTGTGTGTTGAGGGCAGCGCCACGCCCTTTGCCATTTGCATCACGGGTTCCATGGTTTCAGACCATCAAGTTCATTGGGCTGGAACGGCACCAACTTTGTCGACCATGAACCATATTTTTTTGTGGTGGGAAAGCGCAGAGCGGTTAGAGATTTTGGCACCGGCACCCTGTCGATGAAAACGAGCTGTGGGGTTCCCTCAAGCTGTGGTTCCCAAACCGGTCCTAAGATGCGCTCCTTATTTCTGCTCTACGTCTGTGCATTAGGAGATGGAGGAGTTGGTATTGAATAAACATGTGAGCGATTTAATGGGCTCTGGTGTTTGGTTTGGGAACCACTACCCTATAGAACCTTTCAGAGGATATAATAAAACGTTTTTTGCAAAAATGTGAGGAACCTTGTCAAATCTAAAGAACCTCCACAGAATGTAAAGGTCCCAATTAAAGGTTCGCCCTAGAACCATACATATAAGCCAAGAACCTTTTTAAGTGCTTTTCATTACTCTGCAGCACACTCTTAAAAATAGGGTTCTTGGGTAAAGACAGTGGCTCGGTATAGAACCAATAAAACTCAAAAACCGTTTGCATGCCCAAAGGGTTCTTTTTTTTATTACTGTGGTGAAACAGTTCTTCAGTGTTGTGTATGGTTCTATAGCGTTGTATATCATTCTATATAGCACCAAAAAGGTTCTACTGTTCTTACAAATCTTGTAACAATACAAAACCCTGTTTTGGTGCTTTATATAACCATATGCATATATTTGGGTGTTCAAGGTTCTATATAAAACAACTGTCTTTACTAAAGAACCTTTGAAGTACCATCTCTTAGAAGAGTGTGATGAAATGGTTCTTCAGATAAAGAGAACGTTTTGTATATTGTTCTGTATAAGACTCTATATAAAACCAATGGCTTCACTGAAGAACACTTTGGAGCATGTTTTGTATTCAGCATCATGTATTTGGTTTTGTGGGCGGAGCTTCCAAAGGAAGTTGTACTTATTGTAGTGTTTGATCAGGCAGGGTGTTCATGAATCATCCTAGAGGACTTGGAGCCTGATGGTGGAGAGCCTCACTCTTACTCAAGGCATTTGGGCTTCAGAGTAAAACTTGATTTGCTGAGAACTTAAGTTGTTTATGGAAAAGTACTGGTTCATTTGAAGCTCCATTACTGTGAAGTTCACTTTCAACCCTAATTTAACTTAACTAGCTCTAATATTTGGATTCTCCTTAAGAACTTGAAGCCTCCTAGGGCAACTCAAATGAGGCAATTCTTGGAGAATTCTTTTCCATGAACCATTACTGGAGTGATCTCAACAAATCAGATTTAATAGCATGCTAATCAATGTTAATATTCAAGCTTTTAAAAACGACAGAAACTCACCAAATTCGCTGTAGCAGAAGTGTTCAGTCTCATCCTTCTCTTTCCGGCATTCGCTCAGACACACAGCGTCCTGGGCGAAGTCTGACTCTGGAACAACGTTATGGAGAGATGGTGAAACAGGGAAAAGCTTGGATTGCCTAGTAAAGCATTCCTTCTGTGCACTGCATTGCCGTTTGATAAGCTAAAAGGATTGACCAAAAAAGGTCAAAGGTCTAAGACTAAATTACAGTAAGGTCTTTTAATGGAAATCATTTGACCCAGGTTTTAGCAAGGTGCTGAAGCATTTACCATTGGTGTAGGACTACGTTACACCATCAGTGAGGACATGGCATTGGACATTGTTTAGCAGAATATAAGCTAAGTCATTTGCGTTTGGCTTTGGCGTAGGAGAATCCTCCTGAAAATTCCAACTTTTTCCAGCTGTTTTCAAAAGGTCCAAGCTGGTTCCTGATGGCCATTACATAGATCCCTGCTGGACTAGATGGTTTTGTGTGTAGGATCCTGAAAATCAAACTTTTGGTGGAAGCTGGTTTCAAATGTCCCAAGCTGGTCTTTGCTAGATGGCCGTTAGCTAGATCCCTGCTGGTTTAGATGGTAAAAATGGTTGGCCAGATGCACTTTTAGCTGGACTAGGTGAAAACCCTATGGGGGACTGCCGGTTGCGGCCTGTTTTTGCCATCAGTGGAAGAAATCAGTGAGCGCTAGAAATCATTAAGATAATTAGGGTAAGATTTTTAGCTAGGCCATTTAGCATTCCGCTTTGTTCCTGGGTTAACTTATATCATTAGTGTAGAAGCAACCCTGGTAACCATTTAACAAGGTTTTAGCTTGCTATGTAGCGTCCACCTTCAAGGACCAATTATACTATCACTGGGGTCATGGTTATTTGGCATTTGGCTTTGGTGTAGGATCCTCCTGAAAAGCCCAGCTTTTGGTAGAAGCTGGTTTCAAATGGCCCAAGCTGGTCTTTGATGGCCGTTAGCTAGATCCCTGCTGGTCTATATGGTAAAAGTGATTGGCCAGATGCATGTCTAGCTGGTCTAGGTGAAAATCCTATGGGGGTCTGATGAGTGCGGCCTGTTTTTGCCATCAATGGAAGAAATCAGTGTGTGCTAGAAATCATTAATATTATCAGGGTAACATTTTTAGCTAGGCCCTTTAGCATTCCTCTTTGGTCTAGGGTTAAATGATATCATTAGTGGAGAAGCAACATTGGAAACCATTTAACCATTTAACTTCTGGTGGTAGCAGGTTTCAAATGGTCCAAGCTGGTCTTTGATGGCCATTAGCTAGATCCCTGCTGTTGTAAATCGTGAAGGTGGTTGGCCAGATGCATGTCTAGCTGGACTTGGTGAAAACCCTATAGGGGTCTGCTGGTTGCAACCCAATTTTCCCATCAATGGAGGAAATCAATCAGCGCTAGAAATCATTAGGATTATTAAGATAAGGTTTTTAGCTAGGCCATTTAGCATTCCGCTAAGGTCTAGGGCTAAATTATACCACTAATGGGGAAGCAACACTGGAAACCATTTAACAAGGTTTTTAGAGGCCATTTAGCTAGGCCATTTAGCTAGGCATCAGCATTAGTATAGGACTTAATTATGCCATCAATGGGGAATCAGTGGGGAATCATTTAGCTAGGATTTATTAAGGGCATTCAGCATTCAACTTTGGTCCAGATAAAACACTGGGAATCATTTAACAAGGTTTTAGCAAGGCCGTTTAGCATTCGCCTCTGATCAAGGACCAAATCAAACCTTTTTTGTGGACATGGTTGTTTGGCATTTTGGCATTTGGCTTTGGTATAGGATCCTCCTGAAAAATCCAACTTTCGGTGGAGGCTGGTTTAAAATGACCCAAGCTAGTCTTTGATGGCCGTTAACTAGATCC
Organism: Semaprochilodus insignis; assembly: GCA_034552555.1. Lineage (NCBI taxonomy): Eukaryota > Metazoa > Chordata > Actinopteri > Characiformes > Prochilodontidae > Semaprochilodus > Semaprochilodus insignis. Next base: position 221,586 of record CM067476.1, on the reverse strand, counting down.
CTGCAGGTCAAGATGGAAAAGGTTGCACGTTTAGCTGGACTAGGAGAAAACCCTAAGAGGGTCTGCTGGTTGCAACCTGTTTTTGCCATCAATGGAAGAAATAAATCAGTGCTAGAAATCATTAAGCTAGGGTTAATTATCATCAACGGCTTTTAGCTAGGTCATTTAGCATTTGGCTTTGGTCAAGGACTAAATTATACCATCAATGGGGACACTGGAGACAGTATAGCTAGGGTTTAGCATTTAGCTGTTTTAGATGGTCTAATCTGGTCTTTGATGGTCATTAGCTAGATTCCTGCTGGTCTAGGAGGTGGTTAACAAGCTGCATGTTTGGCTGGACTATATGAAATTGCTATGAGGTCAATTGATAGTGACCTGTTTTTGCCAGAATTTATTAAGCTAGGTTTTTAGCTAGGCCTTTAGTACTCATCTTGGGTCTAGGACTACTTTATAAAATTAGTGGAGACTTGATTTAAACCACTGGACACGATTTAACAAGGCTTTATCTAGGACATTTAGCATTCATCTGGTCCAGGAATACTTCTGTTTTATGGAACACTGGATACTATTTATGTTTTAGCTAAGCTGTTTAGCATTCGGCTTTGGTCTAGGGCTAAATTATACCATCACTGGGGACGCTGGAAATCATTTAGCAAAGATTTATCTAGGACATTTAGCGTTCAGCTTGGTTTATCCCTGTCCAGAAAGCATCTCTGAGTCATTCAGAAATTACAGATATGATAAATTGATGGCATATTTCAAATAAATGACACATTGCAATGAATGGACGTGACCGTGCGTGCCACTGGGAAAACCGCTGAGCTCATTCCACCGCCGTGCTGTCGACCAGAGCTGTCAATGCTGTGTCATTACCCAAGCCAAAGGCCCAACATTCCAGCCAGCATGGGACAGGGAAGGACTATCTTTTTGATATCCGCTCACTGTATCCTAGCCCATTTCGCTTAGGCATATTTCACATTCTTTTTTTCCCCCAGTAATCTTATGGCTTGTGAAGCGTCAGCACAAAGGAAGCATTGAAGCGAGGGGAGCTAAGCAGCAATTTGGGGCTTGAGGGAGAGAGTAATTAGAATAACTATCCACCCTCAGCAATCTCTCTCTCTCTCTTTCTCCCTCTCTCTCTCTTTCTCTCTCACACACATTCCTATTTCCTCTCTCTATGAATAGGAGTGTAAATCTCTGACCTCACAACCATTTGATGTGATTACGATTCTTTAGAAACCCATTCAGAGCAGAACATCTCAAAATTCACCCTGACCTGATCTAATACAGATTAACATAGATTGCAATTCAAATATATATATATATATATATATATATATATATATATATATATATATATATATATATATATATATTGAATTGCAATCTATAT
>CM067476.1:189177-219858 GCA_034552555.1 Semaprochilodus insignis | reverse complement strand
CTATCTATATATATATATATATATATATATATATATATATATATATGTGTGTGTGTGTAGATATATACATACATATATACATGAACATAGTACTGGACTACAGTACTGGAATTTTTGCATTTGAATAACGACCTATATTATTATTACATTTTGTCCACAAGCTGAGCGCATCATTATATATTTTTACAATTGATTAGAATCAATTAAAATATTGGAAAACTGATGGTGCTTTCTTTACACCACTATGAATGAAAGTTAGGCAGATCTCATTATGAACAATACTGATCAATAATCTGCTGTCACAGTACCAGAAAAACATGGGACATTGTACACACTCTCACACATCTACACACTCCCTGCCCTGTTGCCGTCACACTGTACATTGGGAAGTACACCATAACAGAGCGAGTGGGTGGGGTTTCCTGAGCTTCATTGAAATCCTATGAAACATACACATACCATGCAATGTATGCATAACATGCTTATTTTCAACAACTAAACCATAAAATTAGCATTCAGAGGCTGTAATAATCTACTGAACCAGGTTTCCATCGTTGGAAAAACACAACAAATATATGGTTTAGTGCCAGAGCCTGGAGTTATTCATTCACTTGTTGGCGGTAATGACTGTAATGCATAATGTTATGGCCTAAAATGTGGCAGGGGTTCAAGTGCCAGCTTTGGCGATAATGCTTTAGGCTGCCGTAGGAAGAATTCTAACCATGCGTTCACTGATGTCGCAAATGTCGCGTGAAGTTTGTCTCTCGTGGATGCGCTCGAGGCCGTTCTCGTTGACGTGTTTGGACGTGTACACTGTCGAGCTACTGGCAAGATTAGGAGCGGAATGCTGGTAGGAACAAAAAGTTCAGAGAGCAGAGACCAGAATTTGGTTCAAACCAATGAGTTGTCAGATGCACGTTTAGCTGGACTAGGAGAAAACCCTAAGGGGGTCTGCTGGTTGCGACCTGTTCTCACCATCAATGGAAGAAATAAATCAATGCTAGATTATCATTAAGCTAGGATTAACGATCAGTAAGTGTTTTTAGCTAGGCCCTTTAGCATTTAGCTTTGGTCAAGGACTAAATTATACCAATAATGGAGACACTGGAAATCACTTAGCTAGGTTTTAGTATTTGATTTTGTTGTAGGACTTAGTTATACCCCTTCCTGAAAATCCACCTTGCTCAGATGGTCTTTGATGGTCATTAGCTAGGTTCCTGCTGGTCTAGATAATAAAGGTGGTTAGGAAGCTGCATGTTTGACTGGACTACATGAAATCGCTATGGGGTCAATTGGTATTGGTTTTTGCCATCAGTAAAAGCTCAAATTTATTAAGCTAGGTTTTTAGCTAGGCCTTCAGAGACCAGGATTTGGTTCAAACCAATGAGTTTGATTGTTGCTTCACGGCATCTTAGTTCATTTGCATGAAGTTGAGAAATTTTCGACTTGACTTGTCGCCGTGCCGCTTGCCGTTTCCTGCTATAACATGGCTACAAATCATGTACTCCCCCAGAGGAAATGACTGGACACTTTCTAGTGTCAATGTACGGTAATACAGCATTTGACTTCCTTTGCAATATGCTGCACATTAAATGTGTAATTGACATTCATGTTTTTATTTCCTTGGGCCCCTGCAAGCCAAAATTCTCCAAAATATTTATGGACGATCCAAAATTTTGAATTTTTTTTTAACCTTTTCTAAATTAGCATTAAAATGAATGTTTTTTTCTACCCCAATCTCTTTGTGGGCTCAATGAATGTACTGGCAGTGTTGAGTAGGCCTTCCATAACTTGTGCATATTCTAGCATAGCATTTGATTTTAATGCATCATTTATATTACCTACATTACAAAATTGTACTACAGTGTCCAAAATAAAAAAAAATATCCAAAAAAAACCCACTATGCTCTCAACTTTGCACTAACTTTTCCCTGTCTCCATTTTGTTGTATTCTATTACATCTTTATTATTTAATGTTATTTTTATTTTTGATTTGTTATGTTTTACATATTTTATTTAATTTTATTTATTTATATATATATATCCTGCAGTAGGGGCAAATATTGGCCTACTCTCAACTGTGTGCTAACTTTTCCCTGTCTCCTGACTTGTTTTGTTTTATATATTTAATTTAATTTAATTTATTCTTTCTTTATCTATTTTTGCTTTGTTATTTTTGTAGCTTCTTTGTGTACTTTGTGTCTCACCGGTATGTAAGCTGCTCTAACACTCTAATTTCTCCTTGGGATCAATAAAGTCTTGTCTTATCTTATCTGTTCTGATCCTGATCCTGATCCTGATCCTGATCAAGGTGTTTCAATACCAGTGGCCAAGCCAATACCCCTGCACAGGCAATTCCCTGTGGCTGGGTCACCTCTGATCCAGTACTGGATCACTACTATAAGGAAGCTCTTCAAACCTTTCTTGAGGATGTCGAAGTGGTAGAGCAGGCTGGAGCTGCGGCGGTTGTGCAGGATGAACGGTCGAGTGATGTTCAGGCTGCTGCCTCCACTCAGCCTGGACTTGCCAGGCCTGTTTTCTTCGGGGTCCAGTCGTCTGTTGGCGTTCTCTTTCTCCTTCCCACGCGAGTTGGACGTGGTGGGCTGCAGCCGGACACGGGATCTGGAGTTGTGATTATGGTAAAGCTCAGATTCGCTGGGCGGGGGGTTGTTGGACTGGACCACTGGGCTTTCAGGTGTGGCCTTCTGGGTACGGTTCATTACTCCAACACTAACAGGGACGACTTTCGAAGGCACGAAAGGCTGATTCGCACGCTGGATGTCATCGGCCCGCGTCTTCTCACTGTTGTGCTCCACCGGAAGACGGTCGTCCTTGGACCCCTTCTTGCTCTTGTTGTGAGGTCCAGGCCGGGGCAGAGGTGCCAGGTCCACGTGTTTAGGCCAAACCCCAGCAGCGGGAAGGGTGTGTATAAGCTTCGGGTCTACGGGCTTTTTACCCTGTTCCAGCAGCTCGTTGACAGGCAGGGAAGGGTCTTTGCCCCCAGGCCTGGTTTGGTTGCTGTTGGAGTCAGGCACAGCGCTTTGCACAGTCTTCTCTAGCGGAGTTGCCATCAGGGAGAACAGCTCTGTGGACGGATGCAGGCAGCAGTTAAACAATAGGCTTAGTAGTATAGCTGTGGTTTTCCTCTATTTTCAGAGTGTCTTAAAACTGTAATGGTGCTTAAATTTGTGGAATGTTCCAGAGGAACCAATGGGGCTTAGAACAATAAGACTATGACAGCAAAGCCATATGAACAGTGCCTATATACTGGTCATGAGGCATGTGCCGGTATACAGTGGTACAGGACATACAGTCATGTTATTGAGGACACCTCAAAATATGGTCACTGCATTTACCAGAGCTTCCTGTTTCACCCATAGACCAGCACATGATTAAATTGTAAATTTTTTGAATATTTATTTATTTATTTATTTTATTATTGTATTTTGTTTTTTACAGTGTTGCTATACTGCACAATATCATCACAATGTCATATGGTTATATCATAAACCATGATAAAAGCCAAGACAATTATCGTGATACTAAATTTGGATATTGGCACATGCCTACTGCTAATACACACACACACACACACATATATATATATATATATCTCCTCATATGTCCAAAATGACAACTTTACAGGGGAAGGAAAAAACCTAAATATATATAATCATCGCTGTCCAAAGATATGGATTTCCAAAATGGTAACTTTACAGGAGAGGTAAGGTAAGTCAATGGAACCAAACATTTTTCCCCCCGAGTGATTTTGGGCCATTTCTGTTTATCATGAAATTTTCTCCCGACATAAACAGCAGTTCATGCGATCAAAGGATACATAAAAGTAAAAATCGACTAAATTGGACAGTGACTATATATATATATATATATAAATGTGTGTGTGTGATGTTTTATGAGCTAAATATATTTTAAAGGTGCCATTTTTTTAATATCTGCATGCAAAAGTTTGGGCACCCCTGGATTTGATGGGTTTCTAAGAAAACGTCTTCTACAGGGCATATTTTAACGTATGACGTATCATGTATTAGCTGAATATCACATAATAGGTGAAACTATATAAACACAAACATGCCCTGTGCAAATGTTTTGGAACAGTATGTGTATTTTATGGTTTGTTTTTCCCCCAACATGTTAAGCTTACACTTTAACTAGACCTATACGTGAACTGAGCTGTGTATACTGTATACTGAACATCTCTGCTCTAAGCTGTATGGCTGTTTTAGCTGTTTATCTGAACACTGAGCTGCTCTGCTCACTACCTGCACTGTTACACTACTAAACATACATCCACTGTTTACAACCACATACCTGGCTACCTCGACATGTTGTACTTTACAGTATGTACACTTAACACTAAGCTACTGTACTGTATATGCTAACTGCTGTTGGCACCTCAGTTCTAGTAACATTCTGTACAGTTACTGTTCTTGCACATTGGTTTATTTACCGTCTATGCACATATTGTATGGTGTCTGTAGCTTTTTGTGTTTGCACTATTAAATACTGATTATCTATTTTATTAATTACTGCACTGGAGAAGTGGCCTGATTCTATACTGTTTCGCTATACTGTACAACCCTGTATTAGCATATTGATGATAAAGTTGAGTTGAACTGATATGTGTGTGTGTGTGTGTGTGTTCTGTAGCGGTAGTAACTTATTGTGGCTTGGACATTCAGGAAAGACGTATAGTAGTAGATCAGACGTTTGCACACAGCTATACAAATGTGTCCAAATTATTTCGAGACAAAACCTCATTTGTCCAAAATGACAACTTTACAGGAGAAGGAAAAAACCTACTTTACTTTCAATGCAAGTCAATGGAACCAGACGTCTTTACAAGTCATTGAGGGTCATTTCTTTTGGTCCGTTCATCATGAAATGAACACACAGTGTAAAGCGCAACGGGCATTTTCATATGAGGCCAAAAACTGAAAAACGACAAAAAATGGATTTTCTGACTGCAGCGAGTTGCAGATATGTTACAACTGAAACATATATGGAAAACAATAGGTTTATGCAAATATGTTTCATTTGCATATGGGATCATTTTACAGTGAAATATGGGGTGAATGCAATGCTCATTCATAATTCATGCAATAACCTGAGAACGCTGTGGTAGACTGTTAGCCATACAAGAGCGTTCTGAGGGCATGGCTGCCCTCAGTGGAAGCTTATTGATCAGTCTGCTGTATATCAATACTGTAAACCCATCAGCACTGCACAAGGCTGTGTTCCCGAGAAACACACTGGGTCGCTCCTTTAAGGCAGAGCTCAGTAAATGAATAGACTCTGCATTGGACATGTGTATTTCTGAACTGACCTAAATGAACGCTCCAGCACTGCAGCATCTCTCACACACCCACAGGAGCATTAGTTAACATGAGCGGTCTTGAGTAATCTATTAAAGTCACTTCATCATAATAAGTACTTTTCCTCTGGTGTTCAGTATGATGAAGTGGGCTAGCTCACCCAGCACACATGGTCAGCCTAACACAGACCAGGGATCTGCTCACACTGCCCTTCATACACATCTAATTCAAACTGCCACTTCAGTTCCAAACATGCAGCTCTCCTCAGCCTCACTGACACACACACAATCCACTGTTGCACCTCGTTTCTGTGTTTCCGAGAGTAAAGACAGAGCTGAACCAGCCAGAGGGGCTCATTCTGAGTTCTCACCGTTCACAGCGTGTTCTTCAGCATCACAGAGCGCGAGCACCACGGACAGCAGGAGCAGGAACCCGGCCATGCTGGAGCTGCACTGAGTCTGAGTGCACTGTACAGGGTGGCTGAGTTTTATGCCTCCGGCTTAATTCTGATAGTAAGGGGCGGGTCACTGAGAGAGAGAGGGAAAGAGGGAGGGAGAAAGGGAGGGAGAGAGGGGTGTGTGTAAGAGAGGGAGAGAGAGAGGGGTGTGAGAAAGGTGTGTGTGAGAGGTGTGTTTGAGAGAGAGGGGGGGGGGGTGAGAGGTGTGTGTGTGTAAGATAGAGAGAGCAGTGTGTGTGTGAGAAAGGTGTGTGTGTGTGTGTGTGTGTGTGTGTGTGTGTGTGAGAGAGAGAGAGAGAGAGAGAAAGAGCAGTGTGTGTATGAGAAAAGTGTGTGTGTGTGTGTAAGAAAGAGAGAGAGAGGTGTGTAAGAAAGAGAGAGAGTGGTGTGAGAGGTGTGTGTAAGAGAGAGAGGGGTGTGTTTAAGAAAGAGAATGAGAGAGAGAAAGGAGTGTGTGTGAGAGAGACAGCAGCGTGTGTATAAGAAAGGTGTGTGTGTGTGTGTGTGTGTGAGAGAGAGAGAGAGAGAGAGAGAGAGACAGAGAGGAAGGGAGAGAGAGAAAGGGAAAGAGAGAAGTCTGTGTTTGTGTATGAGGGAGGGAGGGAGGGAGGAAGAGAGAAAGAGAGAAGTCTGTGTGTGTGTGTGAGAGAGAGAGGGGGAAAAAGCGAAGTATGTGTGTCCGAGAGAGAAAGAGAGTGAGAGAGCAATGAGGAGAGGAAAACAAGAAATGACAGAGGAGAGAGAGACAGTGATGGAGAGAAGGAGAAAGGGATAGTGGGGGAGAGAGTGGGGAGAGGAAGAACAACAGAGAGATAGAGACTATGTGAAAATGTGCTCCATTGTAATGAAGGCGATATGAACTCTGAGCTACTCATCACCAGGTGTGTATTTTTAGATCTGCAGATCACCCCCCCCCTACCAACCAACACCAGCATGTATTATATACTATTACATACATACTGTATATATATTAACCTGTATGGCTTCATCGGCTACATGACGGTGTTAGCTACAGTAGTGTCAAAGTATAATACCAGTAACAGTAAGGTGGGAAGGAGGCGTGTATATGGAGAGAGAGAGCCGCATCTGTGCACTGAGCAGAATGGATTTGTATTGATTTGTCGCCTCCTAGTGGACAAACAGTGATGGAGACAGGAGCACTACGCAGGCTAACGTTAAAGGGGAATTCCACTGCGGTCCTAAACTTTCTAAATACTTCCTTTTAAAACTGCCTTTAATTTAGACCCAATGGCGATGATGGGAACCAGACGTCTGATACGTTTACTGTCTCTAAAAGCTCCTTCAATTAAAGTTAATAGCCGAAATGGTTCTGAATACACTTCCTGATGCCTGACACATTTAAAATACGTTCATGGAGGAGGGATACATGTAGGGCGTTGTGAGGCAAAAAATAGTCCCTATCAAGAGCTCCCATTGAAGAACAATCTTGTTTAAAGAGTGTGGTGAAAGAGGTTGGAGAATGTGTTGTATATGATTCTATGGAGCACCAAAAAGGGGTTCTGCTATTGTTCCAAGTTTGACATTTGACAAGTGTGTGTGTGTGTGTGTGTGTGTGTGTGTGTATACAACCATATACAACACATTCACCATCAATCTGAAGAACCACTTCGCCATGCATTTAAGCATGTACAAGGTTATTTGAGTGTTCGTGGTTCTATTACCACTGTCTTTTTTGGAGAACCCTTAAAGAACCCAGTTCCCACCCAGATAGCATGGAGATGTGGGCAACCTCTGGCAAAACTCACTGGCCCACTGTCGACAATTGCAGTCTGCTGTGAGCCGAAGGTGGCCCACAAATCTAAAACAGAGCTGCCTACTTTTGACTGAGGCGTGGCCCTGATCTAGCGCGTATGTGGACCACATCTTCCAACCAGGAGCGGCCCAAGTGTCGTCAATCAATGCAGCAAGTGGGCCAGATGAAAATGGGGAATGTGGGCCAGATTTGGGCCAGAACAATTTTGCTATCTGGGTAGAATTCTGCTGTGCCCATATCCTAGCATATGACTATCCTGCTCCTACAGCATTCAGTGATTTATAGCCCATTAGCAGAACCTCACCGGAAAGGAGCTTCCACAGTGTTCTACCATCAAAACGGATGGTTGTCGCAGCCATATCTAGAACCTAACTAAAAGTGATTACACCAGTCGACCCAGATGGGACTCGAACCCACAATCCCCAGCTCCGGAGGCTGATGCCTTATCCATTAGGCCACTGGGTCAACACGCTCCTGAGAGGAGAAACAAAGCTTTTTGAACAATAGCAACATGACAATAACTCCCAGCTAAAATCTGCCATGTTTCCGCTTGTAAAACGAACTTTATCAAGCGGTATCGGTTCCGAAGACACATAAATCAACATCAACTCCACTGAAAACGTCCATTTTGTTCCTCTTTATGGCAGATCGTATAAATTCTCGCGACAACACGCCGTTCCCACGGTAACGACGTTGCGCGTTGTTTTCCTCCGCGCGGAGCGGCGCAGCCAATGAGATGCCGGCATTCCTGAATATGGCCAATCACGGTCGAGAGTCTTCCGTGCGTGGGCCGCGCGTACGGCTGCGTCACTGCAATCCAGATACAAGGAACTGGTACACGGTAAGCGCGCCGGCCGTGGCAACAAAATATGTATATTTTTGAAGTTTATTACTATCGTTTCCAGGGAAACGAGATTATTTTAGTGTAGTCTGGTGTATTGACAGTGATGTTGCGGTCTGTGAGTTCTTCGTGCTGGCCTGCCTTTAGGATTTAATCTGTTTTGCATTTTTCATCAGACCACATGGCCGGAAATCTGAGTGGCTTTATGTAACATTCATAATTCGTCTGGCAGCTCGTATAAAGGCTTTGTTTTGATGAAAAGGGGGATTGTAAGCGTTAAAACAGTGTTTGAGTTCATTATTGACTGTAATTGATGGAAGCTATCCGTTTGCCAGCTTCTTGGTCGAATTGTCCCGCTCCACCTTAAATGGTGCAGTAGTATCTACTAGTAACTACGGCCCCATTTGAGGTGGAACGGGACAATTCGAACAAGCCACAGTTGTGATTTGAAAGGATAAGGAGCTAGCTACATACATGTAAACATATGTCCATATGTGTGTGCTAACTTCTTTTGTTCATTTTCAAGCTATTTAGCCAAGTTGTGTTCTGTATTTCCTTATTATGCCAGTTATGTTTCTGTATGCAGTGAATACAAGCATTACTGTGAGTCTGTTATACACAGTCGAGTCACATTGTTATGACCCATTTGTGGAAGAACACAAGCTGGTGGTGGCAGCGTTATGATCTGATCTGGGGAGTGCATTTGTGGCATTCTCTGGGCCCACTCATCCATGTGGAAGGCACTCTCGACCGATTTGGGTATCCATCTCTGCTGATCACGTTCACCCATACATGCTGATTGGATGTATACATACATCCCTGGGGCGGATGAGATCTTCTAGCCAGACAATGCGACATGTCACAGAGCTAGAAATGTCTGACATTGGTTGGAGGAGCATGACTAAGACTTCCAAGCGCCTCCCTGACCCCCTAATTCCCTATACTTGAACCCAATCGAGCATCTGTGGGACCACCTCGATCGCCGTGTTCGCTCTATGGATCCTCCACCACGTACCCTCCAGCAGCTGTGGGATGCACTGCAGTCAGCAAGGCTCCAGATACCTGTGACAACCTACCAGGACCTTACTGAGTCACTCCCAGCCCGTCGAGCCACTGTCTGTACTGCGCACCTCATTTTCTCTGGATATTATATAGTCATAATAATGTGACTCCACTGTGTGTTTGTTGAACATCAGGGCAATGAGACATCATTTTTTTAGCGATACACCAAATTGCACATTTTTGGTCAAGCTGAAATGGAACAAAATGAAAATTTGCCCAAATACCATAAACTAAATAGGTTAAATCCCAGATAGGAAGCGGATGTGGGCCACATCTGGTAAAGATATGTCCCTGCTGGCCCACTGTCAGCACTGGCAATCTGCTGTGAGCTAAAGGTGGCCCACATGTTTACAACATCCATTTGGCCCACCTGTCCCAAACCAGATCTGGTCCACGTCTGGCACAGATACGACAGAATTGCTACTTTTGGTTGAGGCGTGACCCTGATGTGGTGCATATTGGGCCCACATCTTGCTACCGGAAGAGATCCACCGTCAGCTGTCAGCCCGTCTGGCAAGTGGGCCTGATGTAAATGGGAAATGTGGGCCAAATTTGGGCCAGAACAGTTTTTCTGTCTGGCATGTGTTTTTGTCAAAGTAAAAACTATTACTAAACCGCAGTTTAAACATACTCACTGAACATTTCAAAAAAAAAAAAAAAAAAAAAAAAAATTTTCACAAAAAGTGATTTTTTTTTTTGTTGCCATTTTTGGCCGAATAATTATGGTTGCCGAACATTCGGTGCATCCCTCTCATTTATTATCATAATCATTGTTTGTTTATGTATTTGTTGTCCTATATCTTCCCCAGATACACAGAAAATGTCTTCTGGCTCGAACGACAGCGTGGCCCGTTTAAACCAGTTCAAAAATAAAGGCAAAGATGCGAATGTAAGTGTCTTGAAGTGTTTTGAAATCTTTCGTCTGATTGGACGAATCCTAAAGCTCACTTCCTGTTCGTGTTTCAGGAGTTAAGGAGAAGGAGAATAGAGGTCAATGTCGAACTCCGAAAAGCCAAGAAAGACGAACAGATTTTGAAGCGGAGGAATGTCAGCTGCTTCCCTGATGATCCCTCTTCGCCTCATCAGGACCTGAATCAAAACGCACAGGTAGAAGTGTAGGATGCACTATATGACCCTGTATCTGCACTCACTGTCTGTTTTATCAGCTCCACTGCCATCTACACTTACGGGCTCTAATCGGACGAGGTAGAAGTGGGCTCTGATTTAGAGCCCCAGTCCAAATAGATATAATATTAGCAGCCCACTACAAAATACTGCCACCCCCGATTACCCCCTGGCCAACAGACTAATAGAGGGTGCTTAATTTCATGGACACTAAAAGTGGTTGGCGTTCAACGTTACGTTCACTTGGACACTTAAAGCTTGTACGACTTTCAGACACTTTATTCCCCGCATGGTATGTTGCCATTTGACAGTTTTCCAGACTCCACCTAGAGCTGTTTCCTTTCAGACTGGGGCGTTATTTATGTGCGTGGCGTGCTTGAGTGCTCATTGTACTTGCTAGCCGGTGCTAGTTCTTCCTCATCTGCTTGGTGTGTCTGGACCCTTAAGTCAACATGCCCAATGCTAAGCAAGGGCATGTGGAGCTGTGGAGCAGTGAAACTGTGTTTTACTGTGTCGGGCTGTGATGAGCTGGTGAACTGGTCATGCAGCAACGGTGCCTGACCTCACTAAAGCTGTTTTGACTGCATGCAATCATGTCCTCACAGCAGTTTTCAGAGACCTAGTGTAAAGCCTGCCACATGCTGTGTTGTGGTTGTGGTCAGTTTTGGCTGCTGATGCCGTAGTTCTGACTGTTGGTGTGTTTAAGTTTGCTCTACTTCTTTCCTGTTTCTGCAGTCCTCTCAGCACTGGAGCGTGGAGGAGATCGTGAGCGGCGTAAATAGCCAAAGCCTGGATCATCAGCTGCAGGCCACGCAGGCGGCAAGGTAGGATACAGGGCACCTGTAAGCTTATTAGTCCTCTGTGTGCTCGCGCTTCCTCCTGCCACTGGAATCTCTGAACTGCTGATTCTAGTTCCTGGCTTAAAAGTGTTTTATACTCTGTATGGTTTTTATTGAATATAATAACAGTAATTGTTAATGTCACAAGTGATTTGAGACTAGTGAACAGTAGTAGCAGCGGCTGGGAACCTTTGAGTGCTTCTACCTTGATTGAAGTGCAGGACTTTTGTACCGCTGCTAAGAAGACTCACAGCTGACCTTTGAACCTTAGTACACCGACATGCCAGACAGCATGGGATAGCAATTATGTAGACTGATCATGAAGTGGTGTTATCTAAGGGGACGCGTTGGGAACACCCACACCTGTATATGTGAGGTTGAAAACTGGCCAGTGTGCTCTTAACAAAGCCCACGTAATTTATCAGAGCTTAACGAGGCACGACAATAGGTGTGCGGGCATTTAACGTTCCTCGATCCACAGTGACACGTCAGTCCAGGAGGCCCCACGCGCATATCCCGCAGGTCAGTGCAGCGTTCTTTAGCTTCCATGAGATATGGGAGGAGAAGACCAACCAGAATGCCTCTGTTAACACCACCTGGGCTCGTGAGGTTGCTAACAGGACCCTAGAGGACTGGCAATATGTGGCGTGGTCCGACGAGTCATGGTTCGAGTTGTTTCGGGCTGATGATAGGATTTGTATGGTGCCAGCACCATAAAGCCATGGACTCTAGTTGTCAGCAAGGCACTGTGCCGGCTGGTGGTGCTTCTATACAGGTGTGGGATGGGTCCACTGGTCCCCCTAAACATGCCATTGACCGGTGCCTGCTATGTTTCACTGCTTGGTGACCATTTGCAGCCCTTAATGAACTTCATGTATCCCCACAATGATGGGACCCCCATTAGGCCCAGGCGGTCCAGGATTGGTTTGAGTAGCATTCTGAAGAGTTTTGTTGAATGGTGTGGCCTGCACGTTTGCCTGACATGAGCCCAATCGTGCACTTATGGGGTGTGGTGGGAAGGTCCATTCGCACCAGAGATCCTACACCTGCTATGGAGCTTTGGATGGCTATCCGTATGGAATGGCGAAACATCCCTCCGGATGTCTTCCATCTGTTTGCCACATCGAGTTGCTGCATTTCACCAGGTTGGAGTTTGGTGTGTTGGAGTCTTTTGGCATGTCAGTGTTTAGCGGTGCTGTTGTAGCTAAAAAGGGATCTCCAAACCGGCAAATCATATAAGCCATATGCAAGAGCAGAAGCGCTGACGTCTCGACACAGCCAGCCAGAGTCGCAGCGTTTTTGGCCAAACTTAACATGAGACCAAGCAAGTAATCAACCCGCCAACGTGCAATATTCTGGCACATATTTGGCAACATACTAGCATGCATAGTCGGAATGTAACATACATGCTAACAGCTGGATTTCAAACCCATTCGTTTACGTAATAAACATCTGGCTATTTGTACTCAACATGTCCAGCATGGTCTGAAAAATCTACCGAGCACCCTGGAAATTTAAGTCTGGAAAAATAAGGAATGTTGAAATAGAAACTGGACCTGTCCAGGGTGTTTCCTGCCTAATGCCCAAAGGAGCGCTGGGATAGGCTTCAGCAGCCCCCGTGACCCAGGAGGATAAGCAGCTTAGATATATAGATAGATGAATAAATGAATGCAAATAGAACATGTGTAGGAACCTTGTTTATAGGAGAACCTAAAAATCAGTCACATGGTTCCCGTGTAGGACATCAGGTGTGTTTTACAGTGTTGTCACAAAATAAAATATTTTTTTAAAAAATGTTTTTCTGCTTCAAAGCTTTCTACTGCTGGCAAGAAGTGTTTGCACAGTCAGTGTTCTGGATAATGGTGTGTACAGTAATGCCAGGTATGAGAGTGAACACTGTTATCAGGGCTGGGTGGACAGGCTTGCACTGTAAGACAGCTTGCTGTTTGAAACATGCTGTGCCTGAGAATGAACCTGATGGACCTGATAAGGCTGATTTGTATCGAAGCCACCTTGCATAGCGTTAGTGAAATATGCTTGTGTTATCTGATCATCGGTATGCACATGCGGTTTGCACGTTAATGCACATGCAGAGCAAATCCAAAACTTCCCATCAGCTGTTATATACGGTTGATGGCGTGTGTCTTCCAAGATTCAAGTTAAACAGGTGCAAATACAGAAACAATGATGGTTCTATGATTGAGTGTAACTGGATAACGCTAGCTCCTCAGGCTCCAAACGTTTGACTTTGGACAATCGGATTATTATTGATAGTGATAACAGCGCAGTCTCGGTTGACGGTCCCTTATTTATGGCGTGTGCTCGTTTAAATGCGAACCCGTGTGCGGCGCATCACTAGTTTGTTTATCTGTAGCATATTTTTTTTTCCCCCTCATCATCAATAGAAAGCTGCTGTCCAGAGAAAAACACCCCCCTATCGACTCGATCGTGGACGCTGGTCTGATCACCAAGCTAGTGAACTTCCTGGCCTTATCCGAATGCCCTCCGATCCAGTTCGAGGCCGCCTGGGCCCTGACCAACATCGCCTCCGGAACCTCTGAACAGACCAGAGCTGTGGTGGAGGCAGGAGCCATCCCTGCCTTCATCAGCCTCATCGCCTCTCCTCATCCTCACGTCAGTGAGCAAGCCATCTGGGCCCTGGGGAACATTGCTGGTGAGTTCGTTAACTAATACTAATACTTTGTTGCTGTACTTAGTAGTATTTTTTAGGTGTCTGTACTTGACTTGAGTGTTTTTTGGGGAACCGCTCTAGCGGCCGGGGCAGTGAGTGAGAGTGAGTGATTTTTCCGGTTTATGTTTTTGTCCTCTAAAGGTGATGGCTCCACATACAGGGACAAAGTCATCAAACACGGAGCTATTGACCCGCTGCTCGCCCTGCTGTCTGTCCCCAGCCTGTCCATGTACGCTGTAAGTGTCTCTCTCATGACTACAGAAAATCAGCTGGAAATTAGAGTCTGTGTTTAGGTTGGATATCAGCACTGTCCCATATGCAGTTCAGACGAAGTGGTACAGTCGCAGCCAGTGGTCCAGACAGGCGTACATACTGTTGTCTTATAGGACTGCAACAAACGCTATTTTGATAGTCTAATAATCAATCGATTATTGACAGGATTAGTCGATTATTCGGATTATGAATCGCTCGGTTACTAAATAACTCTTGGGTAGCTAATGGCTTTTAAATTAAGCTTGAGGCTGTTTTATGCATTTGCTAACTAAGAAGGAAGACAAGGACGAATAGCATATCGTCGCTGTCCAAAGAAAAACAGGTATCTCCAAAATGGCAACTTTACAGGAGAGGCCGAAAACCTCATTTAATTTGAATGGAAGTCAATGGAACCAGACGTCTTACCAAGCAGTTTTGGGCCATTTCTGTTGGTCCATTCATCATGAAATTCCCACACAGTGTAAATAGCAGCTCATGTGATCAAATGAGACATAAAAGTAAAAATCAACAAAAATGGAGATACATGTTTTTCTTTGGACAGCGACGATATTCAACAATTGACTGTATTAATGCTAATACATACACATAAGCTAAAAACTCTCCAGTATCTCCTTCCTGTCAGAATTTGAAACCAAGAATGCGCAAAGTAGTGGCAATAAACCGTAATAAAAATAAATCAGGTTTTAAAATAAAACAAATTAATAAGTTAATACAATTTTAAAGAGGGCATTCTGTGCTAAGCTCCCTGGGTATTCAAAAAACCCTGCGGTATGAGGTTTAAGTTTTATGAAGTTTTACATCACGTCTTATTGGCCAGTTGCAATGCAAAAAAATGCATTCCCCCATATGGAATTTCGGGCAGGTACGAGCCACCAAAGCTAAACAACGCACAGTAGACTTTACTGCTCCTCCCACGTTGTCTGGGAGCATGCAGGAGGACAGGTGCTAACCCTAGGTGAAATGAATCTCAGAGTACGTCTTAGCAGCAGTAAGTCACACAACAGAGATGAGCCTGTGTAGAAACACCTGACTCTTAGATGCAAATCAGATTTGTTTTTGAGATTAGATCTTTTGAGTCGACTGTCTGGACTGTTGTTTGTAAGTCATGACATCAGATTTGTGCGTCCAGACATCACCAGTCCATCTGCATGGGCTGCTGTGGTAATGACGTAGGCATCAGTAACTACGTAACGTGGTAAGGTGTAGTTTGCCATTATCAGATATCCCGAGTGCATGTAAATGAATGAATATCTGCCAGTTATCATTTTATTAACTGCAGGTAAACACACACTGAGCTCCCGCAAGTCACTGTTTCTCATTTTCATTGTTGTTTTGTTGGGTTTTCGGCTTCTGTTACACCATTCATTCATTTATTCCTTTATTAATTCATTCGTCCTCTGAGCCGCTCTTCCTTTGGAGTGCTGGAACCTATCCCAGCACTCACTTGGCAGAAGGCAGGAAACCCCCTGGACAGGCTGCCTGGCGGTCCATCACAGACATACGCCCTCACACCTAGGGGAGCTATTTAGCATCTCCGGTTCACCTGACTGCAAACTATAAACAGACTCGGCCTCGGTCGGGAATCAAACCCAGCCCCTTCTTACTCTGGGCCAGCAGCGCTACCCGCTGTACCACCCCGCCACCCCTGTTGCGCTGTACAGACAGAATTCTGAAGGATGGCAGCACTTAGTAATGAAGTCAGTAACTGAATGGTCCACTTAGTCAGTAAACTGGTCAACAGTTGCTAAGTTAATCCATCATAGGTCATCAACAAACTCAGTCTTTCCTGACCCTTCTCTCCCCCCCCCCCCCCCCTCTGCGCAGCCCACCTACCTGAGGAACGTCACCTGGACGCTGTCTAATCTTTGCCGGAATAAAAACCCCGCCCCTCCTCTGCCTGCGGTGGAGCAGATGCTGCCCGCACTGCTAGTGCTCCTTCACCATGATGACCGTGAGGTGCTGGCGGACACCTGCTGGGCCATCTCCTACCTGACCGATGGCCCAAACGAGCGCATCGAAGTGGTGGTTCAAGCCAACATCGTGCCACGGCTGGTGCAGCTGCTCGCCTGCGGAGATATCACCATCGTGGTGAGTTCCTCCCGCTGAAGTTTCTTAACTGAGCAGCTTCTGTACGGTGATCCAGTGTTAACGCTTGCTTGTTAATCCCTCAGACTCCATCTCTGCGGGCTGTAGGGAACATCGTAACAGGTACGGATGAACAGACGCAGAACGTTCTGAATGCCGGGGCGCTGGCTTTGTTTCCCTCGCTGCTGCGTCACTCCAAAAACAACATCCAGAAGGAGGCGGCGTGGACGCTGTCCAACATCACGGCCGGGAAGGACTCACAGATCCAGGAGGTGATCGGAGCAGGTCTGGTACCCCTGCTGGTGGAGATCCTGCAGCAGGTGAGATTTCAGCAGGCCATTTTTTTTCGCCTGCCGTAAACACACCCACTTTAGCTCAGGAGGGGCTTGGACTGGGTGTGTGTGCAGCGGGGAGTAAGGTGTACAGGGTAGGGGGGTTTTCCAGGACCTGGGTCAGAAACATCTGCTATAGGCTGTACTTTCAGAATTTGACCCTTAGAAATCACTGGCAAAAACAAAATTATACATGATGTATACCTTCAAATTCCAACATCCAGTCATATACCATGTCATATACACCATGTGTTCAGAAAAGCATATAGTATTGTGTAGTTGTGTGACATACACCCATTAGCCATAACATTAAAACCACCTACTTGTATCGACACTCACTGTCCATCTTATCAGCTCCACTGACCATATAGGACACTCTGTAGTTCTACAGTTCCAGACTGTAGTCCATCTGTTTCTCTGTATACTGTATTACCCTGTTCTTCAATGGTCAGGTGGTGGTGTGTTAGTGTGTGTAGTGCTGGTGTGAGTGGATCAGACACAGCAGGGCTGCTGGAGTGTTTAAACACTGTGTCCACTCACTGTCCACTCTATTAGACACTCCTACCTTGCTGGTCCACCTTGTAGATGTACAGTCAGAGACGATAGCTCATCTGCTGCTGCACAGTCCAGTGTTGGTCATCCTCTAGTCCTTCATCAGTGGTGACAGGACGCTGCCCACAGGACACGGCACATAGGATGCTGCCCTGTGACACTGAGGTGTCCAGCAGCACTGCTGTCTGATCCATTCACACCAGCACAACACACACTAACACACCACCACCACGTCAGTGTCACTGCAGTGCTGAGAATGATCCACCACCCACATAATACCTGCTCTGTGGTGGTCCTGTGGGGGTCCTGATCATTGAAGAACAGGCTAATAGAGTATACAGAGACACGATAATGATGTATACTGTGAAACTGCCCAGTTATAAGTGTTAGGGACTAACCCAAGTTTGATTTTGGCGAGTAGGACGTACGGCTGCATGTGAAAACGGAACAATGTTTAGCCTTCGGTTTTTCTTCTGCATTTTGACCACAGATGTTTTGTATTGTACTAGTATACCATTGTAGTGCACCATAAATTATATGTACACTACCAGTCAAAAGTTTAGAGACACCCATCTAAATGCATGTTGTTGATCTTAAAGACTCTACAGTCTTACACTTAACCGCTCCAGCTGATGATGTACCACAGTATGATATTTCTCCATATCTCCACCTCTAATATATATTTAGTGGTGTAAAAACTTTGATCTCTTTTTCTGCACAGTGTAAAAGCTCTAGTTCTCCTTTCAGTTTAGTGAATATTCATGAGGGACCGACCAATAGAATTGCTCCAAACCTGCTTAGAAATAAACCTTGTTCTGTCAGCTCCACTGCAGGTTAAGAAAGCTGGTTCATCCTCCTGTAAAGGTCCATTTTGGAGATTTTTAAGGTGGACTGTTTAATTCCACAAGTGCTATTTTATAGTTTGCTGTCTTCACTTTTATTCAACGGTAAAGCGTTAAGATAAACAGAAGGAGAACCTGCTATGAGTAGCCGTGTAACCTTTGCCTGGTACTGGATGTATGAAATAAATGTCAACAGCGGCCCAGGTTAGAGGTTTGTCTGTATTTGCCTGTTTTTTTTTCAGGGGGAATATAAGACCCAGAAGGAGGCTGTCTGGGCCATCACCAACTACACCAGCGGGGGGACGGTCCAGCAAGTGGCGTACCTGGTACAGACCGGAGCTCTGCCCCCACTTCTCAACCTGCTCTCGGTCAAGGACAGCAAGACCATCTTGGTTATCCTGGATGCAGTCTTGAATATTTTCATGGTGAGCTCAAGCAAAATGTAAACACAGAGTAACATATTAAACATGTGTGTGTGTGTGTGTGTGGTACTAAACTTCAGTGTTCTATTAAATATGAAGGGGTGAAGGAACAAAGTTGGTGATGGATAAAGGAATGAAGGGGTGACGGGCAGCTAAATGAAACGCTGTGAGGAAACGTGTTCAGCCACATGTTTCATTTGGTTCGGTTTCGGTGCATCCCTACCTGGAAGCCTATTTGTCTAATTGTCCAGTGGCCTGAAACGGTTCTTCTCATTCTAACTCTGTGGTAGCATCTGAAATCTAACCCACCGCTGCTGTTGGAAGCTTTGCGTTTCTGTGGGTGAAGCCAGCCTGTTGGTAATTGATTGGCTTTATTGACCTGCAGGCGGCGGATAAGATGGGTGAGACGGAGAAGCTGTGTCTGATGGTGGAGGAGTGCGGAGGACTGGACAGGATCGAGGCACTGCAAACCCACGAGAACGAAATGATCTACAAAGCTGCGCTTAACCTGATAGAGAAGTACTTCTCGGCGGAGGTGAGTGAGGCTGTGTTAGTTTGATGGTGTTTTTTAGTTTGTTAGAGTTACAGTTCATTCAGTCAGCACTATGAAATGTATTTGGTTCGTTCTTATCTGTTCATTTTATTGCCCAAGACAATTACATATTCATTCTTATTATAATTATTGTATATTAATAAACCAAAAAATGAATGAATGTATCAGTCTGAAGCGATTCAGCAGCATCGATTATCGAATTGATAGCTAAACTGCCTGGCCAAAAAAAAAAAAAAAAAAGTCTCTCAGTTTGGATTTAAATGAGCAAATAAGCTCATCAGACAGTATATGAGTCTCCTGTGACTGAAACGTACCTACTAGCATGTAATACCTCCATGAACACCTGGAATAACAGCTGCGGTTGGATTTGGCATGGACTGGACAAGTTTCTGGATGTAGACCACATCAATGTTCAGACACTCTTGAACCAAAGAATTGGTCAGTTGGGCCAGATTTAGTGCATGCCTTCCCCAGTACACAATTCCGAGGAGAATTTGG
This sequence comes from Semaprochilodus insignis, assembly GCA_034552555.1. NCBI lineage: Eukaryota > Metazoa > Chordata > Actinopteri > Characiformes > Prochilodontidae > Semaprochilodus > Semaprochilodus insignis. The sequence continues at coordinate 200,178 of CM067476.1, read as the reverse complement.
AGTAATTCATGGGTTTCAATTCTTTTAACCCCTAACTGATGCTGGAAGCAGCTGCTCATTGCTTAAACAACCATGTGGGAAGACGTATCCTTTGATCATGGGAAGGATGTTTCAGTGTTTCAGAAGGGTCAAATTATTTGTCCTGCATCAAGCAAGGAAAACAGCTCAGGAGAAGCTGGAATGACTGGAATTGGGTTCAGAACTGTTCGGCGCATTCTTTTTAATCTGGACGGAGAGTGGAGAACCGGGAACTTCATGGAAGAAATCTGGTCTTGAATAACCATGATCCGAGGTCACTTAAACGCTTGGTGAAGTGAGAAAACAGTCAGTATTCCACATGGCCAGAATTCCACAGGATTGGGACTAAACAGCTGTGTGGACACAAGTGAAGCTAATCTGAAAGACTGGACTCTGGAGTGATGGAAATGGGTAATATGGTTTGATGAGTCCCGAATGATCCTAATCCAAAGCGATGGGAGCGTCAAGGTAAGAAGGGTCGTGTCAGTGTGGTGATCTGGCGGGATTGAGGCTCAGCAGCAACATTATATAAAATGAAGTCAGCTGGCCAGCGGAATGTACAGACTGACCAGGTTATCCCATCAATGCCATATTCCAGTATGACAGTGCTGATATTGATCAAGATCGGAATGGTTCAGGGAGCCTGAGGAATCATCTTCACGCTTGAACTGACCACCACAGAGTGCTGACCTTAACACCCCATAGAAGGTTTTTGAGATGTAGTAGAGAAGACTGTACGAAGTGGTTCAACTATCCCGCCATCAATACAAGATTTCGGCCAAAACTGAACGCAAATGAAAATAATGGTGTGACGTTACATGTGATGGTTGAAGCAATGTCCCGGCGAAAGCCCACTATACTCAAAGCTGAAGGCGTTCCAGCGGAATATTAGAGTGTGCAACCAGGCATTTGTTGTACATTACTTTTTAATCACATACACATTCATTTTTTTGGCCTCCCGTTTTTCAGGGTTCCGATTTCCAGTTCAGAAATCCCAACCAAAAAAGTCATATTTGAAATATTTCTGATTTGTTCCAAGTAACTAGTCAGATCATGGTGAAGGTGGCTTTTCCCATCGTAATGACTCTTAATGGCAGGAAAGAACGGCTCATTTCTCTCCCACCCATATAGTCTTAAGGCAGGGAAAATACTAAACTGTGCAATACAGGGAGATTCCATCACCTCTCGATTGGGAAATCACTTTAATCGTGTGCCAAAAAGCAGCTGTTTGTGCCTTTTAATCGGCTTTTCCTACTTACTGATGTGATTTCTCAGTGCTGTCGTCACAAAGCTGTAGATTGAACAAGGACACACATGAATGACGTTCACTTCCCGGTCCATTCAGTCCATATAGAGAAACTAAGCTATACATGGAATACCTCACTTATCACGTTGTCTAGGAATGGAAAGTATGTCCTCACACCGTGTCTGACTCTCTCTCTCTCTTCTCTTCTTTCAGGAGGAGGAAGATGAATCCGTAGCTCCTGAAGCGACCACTGATGGCTATGCCTTCCAGATTTCAGATAACCAAAGCACTTTCAATTTCTGAGACACTCATCCACTGCCCCACTCCTTCCCGTCTGCGCATTTTAGTAATATTATTACTTTTTATATGGATTTTTAAAAGATTTCAGCTATGTACATAAACTCTCAGGCTCCTGTATTTGCTGTTTTACTCTAATACCTTGTAAATAAACAGTTTAATATGAAAGATGTTCTCTGGCTCCTGCGTGTTGGTCGGTAAGGCTTTAGTTTTGGAGAAATGTACAGAGTCAGAGCTGTTCACAGTGCTGGTGAATGGAACCAGACGTCCACCTCTAAAATCTCCCTCACAGGAAGTTATTAGCAGCCCAGTATAATACAGCAGAGCACAGTGGCGCAGTGGGTACCGCTGTCGTGTCACAGCTAGAAGGGTCTGATTGGCGGGTGGGGCGTCCGGGGTCTGGCTGGTCCTTTCTGTGTGGTGTGTGCATGTTCTCCCAGTGTCTGTGTGGGTTTCCTCCAGGTGCTCCCACTTCCTCCCACAGTCCAAAGACATGCGGTGAGGCTGATTGGAGGTGCTAAATTTGCCCCCCCCAGGCGTTAGTGTGGGTGTTCATGTTAATGAGTGAATGTACCCGACTGTGTGTCTCCTCTATGATGGACTGGTGGCCTGTCCAGGTTGTTTCCTTCCCTCCGCCCACTGAGCGCTGGGATGTTCTCTGACACCCACAGTGACCCCGAAGGATAAGCAGCTTAGAAACTTAATGAATATGAAAATGATACACCAGTTAAACGGCCCATACGGTACAAAACCAAGGGGTTTAACACTCAAACACTGTTTCAAACTGTGTCCTTGACTGCCCAGTGCATATACGGAAACCAACCTGCAACAACAGCCTGACTTGTATCCGTTGATGTGGCGAGAGCTAGCTCATTTACATACACTACATGGACACACCTCTTAATCGCTGAATTAAGGTGTTTTATTTAGTTCTATTGCCACAGGTGTATAAAGTCAAGCACCCAGCCGTGCAGTCTGCCTTTACGGACATTTGTGAGAGAATGGGTCGTTCCAAAGAGCTCACTGAATTCCAGTGTGGTGCTGTAATAGGATGCCACCATTGCAGCAAGTCCGTTTGTGAAATTTCTTCCCTCCTTAGAAGATATTCCATGAGCAACTGAAAAGTAGAAGCATTTAGTAACCACAGCAACTCGGACCACACAGTTACAGAGTGGAGTCAGCGAGTGCGTAAAAGTCTCCAACGCTCTGCTGACTCAACCGCACAGCTCCAAACCTCCTCTGGCATTAACATCAGCACAAAAACTGGACGCCTGGAGCTTACTGCCATGGCTTTCCATGGCCGAGCAGCTTCATGCAAGCCTTACGTCACCAAGCACAATACCCAGAGTTGGTTGGAGTGGTGTAAAAGGGCCGCCACTGGACTCTAGCAGTGTAAAGTTTGGTGGAGGAGGGATAATGCTATGGGGTTGTTTCAAATCAAATCAAATCACTTTTATTGTCACGTCACATTTTCACAGGTGTGAAGGTGAGTGAAAAACTTAGGTGCGAAGTCCCTTACAGTACTTAGATACAAAAAATATACATTAGACAATAAATATATACAATACTAAGCACAAAATCTCTTATCCTAACATACATTATAAATTATATATATTTATATAACAGTAATATAAAGTTATGAATAAAACCTATGATATATTCAGATGTACACATTTCCATATAGCACTATGGTAAGGCTGAGGTAGATGAGAGATGCAGGGTATATACAGGGCCTAGAATATTGATATCTACAGGGGTTGGACAATGAAACTGAAACACCTGGTTTTAGACCACAGTCATTTATTAGTATGGTGTAGGGCCTCCTCCTCCTTTTGTGGCCAATACAGCGTCACTTCGTCTTGGGAATGACATATACAAGTCCTTTTTTGGATACAATCCGGGTTAGCACCCGAACATCCCTTTCAGACAGCTTCCTCTTGCGTCCACAGATGTGGTTCGTCCTTCTTGGTGGTATGCTGACATTACCCTGGATACCGTGGCTCTTGATACATCACAAAGACTTGCTGTCTTGGTCACAGATGCGCCAGCAAGACGTGCACCAACAATTTGTCCTCTTTTGAACTCTGGTATGTCACCCATAATGTTGTGTGCATTGCAATATTTTGAGCAAAACTGTAAAACTGTGCTCTTACCTGCTAATTGAACCTTCACACTCTGCTCTTACTGGTGCAATGTGCAGTTAATGAAGATTGGCCACCAGGCTGGTCCAATTTAGCCATGAAACCTCCCACACTAAAATGACAGGTGTTTCAGTTTCATTGTCCAACCCCTGTATATATATATATATACATACAGTCACTACAGATATACAATATGGATGAAGATAACAGTATGTCGGTCTATATGTGCAAGTATAAATATGCTAAATGTAAAGTGCAGAGTGATGATTGTTCATGGAGATCATCATATAGATGATTTTGGTGAGATGTGCTGAACCAGGTCCATTTACAGATGCATCAGTACTACTGGCTGTTCAGTAGCCTGATGTTTCTCAGGGGTGGACCTAGAGCCCCTCAGTTCCAGTGAAGGGAAATCTTAATACTCCAGCAGACTAAGACATTTTGGACTGTATGCCCTGACTTCAACACCCTCGGGATGAACTAGTACAGAGATTGCAAGCCAGTCCCTATCTCCCAAACATCAACATTTACCTCTTCTGGATTCCTACAGACAGGCTCCGGAATGTTGTAGAAAGCCTTCTCAGAGGAGAGGAAGCTGTTGTAGCTGCAAAGGGGGACCAACTCCATGTTAATGCCTGTAGATTTAGAATGGAATGTCATAAAAGCTCCTGTAAGCGTAGCAATACTTTTCTCCATATGGTATATATCCACCTATGCATCAGATCAGCAATACGTCATCCAGAGTGGGCTCTCATCACCACGCCCCTTTTTGGGGGAAATCCTGCTTTTGTTGCCCTGTTGTGTCCTGGTATAGAGCCAGGTCAGTTGCCAGCACACTGCTCATGCTAGATAACATACTATTTGTAAAACAGGACTGAAAATGAAATATTATACATCATTTTTTGAGATATTACAAAATATCCCAAGTCAAATAAGCCCAGTGGACAAAAGAAAAAGAGTCCCCTGTGATTGAAATGTACCTAATAGTGTGTAATACCTGCACAAGCACCAATAACAGCTGTGATTGGATTTGGCATGTACTGGACAAGTTTTTGGGTGTAGGGCATCAGAACATCAGACATGTTAAGACACTCTTGAATCAAAGAATTGGTCAGTTGGGCCAGATTTGGTGGATGCCTTCCCTGGCACAATTCCGAGGAGAAGTCCCTGTAGACTGGGATTTTAGCCACTGCTGATAGACCCGTATGACCGTATGCTTCCATACCCTACTTCCTTCACACTATGGCGTTTGGTACGCCCAAATGCACTCACTCCTTTTAGCCAATCATTAACATCTGCTTTGGAGCCATTTTCCACACACACACACACACACACACACACAGACACACACACACATATATATATATATCTATATATATATGTGTGTGTGTGTGTGTGTGTGTGTACATCTTACTGTTTACTCCACTACATTATGGCCAAATCTGTCCTTCCTTGTGCCCTATAGGATCATATAAACGTAACGAGAAAAGTGTGAAGTGAACCCACCAATCAGGACACAGCGCTCACTTTGTTTTGAGCTTGTTTTGACCTGATGGACAGAGCTTGGTTCTAGCTAATGGAACCTGTTCTCCTTCAGTGTTCTGTGCTTATGATCGTTAGAATAGACGTCAGTGTCAGACTAATTAATGAGCTTCTATTAAAGACTGGTGGACTGAGAGACACTAGAGTCTCTTCACCTACACTGAGCTGATTGAGAGTCTTGTTCCAGAAATGATAATAGGACATTAGAGCCATAATAAATCATGCTCCTGTTACTCTCCATACTTAAGTACATCTGAAGGTACATACTTCAGTACTGTTACTCCAGTGGAGGTCTAAAAGGAGGAACTTCTACTGACACTGGAGGAGTTTTACCTTGGGGATTTCTACTCTAACTCATTATCTATAACATAGTGGTGATAAACGCTGATTTCAGGGCCTCTGTGACCCCGACAGACTCTATTATCACCACTGGATCTGTGGCTGACCATACTGTATGTTCACCTGACATAGTTTATAAGTGACCCAGAGACACGGATTAACTTCTGGGTGGGTTTATGTTGTGCTGATGTTTTATATGTCAGTGACGAGTGTTGTTTGTTTGCCCCCTATAAAAGCGGCGGGACATGTTTCAAGCCAAAGTTGCCGGATGTGCTGATCTGACGTATTCAGCCAATAGCAGTTAAGCTCCGCCCATTCATACTGAAGTTCAGGGGAGTGTTTCAGGTCTGAGAGTTTTTTGAATGAGGCCCAATACCGGACAACTAATCAAGCACACAAACAACCATAGAAATAGATACATTAAAATAAAATAAATAAACAAATAAATAAATGAATAAATGAATAAACATGAGGGCATAAAACCCCAAACAAACAAACAATCATAAATTAATGAATGAATATGTTTTTTGAATGAGGCACAATACTGGACAACCAATCAACCAAACAAACAAATAAATAAATTAACCCTTAACAAAGACACACAAACACAAACAAACAAATAAATCTGGGACATAAACCCTAAACAAACACACAAATAATCATAAGAATAAATAAATAAATAAATGTGACGGCATACAACCCTAAACAAACACAACCAACCGTAAAAGAATGAATGAATAAATAAATATAAACTAATAACTAACTAACTAACTAACTAAATAACTAACTAACTAACTAACTAACTAAATAACTAAATAAATAAATAAATTCTAATAACTAACTAAATACTTCTGGGACATTAAACAAACAAATAAATGTGGAGATAATTATTTGTATTTTTATGCTATTTATTTGTTTGCTTAAGTATTTATAGTTTGGCTCGTTTCCGGCAGGAACTCAGACACGCTGCCTCTGAAGAGCCGCAGTGTAGTGCGGGGCTCCGGCCATGCGAGGGCGCTGGAGACGCTGTTTGAGGCAGAAAGTGGAAATTCAACTCTGAGCAAAATAAAGCTGCTGTCCCGCAGCAGCATGGGTCACTCTCACTGCCTCTCTTCCGACGAGCAGGACTAAACGACCGCTTCCAAGCCTCGTACGGCCGGCAGGCTTCTTCTCGAACCGGACTGAAGTCGTATTAGCATGCAGAGCGGCTGAAAGTCGCTGATTTTCGGCGTGTGTTTGCTCGGTAAGGCCGGCGGTACTGCGGGCGCTGCTGGGTTATTGTGCACATCCGGGACAGCAGCAGCAGCAGCAGCAACATGCCGTGTGTTCTTCTTCGCTCACTGACTGACTGAGGTTAAAGAGCAGCAGTCCGCTTTCTGACCACCACAACTACAGCAACATCTCTCCACACACCTCAGAAGAAGAGACGGAGACGGCAAGCTGGAAGATACTAAGGGGGAATGTCTAACCACGGAGCCAGAAGAAACGGGCCGGTCAAACTGCGCCTGACAGGTTCGAGCTGCTCTCTGTACTTCTTACAGTCCTGTAGCTCAGCCCAGACTGTTACTGAGAGTTGTTGTTGTTGTTGTTGTTGTTGTTGTTGTTGTTGTTGTTGTTGTTGTTGTTGTTGTTGTTGTTGTTTTAATAGTTGCTGTAGTTGTTATAGTTTGTCGTCATGGTGATAGTTGAGGAGTTTCCACAGTTGTTGCTGTAGTTATAGTCAGTACAGTCACTGATGTCGTTAGTTGCTATAGTTGCTATTGCTGTAGTTGGTTGCTGTAGTTACCATTGCTGGTGTTATTTGCTGTAGTTAATTGCTCTAGTTACTGTTGCTCTAGTTGCTGTAGTTACCGTCGCTATAGGTATTTGGTATAGTTGTTATTGCTGTAGTTAGTTACTATAGTTACTATTGCTGTAGTTAGTTACTATAGTTACTGTTGCTGTAGTTAGTTACTATAGTTACTATTGCTGTAGTTTCAGTTGCTGTAGTTAGTTGCTATAGTTACTACTACTGCTGTTAGTTGCTATAGTTCTATTGCTGTAGTTGCTGTTATTAGTTGCTATAGTAACTATTGTTAGATGCTACAGTTACTGTTGCTATAGTTACTATTGCTGTGGTTAGATGCTTTAGTTACCATTGCTAGAGTTATATGTGATCATTTCTATTACTGTAGTTAATTACCATGGTTACCATGGCTATCTTTAGCTGCTGTAGTTTCTATTGCTGTGGTTGGTTGCTTTAGTTGTCATTGCTGTGGTTGGTTGCTATAGTTACTGTTGCTGTAGTTAGTTGCTGTAGTTAGTATTGCTGTATTTGGCTGCCACAGTTACCGTTGCTGTAGTTGGTTGCTGTAGTTCTTGTATCTGTAGTTGGTTGCTGTAGTTACCATTACTGTAGTTCTCTGTAGTAACAGTTATGAAGTTGCTAACAGTTGTTGTTCTTGTCGTCCCTGTAGTTATTATAGTTATTTCTTGTTGTAATAGTTGCTGTAGTTAGTTGCCATGGTGATAGCTGTGGAGTTTCCACAGTCACATGTTTTTTACAGCCAGAGTGGTTGCTGTAGTTATAGCTGCTACAGTTGCTATAGTTATCGCTGCTACAGTTGCTATAGTTACTGCTACTGCTGCTGTCGCAGTTAATAGATTAATAAGCTTGCTGTAATTGCTGAAGATGCTAGTGCTTAATCACTGTTAAAGGGGAAGTCCACCGGCTATCCAGAAATTCAGAATAAGTCCCAGAGGTGTAAACAGAGTGATTCGGAGGGGTTTGAGGTTCAGTCAGAAACTCTGAGTCGGCAAGATTCTGTAGAACAGAGCGTTTCACCCCAAACCACTCTGAAGAACTCTGTTTACGTCTCAGACGTTTAATTCTGAAAAGTTTAAAGTGAAAATCCCTTTAATGCTGTGGTTCAGGTGGTTCCTGTTAGTTTTCGATACAGTGTTGTAGCTTTTCCGTTTGGTGTTGTTGTAGTTTCTGTACAACTGATAAAGTTGCTTTAGATGCATCTCTCTATCTCTCTATCTCTCTATCTCTCTATCTATCCATCTATCTGTCTGTCTATCTATCTGTCTATTTATCTGTCTGTCTGTCTGTCTATGTATGTATCTATCTATCTCTCAGTCTGTCTGTCTATCTGTTTATCTATCTATCTGTCTATCTATCTGTCTATCTATCTGTCTCTGTCTCTCTGTCTCTCTGTCTGTCTATCTATCTATCTATCTATCTATCTATCTATCTATCTCTCTATCTCTCTGTCTGTCTGTGTGTCTGTCTATCTGTCTATCTATTTATCTGTCTGTCTGTCTGTCTATCTGTCTATCTATCTGTCTCTGTCTGTCTATCTATCTATCTATCTATCTATCTATCTATCTCTCTATCTCTCTGTCTGTCTGTGTGTCTGTCTATCTATCCATCTCTCAGTCTATCTCTCAGTCTATCTCTCAGTCTGTCTGTCTGTCTGTGTATCTATTTATCTCTCTGTCTATATCTATCTATCTATCTATCTATCTATCTATCTCTCAGTCTGTCTGTCTATCTGTTTATCTATCTATCTGTCTATCTATCTGTCTATCTATCTGTCTATCTATCTGTCTATCTATCTGTCTCTGTCTCTCTGTCTCTCTGTCTGTCTATCTATCTATCTATCTATCTATCTATCTCTCTATCTCTCTGTCTGTCTGTGTGTCTGTCTATCTGTCTATCTATTTATCTCTCTGTCTGTCTGTGTGTCTGTCTATCTCTCAGTCTATCTCTCAGTCTATCTCTCAGTCTATCTCTCAGTCTGTCTGTCTGTCTGTGTATCTATGTATCTCTCTGTCTATATCTATCTATCTATCTATCTATCTATCTATCTATCGTGGCTTATAGACTGTACAGTAGTAAGCTACTCTTACTGATGAGTCAGCGTGGGTCGCGGTGCTGGCTCTGGTTGGTAATGGCTTTTAGCATATACAGGATTTGGTTTGGTGCCAGCGCTGGTTGCGTGTTTCATCAGATGCCGCCGGAAGGAGCAGCGCTCGTCATTATAAGGTGCAGAAAAGTGATACTTGCAAATACATAATGGTTACAGTCACGGTGGGACCCTTCAGGGAAAGTGTGCTGCGCTCACTTGCACTCCCACTCTGACTAAGCAGAGCTGTCGGTGGGAGTTTTCCCTGCTGATGAAATCTTGGGGTGAATTGATTGGAAATCTGAGTAGACATAGCATCCTTTGTCCTGGGAGTGCCGGGGTCTGGATGATGACTGGAAAACCTCGTTTTGACTGGTGTTGAGGTCACATCTCTTTCCAGGACAAGGCAGACAGATTACACAGCGTGAATTCGCTAGTCATGTCAGGTGAATACACGCCTGTTTGTGTAGCAGCTAAGAGTCATTTGGGGTCATTTTGGCCAATTTTTCCTCAGAAAAGGCTTCTAGTTCCTTGAGGTCCTTGGTCTGTCTCTTTCTGTGACCCGTCCACAGATTTAAGGTCAACACCTTCTTCTTTAAGATATAGTGACTCATAATGTGCTCTCCCAAAAAGCTGAGCTGTAATTGTCTGAAGCTGAATTCTGTGCATGCAGGAAAGGTTTTCTTCTGCTGACTCTTCCATGAAGGTTATAGCCTACTTGTACAGGTCTTGCTCCACAGTAGTACAGTGCACCACTCATAATGTGCTCTCCCAAAAAGCTGAGCTGTAATTGTCTGAAGCTGAATTTTTTTTGTCTGCCAACTCTTCCATGAAGGTCATATTTGTGCAGGTCTTGCTCCACAGTAGTACAGCGCACCACCCACTCCAGTGTCTGCTAAACCTTCCTAAAGGTCTTTGAATGTGCCTTTCTAGCAACTTCTCTCGGCCCTCCAGATCGCAGCTGGACCTCCACTGTTCCTGTTAGCCGCTATGTCTTAATGCCATTAGGAAATGAGGAACCGACTCCCTGAAAGAGCTCTGCCGATTGGTAGAGATGGCACAATCAGCTTGAGTTAAGGTCAACACCTTCTTCATTAAGATATAGTGACTCATAATGTGCTCTCTCAAAAAGCTGAGCTGTAATTGTCTGAAGCTGAATTCCATGGTGAGGATGCAGGAAAGGTTTTCTTCAACCGACTCTTCCATGAAGGTCATATTTGTGCAGCTGTTGCTCCACAGTAGTACAGTGCACCACCCACTCCAGAGTCTGCTAAACCTTCCTAAAGGTCTTTGAATGTGCCTTTCTAGGGATCCTACCAGCAGTTCTCTCAGAAGCTTCTCTTGGTCTTCCAGACCCCAACAGGACCTTCAACGTTCCTGTTAGCTGCCATTCCTTAATGCCGTTAGGAACAGAGGAACCCATCTCCCTGAAAATGCTCTGCTATCTTCTTATAGCCTCTCCAGCTTTGTGGGCATCAGCATGGCTGCTGGCTGTCGGGACGAGGTTTGAGGAGTCAGAGTATTTGTA
>CM067476.1:168418-184318 GCA_034552555.1 Semaprochilodus insignis | reverse complement strand
ACTCTTCCATGAAGGTCATATTTGTGCAGGTCTTGCTCCACAGTAGTACAGCGCACCACCCACTCCGGATTCTGCTAAACCTTCCTAAAGGTCTTTGAATGTGCCTTTCTAGCAACTTCTCTTGGTCCTCCAGACCCCAGTTGGACCTCCACTGTTCCTGTTAGCCGCTATGTCTTAATGCCATTAGGAAATGAGGAACCGACTCCCTGAAAGAGCTCTGCCGATTGGTAGAGATGGCACAATCAGCTTGAGTTAAGGTCAACACCTTCTTCATTAAGATATAGTGACTCATAATGTGCTCTCTCAAAAAGCTGAGCTGTAATTGTCTGAAGCTGAATTCCATGGTGAGGATGCAGGAAAGGTTTTCTTCAACCGACTCTTCCATGAAGGTCATATTTGTGCAGCTGTTGCTCCACAGTAGTACAGTGCACCACCCACTCCAGAGTCTGCTAAACCTTCCTAAAGGTCTTTGAATGTGCCTTTCTAGGGATCCTACCAGCAGTTCTCTCAGAAGCTTCTCTTGGTCTTCCAGACCCCAACAGGACCTTCAACGTTCCTGTTAGCTGCCATTCCTTAATGCCGTTAGGAACAGAGGAACCCATCTCCCTGAAAATGCTCTGCTATCTTCTTATAGCCTCTCCAGCTTTGTGGGCATCAGCATGGCTGCTGGCTGTCGGGACGAGGTTTGAGGAGTCAGAGTATTTGTATAGCTCGACGTAGGCTGTAAACAAGCCATAGTGCTAACAAGCTAATTACGGCCTGAGATCTTGGTAGGAGTTATCTGGGAGCTCAAATCTCTTGAGCAGGGCCCCCAAACTTTTGCCTGGTGCTCCTTTCCTTTTCCTTCACTCTAAAATTGTACCAAACAAAAATAATGCACTGGGTTAGTTTTAACTTTAAGCCTTTATATTCATCTTCTACTCAACGGACCAAAAAATGAGTCGCCTTGTGTGTTTAAGGTTGTAGTAACTTCGGGCTCCTGCAGATGGCACTGTATGAGGATGATGGGGCTATAAATCACTGCGAGGTGTGAGTGACGGGATCCATAGATTGGGAAGAGGTGCTACAGTGCAGTGAATGTCTCGTTCCATGTGTGGAAAGTGGCTCCAAAGCAGATGTTAATGATTGGCTAAAAGGAGTGACTGCATTTGGGCGTGCCAAAGACCATAGTGTGAAGGAAGTAGCTGAATCTGCAGGTGTATGGAAGCGTACGGTCATACGGGTCTACCAGCAGTGGCTAAAATCCCAGTCTAAAGGGAATTCTCCTCGGAATTGTGCCAGGGAAGGCATCCACCGAATCTGGACCAACTGACCAATTCTTTGATGTAAGAGTGTCTGAACATTGATGTGGCCTACATCCAGAAACCTTGTCCAGTACATGCCAAATCCAGTCACAGCTGTTGTTGGTACCTGTGGAGGTGTTACATGCTATTAGGTACATACATACACACACATATATAGTATTTTTATTTTATTTATTTGTTTTTTTTATTATATGGCTGTATATCACATTTCAGTTAGCATGGTTCTCCAGTATGCTCCTGAACATCCCTCGTCTGTGAGAGTGTTAGACAGATAATGATTTATTCAGACTCGGCGAGGCATTTGCATGTATGTCGTCTGGACCAGCCTTGTGGTTTGAAATACTTTGCAGTAGCAAAAATGGTGAAAATGTTTCATTTGGCTCCCCAGAGCGGCTTTCATGTGGCCTGTTGTTTTCGAGCTAGAAGACGAACGGTTCTGAAAAGAATGATGAGTGGCTAGAATGTGGATTGTGCATAAACTGCACTCCTAAAGATGTTTTCCACGGGCTCTGTAGTGAAGGAGGTTCATTGCGTCTGTGTGCTTCTTGCTTGGCTGTTTTGTTGTTGCAAGAACAGTGGTTCGTTCTTCGGATTGGTGGAGAACGTGTTGGGTGCCATATAGGTTCTGTATGGAACCATTTTGGAAATGGGTTCTTCTGTTGTTATGATGAAGTTTATCTAGCACCTTTTACAACAGATGTTGTCGTAAAGCAGCTTTACAGAGTATCCGGGTCTAAGCCCCCAGTGAACAAGGCAAGGGCGACCGTGGCAAAGGAAGAACTCCATCAGAGCAAGAGGAAGAACCCTCGAGAGACTCAAAGGGGGAACCCATCCTTCTCAGGTCGGCACCGGATAGCAAGACAAGCTAATGGTTCTGAATGAAGCCGTTCCCTGTACTAAAGCGTGTATGTATGAAAGTGAAGTTTGTTGGCTGATCATTTAGCGGTTTCTCTTTGGTGGGCTCAATAATGGATGCTGTTGTCCAGGGATGGTTCTAGTGTCAGGTCCACCTCGAAGATTCCTTGTGTCTTCCATGCGGGCGGCCATGTTTACAGACTTCCACGAATGTACCTGCCATGAGAGTCCTTATCCAGTGTGATCCAGGGCTTCGGAATACACAAACGTAACATGTAGGCAAACACGGAGCTAAACGTGCTAAAACGTTTCCATTTCACTGCATATATAACCACTTACAATACAATGCAAATCCATATAGATCTAGTATACATACATCAGCCACCTCCTTGTATCTAGCTCCACAGACCATATTGGAGCACTCTGTAGTTCTACAGTTCCAGACTGTAGTCCATCTGTTTGTCTGTTCTTCAATGGTCAAGACCCCCACAGGACCACCACAGAGCAGGTATCGTGGTGTGGACACGGAGGTGTCCAGCAGCACTGCTGTGTCTGATCCACTCACACCAGCACAACACACACTAACACACCACCACCACGTCAGTGTCACTGCAGTACTGAGAATGATCCACCACCCACATAATACCTGCTCTGTGGCGGTCCTGTTGGGGTCCGGACCATTAAATATTTAACCCAGTCATTTAGGCCTAATCAGCCGTCTGAACAAATAAGTATCATGACACAGTGTGTATTTTAAAAGAGTACTGTGATTGGACCTGCAACAAATGACGATATTTCGATGGTTGAACAATCGAGCAGTTATTAAAATGAATAATAGATTATTTGGTTTATGAATCGATCAGTTACCAAGTAGCTCTTATGCAGCTATAATTTTTAAAAAATTAAGTTTCAGTTTATTTCTTTGTATTTGGTAACTAACAATAAAGGTAAAGGTGAGTACCTTATTCAAGAATTCACTTAATAATAATAAACTTAATAAACTTTCCTGCTAATACAAAAGATAAATAAAACTCCAATACCTATTTTCTGGTCAAAAATAAAAATGTTAAATTACAAAAAAAAAAAAAAACACAAGTAAACATTTTAAGATGTAAATTTTAATTTAAAAAATGATCTGTATTCCTTTAAAAATAAATATTTAAATAAAAAAAATAAATAAATTGTGCGTTCTTCTACTGTCCGCCCACACTCTGCTGCTACTAAATTCTACAATGTCAGATCTCTGTTGAAATGAATCAATTATTGGTTTCCAACTAATTTAGTGATCGATTTTATTCGACTCGGGCCGATTAATCGTTACAGCCCTACTTGTGATGTTACGTTTGGCCTTATGGCCCCCTGCTGCCTGCTGTTATAGCAGGAGTCAGTGGGTAAACTGCCGTGTATTTTTAGTTTTGGGGTTTATCTGATTGGTGTGTAAGTGAAGGGAGTTGTTGTCTGAGGTAAACTGACTGTGTGCTGCAGACGTAGCTGATTGAGGTCCCAGCTGTGTCCCTTTAATGCAGGCTTAGTGCAGCTGTTTGAGGCTTTTATAATTTATGTTGGGTATATGTATATAAAATTAATTAATATATATAATTTAAAAAAATAAACAAATATTATAAATATATAATATTAACATGAATATAATGTTGTTTAAATTCTACATTCACAGATCTTTATTGAAACGGGGGAACTGGTGTCACCAACTAATCAACTGTTGAATTAGTTGGCAATTAATTTAGTCAGCGACTTTAGTCAACTAAGTCGATTAATCGTTGCAGCCCTGATTATGATATTACTAATTTTGCCATGTTGCCCAACTCTGCTCGAGATAGACTTATAACAGAAGTCAGTGGGAGGACTAGAGTGTGTTTTGAGTCTCGGGGTTTATCTGATTGCTTTGTAAAGAGAAAGTGAAGGGAGACGTGTTGGAGTTATTGTCTGAGGTAAACCGACTGTGTGCTGCAGACGTAGCCGATTTGTGCATTCTTGTTATTGTGCATGCTTATAACAAATAAATGGCAAATTTGGTTCAAATTTTAATTTTTGATTAATTTTGGCCAGAACGGTTCAGTTTACGACCTCAGCGAAAGCTTTGGTAACAGTAACTGTATTAAAGATATACATTTCACAGATCTTATATATGTATGTCAGCACTGTCCAGAGAAAAACATGTCTCTCCATTTTAGCTCCATTTTTGTCCATTTTTATATGTATGCATCATTTGGGAAAGTTTCATGATGAACGGACCAACAAAAATGACCCAAAACTGCTTGGAAAGAAGTCTGGTTCCATTGACTTCCATTGGAATTAACTGAGGTTTTTGTCGCTTTCCTGTAAAGTTGATATTTTGGAGACAGTGACGATGTGTATGATGGATTTGCTAAGGACATACGCAGTCGGAATACTGGAATCGGCTTTTTTGCGATCAGAGGTTTGCTCTCAACACAAAATCAGTTGGCAATTAAATTAGTTGGCAATTNGTGATGATGTGTATGATGGATTTGCTAAGGACATACGCAGTCGGAATACTGGAATCGGCTTTTTTGCGATCAGAGGTTTGCTCTCAACACAAAATCAGTTGGCAATTAAATTAGTTGGCAATTAAATTAGTCAACTAAGTCCATTAATCGTTGCATCCCTGATTATGATATTACTAATTTTGCCATGTTGCCCAACTCTGCTCGAGATACACTTGTAACAGAAGTCAGTGGGAGGACTAGAGTGTGTTTTGGGTCTCGGGGTTTATCTGATTGACGTATAAGTGAAGGGAGACGTGCTGGAGTTACTGTCTGGGGTAAACCGACGTTGTGCTGCAGACGCGGGTTTAGTGCAGCTGTTTGAGGCTTTCTTGTTACCGTGCGCGCTTATCAGATGCTCATGGCACACGTGTAGTTGATGTTGGCTCTAAGCCATTAACTCTGAATGCACGTTGTTGGTGTTCGGACTTGGTGCATCGCTCGCAGTCTGAATCGGCTTGCTGCGAGTCGTAGACTGTTGGAGGGTTTCGGGTAATAAGAGTTAGGGTGGCCACATGTCCGGTTTTAGGCCGGACCGTCTGTTTTTCAACTCCCAGTCCTCCATCCAGCGCAGGACGGAGGATTTAACAAGGTCATGTGACATTGTGACTCACCTACCGGGCCCTCTAAATGCCCCTTTATTATGTCCTCCTGTTGGGGGTGGGATGTCCTCCTTTTTGGGGTTATGAAAGAGGCCACTCAATGAAGAGGTCAGTGAAGGATGCCGGTTTTCGGTTACCTTTAACCAGTGTTCCTCTTTTTGACATGTTCCTTCACCAGGAACCCCATGACGGTTAGGTTTGAGAGCGTGCTGCTCCTTTTTCCTTTGCCTAAAGTGGCTAATTCTAACCGGCGTGTGACGGACGGGGAACCAAATTCATTGCTGTTTTGTGCAGACCATTCCATAAAATTCCGTCTCTCCCGTCGACCAAATGCACAGAAACTCAAAATGTCCTCCGTGGCGAGGTCTCTCAGCTTTGCCGTGGCACGTCCCGCTTTCTGAGGGATCAATAGCCTTCTTTCCCGGCTCCTTATGAAAAGCCTCTCTATGCCGTGTGAGCTGGGTATCAATAGGGTGTGTGTGCTGTAGACGGCTCGATGCCCCGAGTGCCCTGGCCAAAATCGAGGGAGGTTTCTCCGAACCCAAGACGGGTCTGTCCCTGTGAAACGTTGGATTTGGTCTTTTGGGATTGACAATGGCAGGTTACACCGTGTTCCAAAGTTGGGATCTTCTGTCGTTGCTTGTCCTTAGTAATAGCCTCTGTTCGCGGGAGTAGGGTTTACACTAGATGTTGTTTGTGAGGATTTGATTGCATTCAGCCATAAGAGCAGTAGTAAGGTCAGGTATTGGTGTTAGATGATTAGTTCTGGATCCATCCTGGATGGAGGTCCTGGAGTGAGGGTTTGGGCGTGGTGACTCCAGGCATCATGTTTTATTGGTCAGTGCCGCGTGTCTTGATTGTGTCTGCTCCTGTGTGTTTAGCAGGAAGTGGAATTCGCGCTGTCTGCTCTCGTAGACACATCAGTGAGGCTCATCCGGCATTCTCAGAAATTACTCACAGCAATTCCAAAGTTTGGTGTGATTACCGTGTAGGCAAATGTGTTTCTGGGGAAGTGAGAGGCTTTAACGCAGATGAACAGACTCCACAGTTCCACCAGCTGCTGTAAGCCAGAACAGAGACGTTCTGATATTTGCAAATGTGCAAATTTGTATTGACATTTGCGCATTTGCAAATATTAGACTGTGTCTATTTACTGAATCGGTTTAATAATCAGGGTGCTGTTACTGTCATATATACATATACATACATTTTCATATATACATATACATACATTTTCATATATATGTATGTATGTATGTATGTATGTTTGTATATTTGAAGTAAGGGTCCACTATCACTACACTTTACATTGAAAAATATTCCAAATAAGTATTCCAAGTAAAATCCAATTATTTCTTCATTAATTAATTAATTAATTACATAATTATTATTATAGTTTTGCACATCTCATGTTTTGAACATTTTTCTTTGTTAGTCATCCATTATAACTCCATTATGAGCCCATGCTAAGTGGACTCATATACAAGCATATAATATGTTCCAACATATATGTAAGGTATCTATAGATATAGATAAGGTATGAATAGCACAAATCTTAAATTAAAAGATTTAGATATTTTTTATATATATATATATACAGTGTGTGTGTGTATGTATATATATATATATATATATAGAAGGTCCCTTAACCATGTTACATGAAGTCATTCAACCATATAATATATTCCACAATATATACATGTGTGGCTAATTGATATGACATGCATTTTTAGTGTCTGTGTCCATACAAATACTGTCAAATCATTACAAGTTATTAATTCAACAATAATTCTGTGCATCCATATGAAATTCATTTTCCTTTTTGCCTCTAAAACTATTAAGATATGGTGGAAGCATCCAGCCATATATAGGCCATTTAGGTTATATACAGTTCTAAATAACGTAATTTCATGTTCAATAACTTTTTATGGTTGGTAGTTTAAAAAATGTTCAGCTCACTGAAAAACTTTTGTCTGCGAGTTTTTACCTCCTCAAAAGGACTTTTATTTTGACGTACTCTTATGAAACAGGGGCCAGGGTATTGCATCATAAAGAAGACCCCAACTGACCTGGCCATGTGCAATGCCAAAGTCAGCCACTTTTTAGAGAGTTTATTAAACATTTTAATAATTAAACATTATTTGCTAATATTTTCATGTTATTTTTTTTATTTATGTATGTGTATGTGTATGTAATGTCATTAAAGTTCTCATGTTTTTAGCTAGCTAGGATGCTAGGGTGGATTTGCTAGGGATACACAGTTGGAATGTCGGAATTTTAATGCCATAAATAACATGAAAATATGAGCAGATAATGTTGTTTAAATTACACATGATTGGCTAATGGAAGTGCTGGCGATGACCCGCCTACACAGTGACTAATAAACATTGGCTAAAATAAAAGCGACGAGTTTCACTTTAAAGAAATCGAAATCATGTGATATTCATGGTGGGTGCGTCACAGGGAAACTCGTTTAAGGTGGGGGTCAGTGAAGAAGCCTTGTTCCTGATATGGGATAACGTATTTCTTGAACTGTGAGATGCATGTTTTCTTAGAAATACAGGTTAAAATTAAACCTGCTGCAGTTTCAGGTTGGAGCGTGACAGTGTTTGGCACCTCAGTCGTCCAAACAAATAAATAGATAGTGGGTATACCGGCATGATGACTCAGGTCAGGGCTCAGGTCAATGAGTCACGGATTTCTCACGGATGTATGTGAGGATGTCAGATCACATCTCAGAGCCTCTAAATGGGCTGACTGAACTGACTGTGATCTCACCATGGCTCGTTTTGTGGTCATGTTGATGGGTGCATTGTGAAAGCCCCCCCCCCCCACTGTGCAAGTGTTGGTGTACAGTAACTCAGTCAGTGTAATGCGTTAGTGTGCTGTAAGTAGTGTATCGGTGTACAGTAACTCAGTAAGTGTAATGTGTTAGTGTGCTGTAAGTAGTGTGTTGGTGTACAGTAACTCAGTAAGTGTAATGCGTTAGTGTACTGTAAGTAGTGTGTCGGTGTACAGTAACTCAGTAAGTGTAATGCGTTAGTGTACTGTAAGTAGTGTGTTGGTGTACAGTAACTCAGTAAGTGTAATGCGTTAGTGTGCTGTAAGTAGTGTGTTGGTGAAGCGAGCCCACCAATCAGGGAACAGCGGCCACTTTGTTTTGAGCTTGTTTTGACCTGTTGGACAGAGCTTGGTTCTAGCTAATGGAACCTGTTCTCCTTCAGTGTTCTGTGCTCATGATCGTTTGAATAGACGTCAGTGTCAGACTCATTAATGAGCTTCTATTAAAGACTGGTGGACTGAGAGACACTAGAGTCTCTTCACCTACACTGAGCTGATTAAGAGTTTTGTTCCAGAAATGATAACAGAACATTAGAGCCATAATAAATCATGCTCCTGTTACTCTCCATACTTAAGTACATTTGAAGGTACATACTTCAGTACTGTTACTCCAGTGGAGGTCTAAAGGGAGGAACTTCTAGTGAACCTGGAGGAGTATCTTACCTTGGGGATTTCTACTCTAACTCAGGTCCACCACTGACCTGCATCCAGGCACTTTTTAAGGTTCTGCATCCTTCTGCTCTCTCTAACATGCGGGGGGTTAACGAGTGGCCTGCATGGCTGCGAGCTGAGCCGCGAGTGCAGCTCTTTTTATTGCAAAAATAAAGCGTAAGCTCTTTTATTTCATCAGATCGGGCAGCGCTGTAAAAATTCCTCCTGGGTTTGCATCTCCTTATCTCGCAGAGGCACTAAGTGGTTTAACTAATGTTCTCAAATAAAGCTGCACGCTTGTCCTTTTGGTGGATACCAGCTTCTCTCTGCATTTATTGCATTTATTGACGTTACTCTGATACGTCACTGTCTCTTCAGCACTGTAAGAAGCCTTATCTCTAACGTGGTATCTTTATTGGAGAAGGATAAAAATGTTCTTAACCCGACTGTACCGAGGATTTATTTCCTTTTGGTCACTTTCATGTTGTGTAAGAGACTCTTAGCCAGTTTCGGACAATTTAAACAAGACAGAAAATATGGTTTTCATAGTACCGTCCGTCATATGATATTAGCCACAGTCATTTCAAAGAATGCAGCTCAATAATGATTTGGTTTAAATACACTCATCATCAAAAGAACAGCTGCACCCAGAAGGAGGTGTGGGATTGCAGCTCTATTGGGAAGGAAGATAAAGGTCACCAGGATCAATAAATGATGATACATTTAGACTGATATGATCAATATTTATTGAGATACACATACAGAAGTAGTGTCTCTCAGTATGGCGTCGGGCTGCCATGTTTGCTAACGCTACACACCAGATGTCTCGGCATGGAGTTGTAGAGGTTCCTAATGGTGTCCTGTGATAATCCATCCCATGCAGCTTGAATATCCTTACACAGTTCCTGCAGATGGTGCGGTAGGGGTGGAGGTGGAGTGACACCAGGCCTTCTAGACATGTGACGTGTGACAACAAACCGTTCATCTTGGTGCTGACCACGGTGCCTCCACACACGGATTCGTTGGTCATCTCCACCAAGACAAAAGCGGCACTCATCACTGAAGATGACCCGCTGCCATTCTGAGTCACTCCGTGACAGTCTGGCACGACACCATTTGGTGACGTTGATGTGGTGTTAAGGACAGTCGTCATAACGGCCTGCGTGCATGTAGTCCTGCGTCGTGCCAATGGTGCTGGCACTAACAGGATGACTCATGGAGGACATCACTGCATGCTGCTTGTCCGCAGTCGTGGCTGTTCGGTCACTCTGCAAGTCGGAGAGTCTGTTGGTTCTCCCTCTCCGTGGTTTGTGTAGGTCTTCCAGATCCTTCATGTCGCTGGCGCGTGTCTTCTTCTATCCACTCCTGCCAACAGCGTGCTATGGTAGTATCCGCACCACCAATATGATGCACAGTATGTCGAGACCTTCCTGCCTCCCGGAGCCCTACGATCCAACCACTCTCCAACTCTTCCACCTGCTTGAATTGCTTTCAAACTCTTCCCTGAGGAATTCTTCGCTTGCAAAGGATGCTACCAACACAACAGCACAGCATGCGCAACAGGACGACCTTATACAGTCAGTCAGGTACAGCGATAAGGCCCATCCTTGCTTATGTTACATGCATGGCCGATCGTTGGCATGTCTCACAGCGTCAAACCTACCCACCAAGTTTCATTCCTGTTAGTTGATTCCTTCTGGGTGCAACAATTCTCTCTGATGATGAATGTGTTCATGTCATTAGTTAAGCTCTTTGCCTACTTTGGCCATGCCTCTGGTTTTGTTTGGCCATTGCCTGACCAACCAGTTGCTTGTAAGAATCCTTTTAAACTGATAAAAGTCCTTTTGGATGCTCTCCAGACAAGGTCCTCCAGATTGAGCCACGATTCCTTGGTTTACTCCTGCTAGACGGTTAATTGACATGGCAGACTGAAGACCTTCTCGGATGTTCCGGTTCATGGCTGTGTACGCTCATAGTGGGGTGTGGTTTCTACGCCTGGCTGAGTGCTAGGAATAGATTGAGTCCATAATTTAAATACTCCAGTAGTCTGATGCTGTTCTTAGCGTAGCTGAATAGTCGTACAGCGCCTCTGGAAGCCCCTAATCCAGTTTCCCAGTCCTGGAGTCCACCTGTACTGTGCTGCACTGTGCTGTGTGCGTCAGCTCATTAATAAGCTCATTGGAGCTGATAAGAGCGGAATTGAGAAGAAGTGCCGTGCAGGTCAGGAGTCCTCCTGGACTGCAGATCTAATGTACAGAGTTATAATGTAACCAGAGTTGCATGATATGAAGAGCATATGGGGGATATACTGATACTTACTGTATGTGTGATACATCCGTATATAGCTCTAGGTATCGGCAGCTGGAGTAGTTAGTCTGGTTAGTGATCCCGCTGCACTACAATGGACTTCTCGGTCATGTGACTAACTGGTCGAGATGTAAACAGAGTCATTGAGGGTGGTTTTGGTGTAAAATGCCCCGTTCTAGAGACACTTACAATCGTTCAAAGTGGTGGTGAATGGAACCAGACATCCACCTATAACAGCCCCATCATAGAGAGTCACTACATTAAACGCCTATGAACCTGCTGCCTAACACATTAGGTTATGGTAGATTTGTGGTCAGGTTAGTCCTAAAATGCATTTGAATCTTTTTATTTTAATCCATTATTGGCGGAGGGGTACATGTAGGGCGCTGTAAGGTCCCCAAAGGAAAAAAAATAGTCCCCAAAGGAAACTTTATGACTGTTTTTCACCATTATCAGCATTACTTATAAAGCTCAGCATGCACATGTAGGTTTACTGGTAGGTAAATAAAATGTCTCTATTTGTTTTGGTCATTTGGTTATATCTATTTCTCTACAGTGAATCACATCACACCATGCCACACCTAAACAGATCTGTTTGCTCAGTCTGAAGGACTGAATTTTTCCGAAATTCTGAATTTTTTTTGGAATTCCCCTTATCAACGAAGTCATGCTCAGGTACACCTAGCAAATTATCAACACAGCAAAACTGTTGTGTGTCAGGTGGTAATCATGTGCACGTTGCTTCTCCGGACACCGATGGAAACTTATGTGGATCAGCTGGTCATTATAGTCATAGTGCTGAATCAGTCAGTATATTGCTGCTGCTGTAACTGTAGCTATGGGCTTTGGTGATGCTAATAACAGCAGCCCATTTCTGCATGACTGGTGGAGCATGTGTTGCCTATGATACTATATAGCGGGTATGCATGTGACATCACAGCTAGCAGAAGTTCCACCCACTCAGTGCCAGACAGGCTAGTGTTCTGTGTGGATGCGGCGATTGACTGACTACAAATAGATTTCAGCTTCTTGGTCGAATTTCCCCCCTTCCGTCTTAAATGGCGCAGGACTTAGATTCAGGAGCCTCAGATCAGATTGTAACTACTGTACCATTTAAGGTGGAACGGGAAAATCCGATCAAGAAGCTGGAGAATAGGAAGCTGACTTCAGGGCAGTGTTGGAGTTTCCTGTTCCACCTTACGTGGTGCAACAATGTGACCTAAAGCGTGACCTGACCTGAGACTTCAGGGTAACTGAAGTCAGCTGGAATCAAGGTGCTTAGGGAGTTGGGGTGGGGCTTATGAGGGCTTGGGGTGGGGCTTATGAGGGCTTGGGGTGGGGCTTATGAGGGCTTGGGGATGGGGATAATGAGGGCTTGGGGTAGGGCTTAGGGGGAGTTGGGGTGGGGCTTATGAGGGTGTGTAGGTAGGGCAAAGGAGGGCTTGGGGTGTAGCTTAGGAGGGCTTGGGGTATAGCTTAGGACAGCTTGGGGATGGGGCTTAGGACGGCTTGGGGATGGGGCTTAGGAGGGCTTGGGGTGTAGCTTAGGAGGGTTTGGGGATGGGGCTTAGGACAGCTTGGGGATGGGGCTTAGGACAGCTTGGGGATGGGGCTTAGGACGGCTTGGGGATGGGGCTTAGGACGGCTTGGGGATGGGGTTTAGGACGGCTTGGGGATGGGGCTTAGAACGGCTTGGGGATGGGGCTTAGAACGGCTTGGGGATGGGGCTTAGGACGGCTTGGGGATGGGGCTTAGGACGGCGTTGCATACTAAGTTGTAGCAAACAATCCACGTAACTGGTGTGGTTGGTGGCGGTGGGGTGACGTTCGTGCAGCTGCACTTAGCCAAGTAGCTAGCAATGGCTGTTTGCAAGCTGCGTAGCTCTATTACAGTGTCCTGACTCATGACTGCTGAATAGACTCTGGGTAAGTTGGAATTGGCCTTGTGAAGGGCTGCTCCTACAGAGGGTAACAGAGCCGAGGCAGCCGGAATATCGGTGAAGGACTGGAACGTAACGGGTGCTAATTTTTCCATACGATACAATGATTCGCCCTGGAATTGCCCTTTGCAGCAAATTCCATTGAAGTGAATGCAATTCGGCTCCTTTGCACTGTAATCAACTTTGAAGTCGAAGAAGCTGAGCGATCGACCGACTTGACGTCTTATCAGACTTCATTGACTAATCGCTGCAGCGTGCCGAAGAAGCCCGCAGATCCTGGCTGGTGTTTGACCCCGCTGACCTTTGTCCCCCTCATGACTATGTGTGCTCGGCTCCGGATCTGTCCCAGACGCAGAGACAGGCGGCCGCACGGCTGCCCGCCGTCTCCTCGCAGACGCAGACGAATGAGCGCGTATCGCACTTCCTGTCTCACCACTTCCGCTGCGAACCAGCGGAACGCCGCATACACACACACACACAGAACAGACACACAGCTGCTTCTTAGAAACCAGAACGGAGACTGAGGAGAACTTGCACGTATGTTTTCCCCACTGCTGGCTGGATGACCTTTTACTCAGTGTCTGCGAAATCACATCTACATGCAGCCCCTCTTCTCCTCTCCTCTCAGCCTGATCGGTTGGGTTGCGTAGGGGGACGATTATGTCGGCTTATCTCGTTTTTTATACAGGTTTTTCTGCAACATGCAGCACTTCTGAAAGGCAAAAGCAGAATTATCAGAGTCGGCACTTTACAGTGCACTGACTGAGAAACAGGCGGTGCACCGTGTTCAGTAGGTCATACGGTCGTGTGCCCAGGTTCTGTTGGCTTGTCTACATGGAAGTAAGTACATGCACAGTTACTGTTCATGTGCTGAACTGAACCCAACCAAACAGATCATTTGAGCATAATTGGCATATGACTGTATGTCGTTCACCATCGTAGGTCTCCCCAATGCAAGACTACCTGTGCTAGATTGTGTGTGTGCGTGTGTGCGTGTGTGCGTGTGTGCGTGTGTGTGTGTGTGTGTGTATTGAAAATTTGGGAGGTATTTCTTAGGAGAAGAGTTCGAAAGCAATTCAAGCAGTTGGAGAAGTCGGAGAGGGGTCGCATTGTTTGGTTCCGGGAAACGGGATGGTCTTTTCGACGCATTGCTCGCCATGACGGCCGTGCAGATATTACCATAGCATGCTGTTGGTGGCAGTGGATGGATGAAGGTATGCACCAGCGACATGAAGGATCTGGGAGACCTACACGAACCACGGAGTGAGAGAACTGACAGACTGTCCGACATGCACAGAGGAACCCAACAGCCACGGTTGCAGTGATGCCCTCCATGAGTCATCCTGTTAGTGCCAGCACCGTTGGCAGATGGCTGCACCACACAGGACTAGGTGCATGCAGACCGCTCCGACGACTGTCCTTAACACCACGTCAACGTCACCAAAGACTGCAATGGTGTCGTGCCAGACTGTCATGGAGGGACTCAGAATGGGGGCAGGTCATCTTCAGTGACGAGTCCCGCTTTAGTCTTGGTGGAGACGACCAACGAATCCGTGTGTGGAGGCACCGTGGTCAGCACCAAGATGAACGGTTTGTTGTTACGCGTCACACGTCCAGAAGGCCTGGCGTCACTCCACCTCCAACCCTACCACACCATCTGCAGGAACTGTGTGAGGATATTCAAGCTGCATGGGATGGATTATCACAGGACACCATTAGGAACCTCTACAGCTCCATGTCGAGACGTCTGGCATGTTGGGTTAGTGAACACGGTGGCCCGACGCCATGATGAGTGTATCTGCTGTTAGCAGCATTAGCAGCTCATATGTGCACATGAAGCAGCGACTCACAGCACATACGTCTGACAACATCTTTCTCCTGCAGAGCTGCGGTTTTGGACAGGAGAGCCGCTTCACAGTGTTATCAGTGTAGCTAAACGCTTCAGATGTTGGCTGAACTCGCTCTGCTGTGTTCCCTGAATCCCCAGTGGGCTTGTTGGGTGGGTTTTGTGGGTTTGCTGCTCGGCTGCCAGACACGCGCCGTTTTCACATTTAGCTTTTTTCCAGACGTTCACCGTGCCGAGGCGTGCACGTACGATGTGCTGCTTTTCCTGCACAACTCAGTAATTAGTCACGCTTCCTCACGCCACCTATAAGACTCGTCCTTAAAGGGGAATTCCACTGGCGTTTTAAAATCTACACGTAGTTCAGTCACGTAATTCACACTTCTTTTCCTCTGAAGGTCACAGAGTCCCCCGAATGTCCCCCTCCGCCATGAAGGCGTATTACGTACGTGTTTCAGGCCAAACCGTTTTCCTGTAAAGCAGTGTCTCTTCAGGCAGCACCCATTCCATCTGACGGGTCTCTCTGGAATGGCGTGTCTCACACCAGACCATTCCGAGTGACTCCAGCGTTTATACCTGTCTCTTTTAATTATGTAGGAATTCTGAAAGGTTGGTGGAGTTCCCCTTTAAGCAGTAAGTGAAGCCCCCCGCGGTCTGTCACAAGCTGGAGACCTATTAAAGCGCTCCGGCAGACAACCTTCCTACCATCCTCTCACCTCCAGGTGGGCTGTGGACTGTTTAGAGTCGGGGGGGAAGAAAGCAGTGACCCAGAGGAATGTGAACGGACACAGCGTAGCTCTCTCTGTCTCTCTCTGTCTCTCTCTGTCTCTCTCTTTCTCTCTCTCTCTCTCTCTCTTTCTCTCTGTCTCTCTCTGTTTCTCTCTCTGTCTCTCTCTCTCTCTTTCTCTCTCTCTCTCTCTTTCTCTCTCTCTCTCTGTTTCTCTCTCTCTCTCTCTCTCTCTCTCTCTCTCTTTCTCTCTGTCTCTCTCTGTTTCTCTCTCTGTCTCTCTCTCTCTCTTTCTCTCTCTCTCTCTCT
>CM067476.1:140135-153657 GCA_034552555.1 Semaprochilodus insignis | reverse complement strand
AAATTAAAACTTCACATTCTCTACAAATATAAATCTCCAATATATGCACTATACTGCCAAAAGTATTCGCTTGTCTGCCTTCATGAACTTGCGTGACATCCCATTCTTAATCCATAGGGTTTAATCAAGTGGTTCTTGGCTTACATTGAAAGAAACATATAGAGTATGTGTGTCTTCAGTGGTTCTTTAGTAAAGAGAATGCTTCTATCTAGAACCATGATCACTCTGTATACCATTGGCATGCTTAAACGGTTCTTCGCATGGTGAAATGGTTCTTCAGGTTGATGGAGAATGTGTTAAAGTCAGCACAGTAAGTAGAAACTGTGCACCAAATCTCCAGAATAATGCCATGTTTAAGTGTGCAGTCCATAGAGGATGCATGTGGTTCCGTATAGAACTGGAGAGACTGGTTACCTATAAAACCCTGAACACTCAAAGAACCATTCGCATACTTGCATGGTTCTTTGCATGGTGAAATGGTTCTTCAGATTGATGGAGAATGTGTTGGATGTGGTTCTATGTAGCACCAAAAAGGTTGCAAGATTTGCAGAAGAATGCCATGTTTAAGTGCATTCGCTATAGAGGGTGCTTGTAAGGTTCTTCAAGGGTTCCCTCACGATGAATGGACTAAAAGAATTTGCATGGTGAAATGGTTCTCCGGGTTTATGGAGAATATAGAGAACAAATAAGTAGGAACTGTGCACTAAATTGTCCAGGTTAAAGCCATGTTTAAGGGTGCCCTCCATAGAGGATGCATGTGGTTCTTCAAAGGTTCTTTAGAGAAGAGACTGGCTCTATATAGACCCCTGAACACTCAAAGAACCAATTGCATGCTTGCATGGTTCTTTGCATGGTAAAATGGTTCTTCAGATTGATGAAAGATGTGTTGGATATTGTTCTATATAGCACCAAAAAGGTTCTTCGAGGTGTGAAGAAGTGTGCTTGCTATAGAAGTTGTTGTGTGGTTCTTCAAGGGTTCTTTCACGAAGAATGGGCTAAAATAAATGACCCAAAAAGACTTGGAAAGCAGTCTGGTTACTTTGACTTACATTGAAAGAAAGGTATAGAGGATGCGTGTGGTTCTTCGAGGGTTCTTTAGCAAAGTGACTGCTTCAATATAGAGCCCTGAACGCCCAAAGAGCCAGTTGCATGCTTGCATGGTTCTTTGCATGGTGAAGGCGTTCTTCAGATTGATGGAAAATATGGTGTATATGGTTCCATATAGCACCAAAAAGGATCTTCTGCGGTTAGAAGCTTGACATGGTAACGTTAGCCCAGCCCTTCTTGGTGGTGTGTACAGTAGAACATGAGAGTGTAGGAGAACCAAGTAGAACCGCTATGCTGCTGATCGTTCTGAAAGAGGCTAGTGGTCATCCTCCCTCCAGGAAATACTGACCGTGGCTCTTCTAAGCCTCATTGACTCACTCTTGTGTGAAGCTGCGGTCAGTGTGGCGAGAGGGAGGTGAGAAGTTCAGCCCTCCATTCATTATTCAGCAGGTTTGTGTTAAATGTGGAGCTTCTACTCATCCCGGAGGGAAGCCGAGCGGTGTTAACGTGAGTGCACTCTCACTGGGATGCTCAGTGCTAGCCTAGAGCCGTTTAGCTGTAGATCAGGCAGGGTCATTCAGGATTCACTCTGACAGGTTTGCTTTCTTGCTAGACTGGCTATTACTGAAATCTCTGGCTTTGACAGCAAGTTCACATGTGCACACCTTCAACCCAAGCGACGTCCACGGTCATATTAAACCCACTTCCTTGTATCTACACTTACACTCCATTCTATCAGCTCCACTGACCATATAAGAGCACTACATGTAGTTGTACAGTTCCAGACTGTAGTCCATCTGTTTCTCTGTGTACTGTATTACCCTGTTCTTCAATGGTCAGGACCCCCACAGGACCACCACAGAGCAGGTATTATGTGGGTGGTGGATCATTCTCAGCACAGCAGTGACACTGACGTGGTGGTGGTGTGTTAGTGTGTGTTGTGCTGGTGTGAGTGGATCAGACACAGAGGTGCTGCTGGAGTGTTTAAACACTGTGTCCACTCAGAGTGAAATAGTCGAGGGTAGCTAACAGCTAGGCTAAACGTATTTCTTGTGAACTGAGCAGCGTTAGCAGCAGCTAGCTCTAAACAGTCGATATAGTAATGAAAACGCTGAGTATAAATGTGGGCATGTAGCCCATGGTTGTTTTTAAAATGGTACGCTACTATACCACACACTGTATACTACAGTAGTATGTACTGCACACTGTGTGTAGTATACAGTACAGTTGGTGTAGCTCAGCGGATAACACCACTAACCACCAGGGAGCCACCACCACATGTGGGAGATTCGGGTTCGCATCCCAGTCTGGGTGACTATGCTGTGCTACACCAATAAGAGTCCTTGGGCAAGACTCCTAACACTACATTGGCCTACCTGTAATATGAATGACCTTGTAAGTCGCTCTGGATAAGAGCCTCAGCTAAATGCCGTAAATGTACAGTAACAAGTTCTGACCTACAGTGTGGTATAATAATACAGTCACATGACCAGTTACCTCACATTTACCTCAGAGCTGTTATTACTGTATCCACTGCTGCTGCTAACGCTGCTCAGTTCACCTGAAATACGTTTAGCCTAGCTGTTAGCTCCCCTCGGCTATTTCACTCTAAAACTGACCCTCTAAAGCGAGTTCATCTTTTATTAATCTTCAGACCTGTATATTTTAACTTTCTGAGGCTCATTCCAATGAAAACATACCAAACTACAATCACTACACCACATTTATAGTCGGTTTCGTTTTGCTCCCCAGTGTTATGCGCCGCCATTTTCTCTGGCTGAAGCAGGCGGCTGCGGTACACCATGAAGATAGCTCCCCCTGTATACTAGAAACTCTGACTGGAGTCCGGTATCTCCAGTGCACTCCAGATCTTAAGTTTGGTCGCATACTACACACTACATACTACTTTTAGATAGATTTAATACATGAGTAGTATGTGGTATACTATTTTGAATACAGCCCATGCCTACATGCATTGTGTTGCTGCCATGTGATCAGCTAATTAGATATATGCATTACCGAGCAGTTGAACAGGTGTACCTAATGAAGTGGCAGGTGGTGTGTAATGTTGATGATTTTGCCTTAAAATGACCTACACGTACATCTGTGCCATGGGTGCCTTTTTAAAAGTACATTTTAGGCTCAGAACTTTCTCAGCAGTATCGTAATGCCACAGTCTCAGGAGAGGTACAGCATCTATTCCATGCCTCCATTTCATCTCCACCCATTTTTAGGAGTGTTGAGCGCATTTGTTGTGTTCTTAACTTCAAGTCTGAGCATATTGTCCTTATTAACACCATGTTCTGTAATTCTGCCCATAACAGAACCGAACACTGTGGCCTTCATGCTCTAGCTGTGAGGTCTCGTTTGGCCCTCAGGAAACACATTATGTGCTGTTTCGTAATTTGTTTGATTGTCTTCGTGATGGCTTTGTTGCTTTGTTAGTTGCTGTTCTGGCCTCAGAATTTACAGGCACCGCTTCTCTGCTGCCACCCGTATCATTTCGCTCTCTTTTTCTGGCATCTGCTGTTTTTTCCCTCCATCGCTCACAGCCCTGGTGTGCAGTCTATTTCCAGCCTCCGTCTCTGTCAAGCGTGTTTGTTTGGCCTCAAGTCAGCCGCAAGCCCCAAGGCCAGTGGTGGGAGAAACCACTGGGTTCCCATCAGTCCTTCTACTTCCAGGCATTCTGGTCAGTTCGGGATTTCGAATTTCTTAAGGCCATCCTTATAACATCTGCAGCCCGGAGGTCTGCGATGGTCCCCAGGGTGCAGCTCCATCATGGGCCCTTCTCTGCATTGAGTCTCTTGATGCAGCTCCATCGTTGACTCCGTTGGCCACCTCTGGATTGAGCCTCCTGGTGCAGTTCTGTTGTGGGCCCTGTGACGCAGCACTGCTTTGGTCCTCCTATCACAGTTCTGTTGTGGGCCCTGTGACGCAGCACTGCTTTGGTCCTCCTAGCGCAGCTCTGCCATGGGGACCGTATGGCCTATCTTTGCGTTTATCCTGCTGACAAAGCTCCATCATATTCACCATGGACCAGCTCTGTTTTGAGGCTATGTGGTGGAGCTCTGCTTTGGATCTCTTGCCTCACCTTTATCATGGTCCTCCGGCACAGCTCTGCATTGGTCCCTATGGTGCAGCTTCATCATGGTCTCCACTGGCCACCTCGGCATTGAGACTCCTAGCGCAACTCTGTTGTGGGCCCTATGTCCCAGAGCTGCTTTAGGCCTCCTGCCGCAGCTCTGTCATGGCCCTGTGGTTCTCCTGGCAAAGCTCCATCATATATATCACAGGCCAGCTCCGTGCTGGTAAAACTCCATTGTGGTCCTCAAGGGCTAGCTCTGTTATTGAGCCTCATGGTGTAGCTCTGACATGGGTCCTAATGGTCAGTTCTACAGAGGGATTTCCTGGCAGAGTTCTATCTTGGGCCAGCTCTGCAGTGGGCCCCTAGGTGCTGAACCATTGTGGGCCTTGTGGCTCAGCTTTGCATTGGGATGTGGGACCTCCTGGCGCTGCTTTGTTGTAGCCTTCTTGGCGCAGCTCAGTCATGGTCCTGTGGTGCTTGCTGCGGTTCTTCAGTCTGCAGCTGCACTCCAAATGGCCTGGTTTTACGACCTGCCAATAGCTTGTAGATTTGTGGCCTTACTGCTCCTCTGCTGAGGGGTGTGACAGGCTGAGTTCCTGAGCTTGCGAACGTAAAACAGGAGAACTGAAGAGAGGAATGTTCTTGGTGTTTTTTGGACATTTGGTGTTGTAATGTTCTAAGGAACATTCCTATATTCTCTGAGCATTCATCAGGAAGAAGTACTGCTTCCCAAACGGAGCGAATGAACCGTATCATTAAACTGGCAGTTTGTTTATCTGTAATTCAGACTGTTTACAAGTTTGGCGAGTTGGGCAAGGCCCGGAGCTGCTTTAGAAATAGAGGGGGCCGTGATAAATCTGTCACTGTCTTGACTGTGCTGATTTGCTTGAACCCCTCAATGCTTACAAAGCTTATATAACCGAAAACGGAGGTGAATCTTTTTGATGTAGTGTGCAAACATTGTTAAAAGGTTTACTCCCAGGACATAGTCCGCGTATACGGAAGCTTAACAACAAAAAAAACAGCTCAGCGTTTTTATGATGATCACAAAAACCAACATACACTCATCATCAAAACGGATATCTACACCCAGAAGGAAGTGTGGGATTGCAGTGCTGTTGGGAAGGAAGATAAAGGTTACCAGGAACAATAAATGATGATAAATTTAGACTGATATGATCAATATTTATTGAGCTACACATACAGAAGTAGAGTCTCTCCGTATGGCGTTGGGCCGCCATGTTTGCTATCCTCAACATGCCAGACGTCTCGGCTTGGAGCTGTAGAGGTTCCTAATGGTGTCCTGTGATAATCCATCCCATAAAGCTTGAATATTCTCACACAGTTCCTGCAGATGGTGCGGTAGGGGTGGAGGTGGAGGGACACCAGGCCTTCTGGACGTGTAACGCGTGACAACAAACCGTTCATCTTGGTGCTGACCACGGTGCCTCCACACACGGATTCGTTGGTCGTCTCCACCAAGACTAAAGCGGGACTCGTCACTGAAGATGACCTGCTGCCATTCTGAGTCACTCCATGACAGTCTGGCGCGACACCATTGCAGTCTTTGGTGACGTTGATGTGGTGTTAAGGACAGTCGTTGTAACGGTCTGCGTGCAGCCGTCTGCCAATGGTGCTGGCACTAACAGGATGACTCATGGAGGACATCACTGCTCTCTAATTGTCCACAATCGTGGCTGTTGGGTCAGTCAGGTACAGAGATGAGGCCCGTCCTAGCTTGCGGCACATTACATCACATTAATAGTGGTTTCTGTGCTCCAGTGTAGGGAATAGTGATTAGTGGACTTTTCACTACACTGGAACAGTGATATAAGGAACAATGATCAGGGACCATTTCTGTTCCCTGTGATAGTTTTCCATATAGTGTTCCAGTGGTGGGAATAGTGATTAGGGACCATTTCTAATCCCTATAATGGTGTGCTCCAGTGTAGGGAATGGTGAGCAGGGATCATTTTATGTTCCCTGTAATAGTGGTCTCTATAGTACTCCAAAGTAGGGAACGGTGGATAGGGGAATATTGTTTTCCAGTGTAGGGAATAGTGATTAGTGGACCGTTTCCATTTTATAAGATCATGTTCCAGAAAGTGCTTCAGTGTATGGAATAGTGGTTGGGGGTCATTTCTGTTCACTATAGTAGTGTGATCAAGGTAGTGCTCCTGTGTAGGGAATAGCGATTAGGGACTATTATAGGAAACAAAAATGGTCCCTAATTGCTTTTCACTACACTGGAACAGTGGACCATTTCTGTTCCCTGTGATAGTTTTCTGTGTAGTGTTCCAGTGGTGGGAATAGTGATTAGGGACCATTTCTAATCCCTATAATGGTGTACCATATAATACTCCAATGTAGGAAACAGTGGATAGGGGAAAATTGTTTTCCAGTGTAGGGAATACTGATTAAGGACCATTTCTCTTCTCTATGCCTTGTATAGTGCTCCAGTGTTGGTGAATAAGGGGCCATTTCTGTTGTCTATTCCATATGGTGCTCCCATGTAGGGAATAGTGACTAGTGGCCATTTCTGTTCCCTGTGATGTTCCATACAGTGCTCTTGTCTAGGGAATAGCAAGTAGAGACTATTATAGGAAACTGAAACGGTCCCTAATGTCTGTTCACTACACTGGAACACTTCAGTGATTAGGGTCCATTTCTTTTCCCTATAATAGTGCTTTATATGTTGCTCCAAAATAGGGAACAGAGCAGTGAATACGGGAGAAAATCTGTTTTCCAGTGTGGAGAATAGTTCTACCTAGTGTTCCTGATGGTCCCTGTATAGAGGGCACAGTGTATGCGTCTATAACTGGGCTTGTTTTCGGACCTGGCATGCTCGGTTACACATCCTCTGGCGTCTCCTGATGAAAAAGAGCAACTGCAGCCATCAGCAGGCTCCCGTGGCCGGAATGTCTCACCACGTTACTGCCGGTCAGCTCCGCAGGAGGCTCCCTGCGGGGTGTCTGCTTTCCTTTTGAACCTTGTGGCAAGCCTGGGTCACTGGGCCAAGCCAGGGGTCAGCGTGGCAGTTTGTGGCCTGCAAGGGAGATTGTTTTTCCTTTGGCCTTTAAAAGACAGGTTACCGGCGAAGTGTCCCAGGGGCTCTTTTCGCCGACCTCACAGCCTTTTAGGAAACAATCCAGTGAATCTTCGACTCCAGTTTCACGTCGAAGCTCAAATTCTGCCATGAATCTGTTTGATTAGCTCAGTTATTTTGGGGCGATGAAAGTGCTGCGGATACTGAAGTGTGACCAGAGGGACTAAATGAATGGGACGCTGAGCTTCATGTTCTTCTAATTATAGTCAGCTTCTAATCAGCTTGAGTAGTCTCACACAGTTCCTGCAGATGGTGCGGTAGGGGTGGAGGTGGAGTGACACCAGGCCTTCTGGACGTGTGATGCGTGACAGCAAACCGCTCATCTTGGCGCTGACCACGGTGCCTCCACACACGGATTCGTTGCTCGTCTCCACCGAGACAAAAGCGGGACTCGTCACTGAAGATGACCCGCTGCCATTCTGAGTCACTCCATGACAGTCTGGCACGACACCATTGCAGTCTTTGGGGACAGTGACGTGGTGTTAAGGACAGTCATGTGGTGTAACGGTCTGCGTGCAGCCGTCTGCCAATGGTGCTGGCACTAACAGGATGACTCATGGAGGACATCACTTCTCACTGAATGTCCACAATCGTGACTGTTGGGTCAGTCAGGTACAGAGAGGAGGCCGTCCTTGCTTACGGCACATTACATCACATTAGTGAATTCTGTTCCCTGAAAGTATTCCAGAAATGCTTCAGCGTATGGAATAGTGATTGGGGGTCATTCCGGTTCGCTGTAGTAGTGTTTTATGTTCTTCTTATTATAGTCAGCTTATAATCACTTATAATTGTTTGTAACTTGAACTGATGCAAACGATCGGTCACTCTCTTCAGATCGAGCATGGTGATGCACCTATGCATTTTTTCCACCCCTATTTCAGTCCCCCCCCCCAGCCCCCCCACCGGCTGCATGTACCTGCGTCATGGCAGACCGGCCAGTGTAACGGATATGACTGTGGGCGGGACTTGGCATGGCGCCATGGCAATGTGATGGCGGTAAAATCCTGGCTGAGACGGCATCCGATCAGAGCAGTGACATTAACGCGCGGCGCTTTTGTCCCGACTCAGCTGCTGGAAAGGGTCGAGAGGTCGTCGTCCGGGAGCCGCACCGAGGGTTCATGTTCAACCACAGCAGCAAAGCTGAGAGATCATAGCACAGCTCTGCTGGAAGCACTCCGTACTGGTGCAGGCTCCTCACGCATGGAGATTTAACATGTTCAAAAGTCAAAGTGTGCTCGGTCTGAACACCGAGCAGAAGTCATATGGACTCTAAAATCCCTTCCACATCCGCTTCCACACTGAGCCACTGTATGAGTGTAGGATTACAGGCTGTAGCCCCTCTATTACTGCACAATTCATCAGCCCACCTCCACCGGGTTCATCATCGGTCCATTTCTGACCTCAAGACTGCTGACCAGATACATACTCGGCTTGCACATTCAGTATTGCTACATGTACCAGTAGTGTGCTAGTGAATGCTGTGCTGGTGTGAGTGGATCAGACACAGCAGTGCTGCTGGAGTGTTTAAACACTGTGTCCACTCACTGTCCACTCTATTAGACACTCCTACCTTGCTGCTCCACCTTGTAGATGTACAGTCAGAGACGATAGCTCAACTGCTGCAGCACAGTGCAGTGTTGGTCATCCTCTAGTCTTTCATCAGTGGTCACAGGACGCTGCCCACAGGACTCTGTTGGCTGGATAGTTTGGGTGGTGGATCATTCTCAGCACTGCAGTGACACTGGGGTGTCCAGCAGCACTACTGTGTCTGATCCACTCACACCAGCACAACACACACTAACACACCACCACCACGTCAGTGTCACTGCAGTGCTGAGAATGATCCACCACCCACATAATAGCTGCTCTGTGGTGGTCCTGTGGGGGTCCTGACCGTTGAAGAGCAGGGTAATAAAGTGTACAGGGAAACAGATGGACCACAGTCTGTACCTGTAGAAGTACAGAGTGTCCTATGTGGTCAGTAGAGCTGATTGTGTGTGTGTATATATATATGAGCGTGTATATGTATATATATATGTATATGTATATGTATGTATGTGTGTATATGTATGCGTGTTTGTGGTTATGAACTTTTTGTTGTCATTTGCATGTATATAGAGTTCTGAATTGTGTTTCCTTCCTTTTTTCAGTTCTCTGTGCGAAGAACCTGTCAAAGAAGGACTTCTTCAGTAAGTATCATATTTCTTCTTTGTGGTTTCTGCTCTCTGTTCAGTCTGAGCCGCTTAAGGGTGTAGATCAGCGAAAACGTCGAGTGTCCACATTTCCATCTTGTAGTCGAGACCCGTTGGGTGTCTCGCATCAGCTTCTTTAGCTTTGTACTGGAGCTACAATGCTAATGTAGCAAGTAAAGGACGCTAATTGCTATAGGTAGCCCTGTACATGAATAAACCATCAAACCATCACACGCTTGCTGACTTGACTTGTGTTATACATGTGTTTTGGTACCCGGAAATAGTAATAGTTGGGAGTAAAGCTTTATAGCTATGTGACATATGGTTATCTAGAGAAACAGGCAGATTGTTGGGTTTTAAGGTGGCCAGCTATTACTGGTATGAGGTTTTATGTGATGTACTTTTGTCTGTTTTTATGGTGGGTATATCAAAATGAGTCCCCTGTGACTAAAACGTACCCAACAGCGTGTAACTCCTCCATGAGCACCAATAACAGCTGTGCTCTGATTTGGCATGGACTGGACAAGTTTTGGAATGTAGGCCACATCAGTGTTCAGACACTTGCGTTAAGGAATTGCACAGTTGGGCCAGATGTAGTGGATGCCTACCTTGGCACAATTCCAAGGAGAATTCCCAGTAGACTGGGATTTTAGCCACTGCTGGTAGACCCGTATGGCTGTACGCTTCCATACACCTGCAGATTCAGCTACTTCCTTCACACTATGGTCTTTGGCACGCCCAAATGCAGTCACTCCTTTTAGCCCATCATTAATATCTGCTTTGGAGCCATTTTCCACACATGGAACGAGACATTCCCTGCACTGTAGCACCTCTTCCCAATCTATGGATCCCGTCCCTCACACCCCGCAGGTATTTATAGCCCCATCATCCTTGTGCAGCGCCATCTGCAGGAGCCTGAAGTTACTACCCCCCTTAAACACGCAACGGGACTCTTTTTTTTTTTTTGTCCGGTGAGCTTATAAATACTCTATACTGTCTGTACAGAACCAGCGTCTTTATCAAAGAGCCCGAATCTAGTGCTAGACTAAACTGCAGTACTAATGATGATTGACTACTGTAGTCTAGACTTAGGCGTACTCTTTGTTTGGGAAACCGGCCCAACAGATACAACAATTTCTAGCCGACAAAGAAAACATATTCGTTTATTAAGGACCAGCCATTATTACAAGAAACTGTGCCTCGATTACAGTCACATGCCTCCGTTCCCGTCTTTCCTTCACAGATAAACACGCTCACAGACTCTTATATAAACACAGCTGTAGAGGAAAATCACCCCGGCCTGGCATGCAGGTGCATGTGACTCAACAAGTCTGACCTGTACTCAGTTACAGACGCTAACCCGTAGTATCATAGCCCGGGGGAGCGTTCAGGCCGCTCTCACGCGTTCGGAGAGTGCAGATTTCCCACCGTCGCTGAGGCGGTGCAGTCTTATCTGAGTCTGAGACAGGGCTGATCTGTGGTGACGGTGTGGAATGTCTGATGGACAGGCCTGTGTTTAATCGTTTATTTAGCCTCCTGCTACTGTTACAGCTCCTGCTGCTGCTCTGGCTCCTGCTGCTGTATATGTGTCCAGCTATTCTTTTATTTAATTTTTTTCATACTTAGATATTATATCTTCTGTTGCATTTTCCATTTTCCTAATTTTACTTACACTCATCATCAAAAAAGGAAAAATTGCACCCAGAAGGAATCAACTGACAGGAACGAAACTTGGTTTGACATCATGAGACATGCGAATGATTCAAGTTTCAGGCTCAGCCGTGGATGTGACGTAAGCAAGGACGGGCCTTATCGCTGTACCTGACTGACTATATAAGGTCATCCCGTGGAACGTGCTGTGCTGTTGTGTTGGTAGCCTCCTTTGCAAGTGAAGTATGTGCCTCAGAGAAGAGTTGGAAAGCAATTCGAGCTGTTGAAAGAGTTGGAGAGGGGTCGGATCATAGGGTTCCGGGAAGCTGGATGGTCTCATAGGCGTATTGCGTGCCGTAGTGGTCGTGCAGATAGAGAAAAGAAGAAGCCACGCACCAGCGACATGAAGAATCTGGGAGACCTACACGAACCACGGAGAGGAAGAACCAATGGATTGTCCAACATGCACAACCCACGGTTGCAGACCTTCAGCGAGCAGTGATGCCCTCCATGAGTCATCCTCAGACGGCAGACGGCTGCACCACGCAGGACTACGTGCACACGACGACTGTCCTTAACACCACGTCAATGTCACCAAAGACTGCAATGGTGTCGTGCCAGACTGTCATGGAGTGACTCAGAATGGCAGCGGCTCATCTTCAGTGATGAGTCCCGCTTTAGTCTTGGTGGAGACGACCAACGAATCCGTGTGTGGAGGCACCGTGGTCAGCGCCAAGATGAACAGGTTGTTGTCACACATCCAGAAGGCCTGGTGTCCCTCCACCTCCACCCCTACCGCACCATCTGCAGGAACTGTGTGAGGATATTCAAGCTGCATAGGATGGATTATCACAGGACACCATTAGGAACCTCTGCAGCTCCATGCCGAGACGTCTTGCATGTTGGGTTAGCAAACCAACGGCCCTACGCCATACTGAGAGACAGACTTCTGTATGTGTAGCTCAATAAATATTGATCATATCAGTCTAAATGTATCATCATTTATTGATCCTGGTAACCTTTATCTTCCTTCCCAATAGCACTGCAATCCCACACCTCCTTCTGGGTGCAGCTGTTCTTTTGGTGATGAGTGTATATTCAGCACTTCTTGAGATCTGCAGAAGTGTATCGTGTACATGGTCACCGTGTCGCATAATTTGATTAGTATATATTTTAGGGATCTGACGATATTCAAAACTGACATCCCTGTAAGTGTTCATTAATGGTCAGTGATGGCAGATTGGGCAGTTAGAGGCCCAATTTTGCTTTGTACTTGTTTATGGAAAAAATTGCTTTGGCAACCAAATTTTGTTGATTAAAAACATGTATATATATATACTATTAATAAACTAAATGATGTTATTAATATTGGTTATTATTCATATTTATTAATCATTAATACAGTCAATACATTTCAGTAGGACTAAGTTCTCCCCACCTCTGATCAGTCGACATACATTTTAGCTGCTGCTTTTCAGCGGAAGCTCCGCCCATCTGTATTATTCCTAACCAGCGCCAGTGGTTAACGTTGGGGAAGTAACGACTTCCCTTCTCAATTTAAATAATGTGTGGCCACAACTTACTGAACTGTGGCTACACTTTAATAACCTTGTTCCCACGCTTTGCTAAGTCATGGCTCTGGTTTAGTTGTCTTGTTTGGTTGTTTGGATTGTTAAGCTATGGCTGAACAATGTAATTCAGTCTTGGTAGTTCCATCATAGCCACAACTCAGTAAGACATGGGAACAAGATAATCGAGTTGTGATCTTGACTTAGGAAGGCATGGGAACAGGATCATTGACTTGAGGCCATGACTTAGTAAGGTTTGGGAACAAGATAAATGAGTTGTGGCATGACTTAGAGAGGCATGCGGACTAAATATTGTAAGTTGTTGCTCTGACTTTGACTTTTTCTAAACTGTGGGAACAAGTTAATTAAGTTGTGGCCCTTGTTTACTAAGGCATGGGAATGAGATAATTAAGCTGTGGCCAGTGACTTAGTAAGGCATGAGGATAAGTTAATTAAGTTGTGGTCAGGTGTTAGTAAGACATGCAAATGAGTTAATTAAGTTGTGACCATGATTTAGTAAGGCATGGGAATGAATTAAGTCAAGGTCATGACTTAGTGAGGCATGAGGACAAGATAATTAAGTTGTTCTTATGTCTTAAGTAAGCTGTGGGAACAAGTTAATTAGTTGTTGCCGTGGTTTAGTAAGGCATGGGAATGAGAGAATTCAGTTGTGGTCTTGACTTAGTAAGTCTTGGGAACTAGTTAATTAAGTTTTGCCCATGACTAAGTGAGGCAAGAGATAGACGTAATTAAGTTGTGGCCATGACTTAGAAAGATGTGGGAACAAGTTAATCAGTTTGTGCCCATTCCTGCATGGGAATGAGATAATTATGCCATGGCCAATGACTTAATAAGGCATGAGGATGAGATTATT
>CM067476.1:106516-120169 GCA_034552555.1 Semaprochilodus insignis | reverse complement strand
GCACTTTACAGGATAGTACAGCACTTTACAGCACTTTACAGGATAGTACAGCACTTTACAGGATAGTACAGCACTTTACAGCACTTTACAGGATAGTACGGCACTTCACAGAATAGTACAGCGTGTTACAGCACTTTACAGGATAGTACGGAATGTTACAGAACTTTACAGGATAGTACAGCACTTTACAGCACTTCACAGAATAGTACAGTGTGTTACAGCACTTTACAGGATAGTACAGGAGTACAGGGTGTTACAGCACTTTACAGGATAGTACAGGGTGTTACAGCACTTTACAGGATAGTACAGGGTGTTACAGCACTTTACAGGATAGTACAGGGTGTTACATTAGGATAACTGATGAGGATTAAGATGATGAAAGCACTGTCCAAGGTGCTGGGATTAAGCTTGCTCACTTCCTGTTTGTCTTTCTTTTCTCTTCTCTCTTTTTTCTTTCTTTTTTTGATATGTTGTTCATTCATTTGTTCTTTCTTTCTTTCTTCCTTTCTCTCTCTCTCTCTTTCTCTCTCTCTTTCTCTCTCCACAGTCCCAGTCCAAATGGATCTCGTGCTGGTGTGGAAGGCTCAAATCCCAGGTAACCCAGCAATAGTTTTTTTGTTTTGTTTTGTTTTTGTGTGTGTGTGTGTGTGTGTGTGTGTGTGTGTGTGTGTGTTTTGTCTGGGTTAATCCTGATGCTAACAGGCTTCAGTGATGCTCTCTTCGCTGGATCCTCTAATGCGTATTGGCATTGGTTTCCTCTCAGCCAGACAGACGTGTTTCTGCTCACTCCAGAGAGACTGCGCTTTATTCGCAGTTTGGCCGACATAAAGGCGTTTTTACTGCTTATTAAAAGCACACGGCGGAACGCGGCCGCGTTGGATTGTTTGTGGGCATTTTTCCACATCTGTAAACATTCATTACTGATTGGCAGTTGATGTGTTGGTTGTCTGAGTCGGTCCAGAGGAGTGACAAAGACTCCTACCCGAAGGAGGATTTACATGTGTTTCGTTGTTGCTAGAATGGTTGCATTGTTTTAGTCTTGTTTTGGAGGCAGACACAGAGATGTGAATGTTCTGGCTGCGCTGCCTCACTCTCCAGGTCTCTTATCACCGGAAGATTGCATCAGGAATTCTCTTTGGAATGTGACTGGAGGAATTGCATACAAGAGAAAGCAGCAAAGCAGCCTGGAATTTTATTCTACCCAAAAAGTGAACACATTATTTGTCATTTTGCACCTCAGTGTACAATCACCCTCTGTTCTTTTTCTTTCTTTCTTGTCTTTTTTCTTATGCAAATGAGCTCATATCACTTCCATCAGTCATATTATGTTCATTCATTCATATCATATGACGGCATGAGCACTAGGAGTTGCATGACTTTAAAGTCGATGACTTTGCGATGTGATGAAAGGCGAGTCGATTTTGACTATTCACTGATGACGTCATGCATAAACCCACAGGAGAAGGGAATGATTTGCAGCAAGCGACTCTAAAAATTCATGATGAAACCAAACTCCACACGTCAGTACATCATAATGTGCCCTTTCCAAAGATCGCTGCGCTAGCCTTCGGGAAACCAGAGTTGTGGGCCACGGAGTCTGCCAAATTCCTGTCCGTTCAATATCTGGTGTTTGAAGCTCTGTAGATCATCAGAGGAGCCAAACTCCGCAGGTCAGTAGAGCCTGATGTGCCCTTTTTCAGTGAGCCTTCCAGTGAGCAGTGCTCGCCTTCCGGAAACCCGAGATGTGAAACACGTAATCTGACAAATTTGTATCCGATTTACGGGCACCCCGGACGGCCTTGCCAAGGCGCTTGCTCACAGTGGAGGTCCGGAGAGCCAGAGAACTTTAGAGCACTGTAACTCAGTGAAAATTAGAGGAACCGACTTTACAGGGTTATAGGGGGTTATGCTCCCTCTCTAAAAGCACCTGCCTTCAGCAAACCGGAGATAACGATGTTCAATATCTGAACTTTGAAGCTCTATAGACCACCAGAGGAATGGTAGAATGAAGCCGAACTCCACAGGTCAGTAGATTGTGATGTGGCATTTCCAGTGAGCTCTGGATCGCAGTGCTACCCTTGGGGAAGCAGGAGATGTGAACCATGGAATCTGACAAATTTGTATCTGGTTTATGGGCACCCTGGACGGCCTTGCAGAGACGCTTGTCCTCAGTGAAGGTCTGGAGAGCCAGAGAACTTTAGAGCGCTGTAAGTCGGTGAGAATAACAGTAAATGAAAGTTTAAACTTTGCCGGATTATAGGCTGTTACAGTCCCTTTCCAACCACACATGACTTTTTATTGTAGTCTTCGGGAAACCAGACATAACATCATTCAATATCCGATCTGTGAAGCTCTCTAGATCAGCAGAGAAATGCTAGATCGAAGGCAAACTCCAGAGATCAGTAGAGCGTGTCCAATGAGCAGTGCTAGGATTCAGGAAACCGGAGTTGTGGGCCATGGAATCTGACAAATTTACGTCCGATTTACATGCACTCTAGGCGGCCTTGCTGAGGTACCCGTCCGCAGTGGAGGTCCAGAGGACCAGAGAATTTACAAGAACCAAAGAACCATAAGTCGAGTAAACGACTTCCAGCTTTACAGGCGTTACGCTTCCTCTCCAACCACGCATGACTTTTTATTGTCGTTATGTGGAAACCACCGGAATTAAACAATGTTCTGTATCTGATCTTTAAAATTCTGCAGATCAGCAGAGAAATGTTCTAGCAACCGGAGATGTGGACCACGAAATCTGTCAAATTTATATTTGATTTACATGCACCCTACATGCGCCCATGCCTGGAGAGCCAGAAGAACCATTGTGCTCTAAGCGTCTGATCTTTGAAGCTCTGTAGATTAGCGGAGAAATGTTAGAACTAAGCCTAAACTCCTCTACTCGTAGAGCATGAAAGGCCCTTTCCGAAAAACACCTGGATCGCTTTACTAGCCTTCAGGCAACCAGAGGTGTGGACCACGGCATTTGGCAATTCATATCCGATTTACATGCACCCTAGGCGGCCTTGCCGAGACACTTGCCCGTGTCCGGAAAGCCAGAGGAATTCAGAGAACCGTTGTGTTCTAAATATCTGATCTTGGAATCTCTTTAGATTAGTGGAGAAATGTTAGAACTAAGCCGAACTCCACGGGTCAGGAGAGCATGATGTGCCCAGTCCTGGACTGTGTTTCTAACCTCTAGGAAAAGGGCAGATATGGAGCCTGGAATCACCAGGCTCCTCACTTGCTTTCCTCTTTGAGACATCCAGGTTGTTCGTAATCACATGATCAGGGACTAGTCAACATCAAGATTAAAACATTGTCGCTGAGCGGTGAAGACGGCAAGGCGACCGGTCTGTGTAACCCCTGCTGAGCGTCCGGCCTAGATTACAGAAATTGAAACTAATAGAAAAGTGAAAGTAGATAAAGATGAGGCGGCATATGTGGGAACGAAGGGAAATCTTTCACTGTCTGACCTCAGACATGCGCCTCCATACTGTCATTTTAATAAATGTATTTGTTTTTCTGCACAAATATTAATCCTCCTCCTCCTCCTCCTCCTCCTCCTCCTCCTTCTTCCAGACACAGCTTTGACCCGCTCAGCAGCTGCACATAAAGTCGTCCGAGAGTCTGAGACTGCTGATCTATGATCAGCTGTTTTTGTGGTTTCTGTGAAAACAACCAAACAAGCCGCCGTCAGTTTATCTGAGATGTGTCTGGTCGGACGCAGTCTGGTTTCACTTTCACAAGTGATTCACAGCTCCGCTAGAACGCTGCAATCTGGGATGTTCTGTCCGGTTCGAATTCCCGTGTGTGGGGAGTCACTGTGTTGCACATCGTCTGAAGATGAGTTCACGTCTTAAAGGCTAACTCCACCCGCTTTTCCGAGTTCCAGTGTAGTTCAGTCGTTGAGATGTACACAGAGTCCGTGAGAGTGGCGCATTACAGGGATAGATTTCTTTACAGTGGTGGC
The DNA here is from genome assembly GCA_034552555.1 of Semaprochilodus insignis. Classification (NCBI taxonomy): domain Eukaryota; kingdom Metazoa; phylum Chordata; class Actinopteri; order Characiformes; family Prochilodontidae; genus Semaprochilodus; species Semaprochilodus insignis. Next base: position 116,205 of record CM067476.1, on the reverse strand, counting down.
GATGGGAACCAGAGGTCTTGCCTAGAGTTGAAGCCCACCGAAAGCTCCCTCTGACACTGCCCACAGGACGCTGCCCACAGGACGCTGCCCACAGGACGCTGCCCACAGGACGCTGTTGCCTGGATAGTTTTGGTTGGTGGACGATTCTTAGTCCAGCAGTGACACTGAGGTGTCCAGCAGCACTGCTTTGGCTGATCCACTCACACCAACACAGCACACACTAACACACCACCACCACCACCATGTCAGTGTCACTGCAGTGCTGAGAATGATCCACCACCCACATAATACCTGCTCTGTGGGGGTCCTGACCGTTGAAGTACATAGCCCGCATATGCGTGTAGCACCCTGCACCATGAATAGATGTTTCAGGTACCAGAAGGGCGTTCTCAGGCAAAATAGTCCCCAAATTAAACAAACCTAAGTGTTAAAGCTGTACCGTCATCAACATTCCATATAACGTCTAGTAAATAGAATGTCTGTGTGTGTGCTGTAGACATGGTGACCCCTGGTTCCCATCACCACCACCACCGCCACCACTGTAAAGGAATCGTGGTCTGAAGGTTTCTCTACGTGCATAACCCGTTTCACATTGAGCCACACTCACTCACTTGGTTTACATCTTAACCAGCTTTAAGTCACACATCATGGCGACTTGCAGGACTAGCTTACCCCACCTTACCACAGTGCTGTTTTGTCTGCCGTTCTAAGGAGCTCTACATATTACACACCTGCTGCCTGTCCAGAATGCTGCTGGCAGGAGAAACAGGGGTCATGTTACACCTCTACACTGGTCCCTGCACTGGGTGCCTGTTAGTGTTAGAATAGATTTTAAGGTTCTAGTGATGGTTTTGCACCCATAAGGGCCCAAACCCATTTCCCCCATAAAGGATAATGATGAGGGATCAGATATAAGACTATAAGAGGTCAGTCTTATTGTGACAAAGAGGTCACATGGCGTCTTCTATAACTATCGTATGGTCAAAATGCCGGTAACATACATCTCAACAACCATTTGGTAACTTGTGTTTGATCATTGTGTTCTAGATATGAGGTCAGTATGGGTTCTGCGTGATATAGAACCTGTTATCAAAGTATGAGAGCTGTTAAATGGGTTTAAAACGGTCCTTATAAACACACAAACAAGCTCTTGAAAGCTTGAGCTGGTTTGGTCCCATGGGCTCACCAAGCACACCAGTCGTTTTGTATGTGAGGTCACATGTACACAAATGCACAGACTGTCATGTGACTGCATCTAGGATGTTCAGTATAGGTCACATGGGGAATTGCTGGGGAAGCTGCATAAGGAATTGTGAGACTTGCGTCACTGTGGGCTCTTATGGGTTAAGCGTCTTCACGGTCATGCTCCTCTTTAGCTTGAGGAGTGAAATGCCTGTTCGATGTGTTCCAGCTAGACTCTAGGTCTTTTCACACCGTGTAGGCCACGTCAGTGTTCAGACACTCTTGCATCGAAGAATTGGTCAGTTGGTCCAGATTTGGTGGATGCCTTCCCTGGCACAATTCCGAGGAGAATTCCCTGTAGACTGGGATTTGTGCCACTGCTGGAAGACCTGTATGACCATACGCTTCCATACACCTGTAGATTCAGCTACGTCCCTCACACTATGGTCTGTAGCACGCCCGAATGCGGTCACTCCTTTTAGCCAATCATTAACATCTGCTTTGGTGGAACGAGACATTCCCTGCACTGTAGCACCTCTTCCCAATCTATGGATCCCGTCGCTCATACCCCGCAGGTATTTCTAGCCCCATCATCCTTGTGCAGCGCCATCTGCAGGAACCTGAAGTTACTACCACCTTTAAAAATGCAAGGTGACTCAATTCGGTGAGCTTAAATATATGTTGTATTTTGCAGTAGCACTGTTTACCCCTTCATTTTTAAGGCACCTTGAGTTGCATCTATGTGTTAATGCTGTACAAATAAAGATTCCATCCTGTCGGCTCTGCTTTGGCTTTGAGAGAGAGTATGGAGTCTTTGACTTTGCAGTAAGGAGACAGTGCACTTAAGTTAATCTGACCTGGCGTGTAGGCTGGATCCTAAAGCTCCAGAATAGCAAACTGTCTCAGATCAGACATCTACTAAACACCCAGACTTGACCATCCTCAACTGCCAAGTCTGGCCTCTTTATTACACGCACTGCATACAGACCGCCTATGGAAGGAAAACAGCAGTATTGTAATTGTTGTTTTATATGTAGCCATGGTGGTATTTCTGTGAGCAGCGGTTTGCGTATAGATCTGCTTTTCTGGGCATGTCTCCGGTGTGAGGGTTCCTCAGAGCTGGACACTATGAAAAGCTGAAGTGGTAAAGGGAACAGGGACCAGCTCTCGTCCCTTTCATTCTGTAGGTATTTGAGTTTTGCTAGAGTTTTCTGAGGAACTGAAGAGGTGACCGTAACACTTCAGCAATGGAAACTACAGTTTCACCCACTCACTTATTTTGGTCGGTTATGTTTAAACATGTACCTTAAATTACAATCATTTTCATATGACTCGCATACCTTCGTCCACTTCTAAGCAGTTAGTACACCAATGCACACTAACGGTTTGTTTTGGTTTGCGCATTATTTCAGTACACCCTTTGTCCATTCTATCAGCTCCGCTGACCATATAGGAGCACTCTGTAATTCTACAGGTACAGACTGTAGTCCATCTGTTTCTCTGTACACTCTATTACCCCGTTCTTCAATGGTCAGGACCCCCACAGGACCACCACAGAGCAGGTATTATGTGGGTGGTGGATCATTCTCAGCACTGCAGTGACACTGACGTGGTGGTGGTGGTGTTAGTGTGTGTTGTGCTGGTGTGAGTGGATCAGACACAGAGGTGCTGCTGGAGTGTTTAAACACTGTGTCCACTCACTGTCCACTCTATTAGACACTCCTACCTTGCTGGTCCACCTTGTAGATGTACAGTCAGAGACGATAGCTCATCTGCTGCAGCACAGTGCAGTGTTGGTCATCCTCTAGTCCTTCATCAGCTGCCCACAGGGCGCTGCCCACACCAGACACCACCACCACGTCAGTGTCACTGCAGTGCTGAGAATGATCCAGCACCCACATAGTACCTGCTCTGTGGTGGTCCTGTGGGAGTCCTGACCATTGAAGTAAATAGGCCGCATTTGCGTTTAACACCCTCCACCATGAATAGATGTTTCAGGTCAGAGTCTTATTGCTGTGTAGTGGCTATTAATCATTCTGAACACAGTGTTCACAGTGAGCTTCAGTGGAGCTGGATAATCACTCTGCGAGGTTTGGCTCAGTGCTTGGCCTTTTCCTTCTATTGGTAAGGCACACTGGCCGGTGAACTGTTGAACTCGATGGTGGGCCAAAATCCCAGTAAGACTGAATAAACACCGTGCCTCTGAGCACCGTGGAGGTGGCTCACATGTAAAACAAACACACACACACACACACACACACACACACAGTCAAAAGACTCTTTATACAGTAGGCGCCAAGTGTGCATACTACATATCCACACTACTTAACAACGGCGAGAGGTCTCCTCTCCCCCGGGCACCGGCTAGGACCTGCACGGTTATGTGTGTGTATGTACTAGAGGTGGAAACATGGATGAAGGTGAAGGTGGCGATTCAGCTGCATTGGTTTTGTTGGAATGTTGGAAGCCAATTAGATTTGATTTATTTTATTCTATTTATTCAGGGCGAAATGAAATTAAATGCATGCCCTATTCAGTATGTACTGCACAGGACTTCGCCCAAAATAGCACAGCATATAGTTAACAGCACACAGTAAGTGGGACAAAAAGTGCATTGTATAGGGAATAGGACATCATCTTGGATATGGTCCAACATGGTGCACTGCCAGGTTAACATGACCCACAATAGTGCACTACTGAATAAGGACTTTGGGCTTCATTCACCATCCGTTCTTAAGAAGAACGTTCTTCTGAATAGCCCCTTACGCAGTTTTCAGGAAAATTCTGATATTCAGCAGTGTGATTTCAGTGTGATAAGGGGTGTGTTCTTAGGTAAGAACAATAAGTACACGTTCATAAAGGTGCAAACAATTTTGTGGTGTCAAGAACAAATTCGAGAAAATAAGACATTGGTAAATAAGAACCATAGTTTTGGACATGGCCTAAAATCGTTCCCTCTGTAGTGAATAGGACAGAGTTTTGGACATGGCCTAAAATCGTGCCCTCTGTAGTGAATAGGACAGAGTTTTGGACATGGCCTAAAATCGTGCCCTCTGTAGCGAATAGGACAGAGTTTTGGAAATGGCCTAAAATCGTTCCCTCTGTAGCGAATAGGACAGAGTTTTGGACATGGCCTAAAATCGTGCCCTCTGTAGTGAATAGGACAGAGTTTTGGACATGGCCTAAAATCGTGCCCTCTGTAGCGAATAGGACAGAGTTTTGGACATGGCCTAAAATCGTGCCCTCTGTAGTGAATAGGACAGAGTTTTGGAAATGGCCTAAAATCGTGCCCTATGTAGTGAATAGGACAGAGTTTTGGACATGGCCTAAAATTGTGCCCTCTGTAGTGAATAGGACAGAGTTTTGGACTAAGCCCAAAACCGTGAATAGGACATAGTGAGTAGGGCATAGTTTGGGACATAGCCGTGTTCTTCGTTCTCCTGGCTAGATGGTGAAAAATGGGTTTAATGAAGTGTATTCAACTTAATTCCAAAGGAAAAAATATCCTTAACATTGCTGGCGTGTTAAGGGTTCCCTCGTGTCCGAAGTGGGCATGGAATCGAATCTGGTGGAATCCGAATGGTAGTTTCAGTGGCACGGATGTCTTGAAACGGACTTATTCCTGACTGTGCGGTTACTGTTCACAGTTCCTAAGCTTCAGGTGTAATGACCTGGACTGGACAGATACTCACAGGGGAGGGGCAGTGCCAGTTCTGTTGAACTTTTGAGTCTTCTGAGTCAAGACCTGTTTTATATTAACCACGTATTGACCATTAAACCCTACGCTTCATAACGGCGGTAGTAGAGAAAGACTGGCTGGCTGTATTTCAGAAGCAAAAACAGAAACAGGTCGGTGCAGCGCATATTTAGGTTTATGAGCTTTCATACATGAAACATGTTCTCTCAGTATTCTTTTGCTTGTTCTGTTTCATTGTGTTGGGGGAGGGGGATGTGGCATGGTGTGCAAAGTGGCTTTCCGACAAGCCAAGCCAAAAGCGACCAGAGGAATGCCAAATGTATGTCTAATTACACATTGCCTCTAAATGACCTTATTATCCAGCGCAGGAGCGCCATCCAACATAGACCCGGCGCGTTTGTTTAAAGCTTCCCCCGTTTCTGTTTCCTTTTTCTCTCCACAGTTTGTGGTCGCTAACCTCAGTCGCTACCCGCTCGTTGGCATGAGTGGCTCTGACAGCAAGCCAGCGAAAGAAGGACCAGCTTTCTTAATTACACATCCTCGCTGCGCCCAGACACACCAGAGACATATTTTAAAGGTCTGGTCCAAATAGAGCAGACCAAATGGAGTTCTGTTCTGTATTTTTAAAGTACAGTTGGAAAGGGTGGGCGTTAGTGCATGCCGCTCCGATTCTGAAAACCACACTGGCAGAAGTGCTGATGTTTAGTCTCTGTGGTCGGTGCTGTGACCCTGCAGACTGGCTGTGGCATTTTTGTGGAATGCTGGGCCTCCGAACAGCCACACTCAGTAGCACAGGTTATGATAACCTTTCAGTCTCCAGCAAGTGCCAGCATTCTTCCAGCAGACACCGGTGCTCTCCAACAAGCAGCACTGGCCTTCTTTTCTAAAGCGGTGGACTTTCAGGGTAGCACCGAGGGCTGACATGCAACAGCCATTCTCCAGGATGCACCACACGCCACGGTTTTCCATTAAATACCACCATTCTCCAGTGGACGATAGCAATCCCTATCCAACACCGTCATTTTCCAACAAACATCACCATTCTCCATCAGACCCCGCCATTCTCCAGTGGACGATAGCAATCCCTATCCAACACCGTCATTTTCCAACAAACATCACCATTCTTCATTGCAGGCCACCATTCTCCTGCAGATGCCAGCATTCCCCCTCCAACGCCACCATATTCCAACAAACTTCAGGATTCTAAATTGAACAGCATTACTGTCCACCATCATTCTCCACCATCCTCCATCCAACACCACCATTCTCTTTCAAACACCACCATTCTCCATCAGACATCACCATTCACCATCCAGCACCAATATTCTCTTTCAAATACCACCATTCCCCATCCAACACCACCTTTCCCTTTCAATCACCACCATTCTCTTTCAAACACCACCATTCTCTTTCAAACACCACCATTCCCCATCCAATACCACCATTCTCCAGCGGACGATAACAATCCCTATCCAACACCATCATTTTCCAACAAACACCACCATTCTTCGTTGGAGGCCACCATTCTCCTGCAGTTGCCAGCATTCCCCATCCAACGCCACCATATTCCAACAAACTTCAGGATTCTAAATTGAACAGCATTACTGTCCACCATCATTCTCCATCATTCACCATCCAACATCACCATCCTCCATCCAACACCACCATTCTCTTTCAAACACCACCATCCTCCATCCAGCGCCAACATTCTCCATCAAACACCACCATTCTCCATCAAACACCACCATTCTCCATCCAACACCAACATTCTCCATCCAACACCAACATTCTCTTTCAAACACCACCATTCTCCATCCAACACCAACATTCTCTTTCAAACACCACCATTCCCCATCCAACACCAACATTCTCTTTCAAACACCACCATTCCCCATCCAACACCAACATACTCTTTCAAGCACCACCATCCCCCATCCAACACCACCATTCTCCATCCAACACCACCATTCTCCATCCAACACCACCATTCTCCATCCAACACCACTATTCTCCATCAAACACCACCATTCTCCAACATATACCCCCAGTCTCCATAATATACTAACGTGCCCCACTGAAGCCCACCAATGTCTATCAGACATCAGCATTCTCATTCAGATGACACCATTCTCCACTGTACACCCAACATTCTCCAACAAACCCAACACAGCATGGTCAGTCAGTTTCAGAAGGGTTCAGTAAAAGAACAGCTGAGCCAGATTAAGCAGCATGAATGGGGGAGAACATTCTAGAACCTCCCAGCAGCCACAGACAGGTTTAAGGTTTGTTGGTGTTTGGTGAGTAAATGTTGGGTTGGTCTGCTCTGGGCTTTCCCCTCGCTGACTGCTGTGCAGGAGCTTCTCTTCAGGAACGATTCAGTGTAATTATATATGCTAAAAAAAACATGACAGGAGGAATTATGGAACCTTTGTCCTGGAAATTTCACAAAGCCAGGAAGGTCCAGTCGCAGAAAGGTTGAAGCTGTCCTGATGGGGAGTATATCAGGAATAGGGTAGTACTGAATCAGGAATACTGGGAATAATGCATTTGATAGAGCACGATTGATCATGAACTTCCGAGGCTTAGTCAAAGGAACCAGAGATGTTAAAGCTAGGCGGAAGGTTTGATCGGACACTTTCAGGCACGTCGCCTCAAACCTTAGCTCCATTCCAGTCGTTTTTCCTGCCCTCCTTTTCCAGTTCCTGCTCTATGTTCACCTTCATCCAACGTCCAATAACACAAAGCCCTCTTTTCTAAGAACGCTAGAGTAAACATGTTGGTGAAGCAGGGCCGGAAGGCTGCTGAGGGTTTGGGAGATTACTTTTTCCTGATGTGGCTCTGCCAGAATTCACAGCATATGCACAAATATGATCTCCTTTCTTTTCCCGCTCTCCTGGCAAAATATTTGTGTTTGGAATGGTTGGAATAACCTGTGATTAAGCGGCAGACTGCGAGACTGGTTTAGCATTAGCTGGGCAGCGGGGCCTCTTTTAGGCTCTGTCCAGTTCTCTGTATTTGCTTGGGGGGGTGCTGCATGCAGTGGACTGTAAAGGACGGTTAACTTTTAACACCTTGAAGTCGGGAGGCTTTGTTGTTTTGCTGGACGTTTGTGTTTATTTTGGATCATTATTGAAGTGTAATTACATAATCAAGTGTTTATATTCTGCTCTCACATTTTTCCCACTAAGTTTTGGGTGTTTAGGTGAGGCCCGTTATTCTCTGAGTACAGAGTTAAGGGCCATTTTGTGCCGTTTGTGTTTTACACACAGAGGAACATGTCTTCCTCATTTAACCCATCCGTGAAGTGAAACACCCACATACACATACTAGTAAACACACACACTAGGGGGCAGTGAGCACACTTGCCCAGAGCAGTGGGCAGCCCTATCCATGGTGCTTGGGGAGCAGTTAGGGGTTAGGTGTCTTGCTCGGGGGCACTTCAGTCTGTCGGTTCAGGGAATCGAAAGGCCGCTTCCCTGACCTCTAGCCCACAACTGCCCCTTTGACAGCCTTGTTGAATGAAACCTTTTACTTCATATACTTGAAATCCGCATCATCAGACATGTCATTTAATGACGTAAAATGAGTCCCCTTGTGTGTTTAAGGTGGTAGTAACTTCAGGCTCCTGCAGATGGCGCTGCACGAGGATGATGGGGCTATAAATACCTGCGGGGTGTGAGTGACGGGATCCATACATTGAGAAGAGGAGGTGCTACAGTGCAGTGAATGTCTCATTCCATGTGTGGAAAGTGGCTCCAGAGCAGATGTTAATGATTGGCTAAAAGGAGTGACTGCATTTGGGCGTGTCAAAGACCATAGTGTGAAGGAAGTAGCTGAATCTGCAGGTGTATGGAAGCGTACGGTCATACGGGTCTACCAGCAGTGGCTAAAATCCCAGTCTACAGGGAATTCTCCTCAGGAATTGTGCCAGGGAAGGGGTCCACCAAATCTGGACCAACTGACCAATTTATGAATGCAAGAGTGTCTGAACATTGATGTGGTCTACATCCAGAACCTTGTCCAGTTCATGCCAAATCCAGTCACAGCTCTTATTGGTCCTGGTGGAGGTGTTACAGGGTATTAGGTACGGTTCAGAAACTCATCAGGACTCATGTATTTGTGATATCCTACTGGTGTGGATGCTCGGACGAGTCCTAGAAGCTCCAACTTCTGCTCATAGATGACCCTGTTTATCATTCATATTGCAGAATCATCACTAAGTCAAGTGATTGATTGATTGATTGATTGATTCTCTGTTGGTTTGTTTGTTTAGGAGGAGACGTGTTGATGCCATCGGGTACCGTTCAGTTCTGTTCTGGTCTGATTCCTGTTTTCTCTTCCCCTGCAGTCGTCACTCCCAGATGAAGGAACAGTCCGCTCTCTGTAACGTCCCAGAGGAGGCCGAGTGTCTGACTGTGCCAAAATATAAGCGGGATCTGGTGCACAAGCTGAAGGTCCTGAGGCAGGAGCTGTCCCAGGCGCAGCCGCAGGCCGGCCACTGCCGCATCGAGGTCTGCAGAGAGGAGATCTTTGAGGTGAGCACCCCTGCTCCAGCCTGGGCTCTGAGACAGGAGCAGTAGTTACTGATCTCAAACGCGTGTCTCTCTCTGGGATGAAGGTGCATCGGTGAGATCTGTAGGTCCTCAGTTCGAGGTTTAGATCTGGTGAACAGGTATAAAGGTGGCTCTGTGAACTCCTTACATGCTGGATGGTGAAGTAGTCTAGCCATTCACTCACAACATCTGAAGGTGAAGCTGGTGAGAGACTGAGCTGGTTCTTTTCACTGATGGTTCTTCTTCTTCCTCTTCCT
>CM067476.1:73579-106271 GCA_034552555.1 Semaprochilodus insignis | reverse complement strand
TCTCCTCCTCCTCCTCCTCCTCCTCCTCCTTATCCTTCTTCTTGTCCTCCTCCTTCTTCACCTCTGCCTCCTCCTCCTCCTCCTCCTCCTCCTCTTTTTCTTCTTCTTCTTCTTCTTCTTCTTCTTTTTCTTCCTCTACCTTTTCCTCTTCTCTTCCTCCTCCTCCTGCCATATTTTGATCTGCTAATTTGTCCTGCAGTGTTTGAGATATTGGCACTTTTCCGTCTCTGGAATGTTCGGTCTGATTCGGACTGGTGTGCCTGTATGGAGCTGTTTGATTGGACCATCGATGCCAAATCGTGATGATACACGTCCATTAGGAAAAGCCTATTAACCTTAAGGTGTACCAAAGCAGTGACCCAGCATCGCCCTAGCAAACCCCTGGAATACCATAGCAACTTCCTAGCAACTGCCTGGGATATCATAGCAACCATCTTGCAACACCCTGGCAAACATCTGGAAGTTGTTTAAGCTGTGGAATCACTCCGTTTTCTTCAGGAGATGCTCTGTTCTAGTTCAGGCATTAGGGAACAGATACAGCAGGCTAAGGTACATGCCAGCAGGAGTACGCTCCTTAGCCTGGATTTAAGGGAAAGCTGTATTTACAGTGCTTCGCTCCTCCTGTGAAGCCAGCATTTCAGAGATACTGCTATTGTTCCATCAGCGATGATGTACTGAGCCATGTAACGGTGTGTTTTGTGATTGTTGACCACATCACTCAGCCCCCGTCTGAACTCAGTAGCGTGGCAGGCACTGTGGTGGGCAGCACACTCTGAAGTAAATCCCCTCCAGATGTCTGCTGTGTATAAAAGGCACTTGGCGCTCAGTGGGGTTTACTCTGTAGAGCACTCAGATCAGACGCTGGTTTACGGCCTCATGGTGTCGTAGAACCGTCTACAAAGCAAATGCGGCTTTTATAGGCTTTACATGTGGAACCGTGAAGCAGTTTACAGGAAGAGAACCAAACAAAACATCTCCAACAATAGCCTGGGCTCCACACGGGTCAGGTGCCTCGCGCTGGACTTCCCTGTGGAAGGGTTCTTTCTCAGAATGGCTGCATTCTTAAAGAGGAACTGGAGCACATCATCTCTTCTCTTCTCTTCTCTTCTCTTCTCTTCTCTTCTCTTCTTTTTTTGTCTTCTCTTCTCTTTATTTCATTTCTCTTTTTGTCTTCTCTTTTTGTCTTCTCTTCTTCTCTCCTTCTCTCCTTTCTTCAACACTTTTCATTTAATTTCTTCTGTTCTCTTCTCTCCCTCTTTTCATTTCTTTGCTTTTCTTCTCTTCACTTTTCTTCTCTTCTCCTATCTCAATTTCTACTTTCTTCTCTTCTCTCCCTCTTTTCATTTTTTTGCTTTTCTTCTCTTCACTTTTCTTCTCTTTTCTTATCTCAATTTCTAGTTTCTCTCCTATTCCTTTCTCCTCTCTACCTCTTATCTCCTTTTCTTTTCTTCTCTTCCTTTCTCTTCTCTCCTCTTGTCTTCTCTCCTCTTGTCTTCTCTTCTCTTCTCTTCCCTTTCCTTCCCTTCTCTTCTCTTCTCTTCTCTTCTCTTCTCTTCTCTTGTCTTCTCTTCTCTTGTCTTCCCTTCTCTTCTCTTCCTTTCTCTTGTCTTGTCTTCTCTTCCCTTCTCCTATCTCAATTTCTTCTTTCTCTTCTCTTCTCTTTTCCTCTCTCCTCTCCGCTCCTGTTCCATTCCTCTCTCCTCTTCTCTCCAGTCATGTGTTTCTTGAAAGGAAAGCATTCCTGCTGCATGATTTCAGTGAATGGGAAGGAAGGGGCTGAGAGGGAGAGAGAGAGAGAGGTGTGGAGGAGAGGTTGATTGGGAAGCTTGGCCCAGACGTAGCTTCATAACTCTTGTCTTGGCAGCCAGTGGTGAAAAGGATTACTTCATTGGCATTCCTTGACAGAGGAGATACCAAGAAAAGCCTGTTCCTGAGTGTCCCGCATTAGAGCGAGTATGAGGAAACAGGGTGCTCAGGAACCACGCTGTACTTTCCAGCAGGTCACGGCTCAGCGCCGTATTAAAGCGATACACCACACGTCCACAATTACCCACATTCAGCTACTTCAAGATCGTTACAGCTTATATAACCTCTAGAAAAGCGCTGACCCATACATGGGATGTTCTGGAGTCTGGAGTCCAGTGTGGGCCAGAGGGGTATATACCCCCCCAGCATTGGGCTGCAGAGCAGTGGAGCTGTGTTCTGAGTGATGGAGCTCCATCCAGTACCTTTGGGATGAGATCCAAAACTCATCATCCAACATCCGTACCTGACCTCGCTAATGCTCAATCAAATCCTCACAGCAATGTCCCAACATCAGTACCTGACCTTACTAATGCTCAATCAAATCCTCACAGCAATATCCCATTATCTGTACCTGACCTTACTAATGCTCAATCAAATCCTCACAGCAGTGTCCCAACATCAGTACCTGACCTTACTAATGCTCAGTCAAATCCTCACAGCAATGTTCCAACGTCAGTACCTGACCTTACTAATGCTCAATCAAATCCTTACACCAATGTCCCAGTATCTGTACCTGACCTTACTAATGCTCAAACAAATCCTCACAGCAGTGTCCCAACATCAGTACCTGACCTTCGCTAATGCTCAATCAAATCCTCACTGCAATGTTCCAGTATCTGTACCTGACCTTACTAATGCTCAGTCAAATCCTCACAGCAGTGTCCCAACATCAGTACCTGACCTTCGCTAATGCTCAATCAAATCCTCACTGCAATGTTCCAGCATCTAGTGTAGGAGGAGTGGGGGCTGTTACTGCTGTTACTGAAGTAGCCTAATGCAGCTAACGTGTAAGCTATGAGTGCGCTAGCTAGCCGCCTCCCCGTGTTTATAGCAAACGGCATGTCATGCGGTGTCACAGCTCGGGTCTGAGGCCGAACTATCGCTTTAACATGTGCTCAGAAGGCCGCAGCCGCCAGAGGAATGTGTTCTTTCTCCGTCCGCTGGGGGTTTCGTTCTGTTTTGTTTAAGACTCGGAGAAGTGGAAACAGTGGAGTGCTATTACATAATGTTAAAGAGCGCTGTTAGCTCCCTCTCTCTCTCTCTCCCTCCCTCCCTCTCTCCCTCCCTCTCTCTCTCTCTCACATTCTCCAGCTTCAGCTGACATCATACCCAAGCATCTCCCCTCCTCCCTTCACTCCAGTGTTCTTTTTCCCCGTCCGCAGTTTCTCAGGAGCTGCTTGCACAGACTGCTGAGGAACTGTAGGCTGTTCTTCGTGGCCGTTCGGCCCTGGGGCCCATATGGTCGTCCAGGGAGCGTGTTTTGCAACATGTTTTTAAAGAGGCGGAGATGTGGGGTCTGGCATGCGGCCCCAGCAAAGGAACATCAAAAAGCATTTTCCTTTATCTTCATTAGCAGTCTAGAACAAAACAAATCAATCAGTTCGGCTGGTGAATACAGATTATTATCAGATCTGCTGATTCATTTTGAATCAGCTGACAGGACTGAAACTTGGTGGGTAGGTTTGACGTTGTGAGATATGCAAATGATTCAAGTTTCACGCTCGGTCACACATGTAACGTAAGCAAGGATGGACCTTATCGCTGTACCACGATTGCGTACATTCAGCGAGCAGTGACGCCCTCCATGAGTCATCCTGTTAGTGCCAGCACCACTGGCAGACGGCTGCACCACGCAGGACTACATGCACACAGACTGTTACTGTCCTTAACACCACGTCACCGTCACCAAAGACTGCAATGGTGTCGTGCCAGACTGTCATGGAGTGACTCTGAACGGCAGCGGGTCATCTTCAGTGACGAGTCCCGCTTTTGTCTTGGTGGAGACGACCAATGAATCCGTGTGTGGAGGCACCGTGGTCAGCGCCAAGATGAACGGTTTGTTGTCACATGTCACACGTCCAGAAGGCCTGGTGTCACTCCACCTCCACCCCTACCGCACCATCTGCAGGAACTGTGTGAGAACATTCAAGCTGCATGGGATGGAGTATCACAGGACACCATTAGGAACCTCTACAGCTCCATACCGAGTTAAAGTTTAATTTGTGTTTACAGTTTGAAGTTTGGGTGGGGGGGGTCAGTAAACAAAGTAGTCCCACTGGGCTCAGTCATAGCACCACCTCTAAATTTAATTCTGGTTAGATCTTTCATTGTTACGTTTTGATCCTCAGCCCAAATGTAACCTGGCTTTAGTGAGATTTGCTGAGTCACATGCTTGTGTGTGTGTTTTCAGGAGTCGTATCGGCAGGTGATGAAGATGAGGCAGAAGGACCTGTGGAAGAGGCTGATGGTGAAGTTTAGAGGAGAGGAGGGGCTGGACTATGGGGGCGTGGCCAGGTACAGAAATGACCAAACCTCTTTCATTTGCTCACACATACACACACACACGCACACACACACAAGCACACATAAACACACACACATACATGCACACACATACACGCACACATACACATATACACACGCACACACATATGCACACACACGCACTTACATGTACACATGCACGCACACACACATACATGCTCACACACACATACATACATGAAGACATACACATATGCACACACACACACACACACACACACACACACGTACACACATACACATACACGCACACATACACGCGCACACACACACACATACACAAACACACACACATACATGCACACACATACACACACATGCACACACATACATGCACACACATACATACATGAACACATACACATATGCACACACACACTTACACGTATGCACGCACGCACACACACACGTACATGCTCACACACACATACATACATGAACACATACACATATGCACACCCACACGTACACACATACACATAAACACACGTACACACATACACATAAACACACGTACACACATACACATACACGCACACACACATACACACATACACACACATACATACATGAACACATACACATATGCACGCACACACACTTACAAGTACATACGTACACACACATACATGCGTACACACACATACATACATGAACACATACACATGCGCACACACACTTACACGCACACACAAATATATGCGCACACACATACATATACATGGACACATACACGTACAGGCACATACACGTAAACACACACACATACATGCACAAATTCATTCTGGCTCATTCAAATTGCATCCTATAATGTACTAAAAATAAATTCACGTTTTCAATGAATATATAAAGCAGCGTTTGTTTTCAGGATGTCTGGAATTTCAGTAGTTGAATCCTGCTTTGTGTGCTGTCGTGTCTTCATCAGAGAATGGCTGTATTTGTTATCCCACGAGATGCTGAACCCGTACTACGGCCTGTTCCAGTACTCACGCGACGATATCTACACCCTACAGATCAACCCCGATTCTGCCGTCAACCCGGTGAGAGACACACTCTCACACAAACTTGTGAACTTTACATATTGCAAAAATATATACAACATAATATAAATATATATAATATATCAGCTGGCCGAAAAAATCACACTCTGATAGTATGAGTCTTTAGCTTTGGTTAGCATTCACCAGGGCATTGTTTCATTTCTACCAGTAATTGCAGATAGTTCTAGTTGCACTCGTTTTCGGTCGAGATCTTGTTTTGACAACGAGAGAGTCGAACCTCACCGTAAAGCCTTCCCCAGCGGGGTTAAGGTCCGGACTTTGCGGTGGTCAGATCATGTGGGAAGATGATTCCCCATGCCCCCTGAACCGCTCTTTCACAGTCTAACCCCAATGGACATTGTGGTCCTGGAATATGTCCGTGCCATAGGATAAGTCCATTGATAGGATAACCTGGTCATTCCGTACATTCAGGTGGTCAGACTTCATTTGATTACCACATAACGTTGCTGAGCTTCAACCTGACCACCTGAAGCCCCCCAAGATCATAACACTGCCTCCAAAGGCTTGAACAGTCTATACGTTGTAGTGTACAGTGTATGCTTGAACAGTACTAAGCATGATGGGTGCAGCCAGAGGCATCGCTTGCCACTAGGGATGGTTGGCAAGGTCTGCTGGGGGCCCCCATCCAAGGGTAGACTGAATTGTTGCCTAGGGCCCCAACAGACTCTAGAATCGCCAGTGGGTGCTTCGCTTCATGCCCTCTGGAACAGGGTCAGTCTGGACTCAATCAGACCACATGACGTTTTCCATAGATCCAGAGTCCAGTCTTTATGCCCCCTAGTAAACTGAAGTTTCTGATTAGCTTCACTAACAAGTGATTTTCCTATGGACACACAGCTGTCCAGTCTTGTGAGTTCTGGTCGTGTGGAGATGCTCTTCCTATTAGCATTAAACACAGCCGTGAGGTCTACTGTCCATTTAACACCAAGCGTTTAAGTGATCTCGGATCACGATTGTTCAAGACCACCTTTGTTCAGTGAGTTTGGAGTTTCTCCACTCTCCCTTATGGTGTTAATAATGTGTTGGGATAGTTCTGAGCCCAATTCCAGTTATTCCAGCTTCTCCTTGTTGTTTTCTTTGTTTGATGATAATAATTTGACCTGTTTCTGGAACACAGTAACAGCTTTCCCAAGAGCATGCAATACGTCTTCCCACATGGTCGCTTAAGAAATGAGAGGCTACTTGCTGCGTCAGTTCGGGGTAGTATAAGTGTTGCCAGCAGAAACACATTAATCACTCCAGCAATTATCTAATCAAAGCCTCTTAATTCTGTTTATTTAAATGCAAACTGTAAGATGTGCCCCAACTCTTACACAGGCCACGTTTCAAACATCTTCCCCAAGTCAACTTCAGCTTTTCATCTTACTGTGCTGTTAAACATAGTTTATTAACTTTGTGTGTGTGTGTGTGTGTGTATGTTTGTGTGTGTATGTGTGTTTGTGTGTGTGTGTGTAAATGTGTGTGTTTGTGTGTGTGTGTGTTTGTGTATATTTGTTTGTGTGTGTGTGTGTGTGTGTGTGTGTGTGTGTGTATGTGTGTATATATGTATGTATGAATGTGTATATTTGTGTATGTGTGTGTTTGTGTATGTTTATGTTTATGTATATGTGTGTGTGTGTGCGCGTATGTGTGTGTGTGTATGTTTGTGTATGTTTGTGTATGTGTGTATGAATGTGTATATTTCATATGTGTGCACGTGTGTGTGTGTGTGTGTGTGTGTGTGTGCGTGTGTGTGTGTGTGTGTGTGTGTGTGTGTGTGTGTGCGCGCGTGTGTGTGTGCGTGTGTGCTGCAGGAGCACCTGTCGTATTTCCACTTTGTGGGCCGGATCATGGGCATGGCTGTGTTCCACGGTCACTACATCGACGGGGGCTTCACTCTGCCTTTCTATAAGCAGCTGCTGGGCAAACCCATCACCCTGGACGACATGGAGTCTGTGGACCCGGATCTTCACAACAGCCTCGTCTGGATACTGTGAGTGAGCTAAAGCACATACACACAGCAAAGATTAGCCACAGCGCCTGGAGGTAGCCTTCGAACATTTAGTTCTTGCTCAGTGGTTGTTATGATATCCCAGGTGGCTGTTAGCTTGTTAAGAAACTGGAGATTTTTCAGCGTTGCCGAATTATATAGTCCAGGAGACAAAGGACGTGTGCCGTGACTGTGGTCCACAGATGTCAAAGCGCTATAGATTTCCGTAGTCCTGTGGTGGCGAAAAAAACATCGGCAGAGTTCTGTCTGTAGTTCCTGTGGAAACCTGCATGGCAGCGCAGCTGATAAAGCAGCAGTGAAACACAGCTGCTGTAGTCAAACTGCATGAAGTGTTGGGGGTTTTAATCTACAGGGTCGCTTCAGTAAGTTTCACAAGTGCTTTTCCCCGTCATGAAGGGTTGCCAGATGCCTGGTTTTCCCACAAATTCCAGTTAACTGAAAGTCCGGTGTGAGTGGTGCATGTCCACGTTTTCTGCTTGGACAGCTTTCTAAAGGAACTGCAGCTTCAGAAACAGGTTTGAAAATGAAAACGAATCATCATGTAGATTGGTTCTAGTTTTGAATACCTGGCAACCCATTCTGTTTCTGCGGGTTGCCATTGGCGCAGATGTAAGCAACAAGGTCTGAGATTCCAGCAGACACACATTTTGTGTTTTCCGTTGTTTTTGTCACGTCCCACTCGTCACCGGGACTATAAATTGGCCTGAAGGTGTTTCTAGTTCGCTGTGATGCTTTCCCAGTAGGTCACTAGGATTTTGCTCGGTGATTGCTATAGTATTCCAGGTGGTTGCTATGATATTATTATCGAATGGCTCCTGCGTCATCCCATTGGTTGTTGGGGCGCTGCTATGGTGTCTCTGGGAGTTGCTAAAGCTTTATATGTAATTACATCATTTCAGATTTATTTACACAGTTACATGATGTCAAAACATGACAAATGGGTCAAAAACATGAAGGATGGTTTGTCTCACCACCAAACTGGACTGTACACACAACAGTAGCTGGAACGTTTTGTCGTTTTCCACACGGTGTATTAGAATGAGCCATGTATAAAATACACAACCGCCTTTGTGTATCTACACACACAGCAGGTATTATGTGGGTGGCGAATGATTCTCAGTCCAGCAGTGACACTGAGGTGTCCAGCAGCACTGCTGTGTCTGATCCACTCACACCAGCACAACACACACTAACACACCACCACCACGTCGGTGTCACTGCAGTACTGAGAATGATCTTCCACCCACATAGTACCTGCTCTGTGGTGGTCCTGTGGGGGTCCTGACCATTGAAGAACAGGGTAATAGAGTATACAGAGAAACAGATGGACTACAGTCTGTACCTGTAGAACTACAGAGTGTCCTATATGGTCAGTGGAGCTGATAAGATGGACAGTGAGTGTCGATGCAAGGAGGTGGGTTTAATATTCTGATATGATCGTGTATAATGAAGCAAAAGGTAGGAAGAGGTGCTTCAGGGGATGCACAGCACGTGTGACCAAGCAGGTTTAAAACGAATTAATGAAACAACAATTCAGTCAATAAAGAAAATTCAATATTGTGCTGAATAACTTGAAGGACGTTCTCATTCTTGATTGTGTTGAACAGGGAAAATGACATCACAGGGGTGCTGGACCACACGTTCTGCGTGGAGCACAGTGCGTACGGGCAGATCATTCAGCACGAGCTGAAACCCAACGGCAAGACCCTCCCCGTCACTGAGGACACCAAGAAGGAATATGTCAGGTATGAGGCCAGCCACACAGTCAGCTCACAAATAAGCTCACCGGACAAATAACGAGTCCCCTGTGACTGAACCAGACCTACTAGCATGTAATACCTCCACCAGCACCAATAACAGCTGTGACTGGATTTGGCATGGACTGGACAAGTTTCTGGATGTAGACCACATCAATGTTCAGACACTCTTACATCAAAGAATTGTGCAGTTGGTCCAGATTCGGTGGATGCCTTCCCTGGCACAACTCCAAGGAGAATTCCCTGTGGACTGGGATTTTAGCCACTGCTGGTAGACCCGTATGACCGTGCGCTTCCATACACCTGCAGATTAAGCTACTTCCTTCACACTATGGTCTTTGGCACGCCCAAATGCAGTCACTCCTTTTAGCCAATCATTAACATCTGCTCTGGAGCCATTTACCACACATGGAACGAGACACTCACTGCACTGTAGCACCTCTTCCCAATCTATGGATCCCGTCACTCACACCCCGCAGGGATTTATCGCCCCATCATCCTCATGCAGCGCCCTCTGCAGGAGCCTGAAGTTACTACCACCTTAAACACGCAAGGTGACTCATTTTTTGTCCGGTGACCTTACTATACATTTGCTTGTCCGGCACTGTACTGGGCGTCCACTCAGGCTTTAACCCCTCACAGACCAGACAAATGGACCGAACTTACCTGTATGTTTTACCTGTAGGCTGTATGTGAACTGGCGTTTCCTGCACGGGATCGAGGCTCAGTTCCTGGCTCTGCAGAAAGGCTTCAACGAGGTCATTCCACAGCATCTGCTCAAAGCCTTTGATGAGAAGGAGCTAGAGGTACATGTACACCCTCTGGAGTAGCAGGAGGAGAGATGTACGCTGTATGGGAGAGTGTGTGTGGGGGTGGGGGTTAACATGTCTACTCTGTCCCCCAGCTGATCGTGTGCGGCCTGGGGAAGATTGATATTCACGACTGGAGGGCGAACACGCGGCTGAAGCACTGCACGGCTGACAGTAACATCGTGAAGTGGTTCTGGAAGGCAGTGGAGTCGTTTGATGAGGAAAGGAGAGCGAGGCTGCTGCAGTTTGTCACCGGCTCCTCCAGAGTTCCTCTGCAGGGCTTCAAAGCCTTACAGGGTAAAACGACACAAATATAAACATTTAGATATTTACCTCTTAGCGCCCTCCATGTGTCCCTCCACCATGAATAGCGTTTTAAGATCTAGGCTTTAGGCCTAAACGTTACCTGAGAACGTCTCAGGTACCAGGCAGCGTATTCGTAACCATGTCATGCAGCAGGTTTCTTTGAGGGACTTTTTAGAGGCTTGAAGTGCTTAAGACGTCTGGTTCCCATCACTACCACTGTGAACTGTGCTGATGTTGTAAGTTAGACTAGAACGGAGCATTTCACACCAAACCACTGTGTGTGTACAGGTAGATTTGTGTGTGTGTGTGTGTGTGTGTGTGTGTGTGTGTGTGTGTGTGTGTGTGTGATTTGGTTGGCTTGGCATCTACATCTTGCTGATTGTGTGTGCAGGTGCAGCAGGACCCAGACAGTTCACCATCCATCAGATCGATGCCAGCACCAACAACCTGCCTAAAGCCCACACATGGTAAACAAACAGCCATACGGTCAAATTCACTCAAGTTCAGTTATGAGACACTTTTGTTAAAACTGTAATACATTAATCTCTAATTAGATTCACACATTATATTTAATGGGCACTTTGACATACAGTCATTGAAGGAATCAACCAACAGGATTGAAACTCGGTGGGTAGGTTTGACATCATGAGACATGCAAATGATTCAAGTTTCACACTCGGGTGCACATGTGACGTAAGCAAGGACGGGCCTTGTCACTGTACCTGACTGACCCAACAGCCACGATTGCAGATGTCCCATGAGTCATCCTTTTAGTTCCAGCACCATTGGCAGACGGCTGCACCACGCAGGACTACATGCACGCAGACCGCTACGACGACTGTCCTTAACACCACGTCACCGTCACCAAAGACTGCAATGGTGTCGTGCCAGACTGTCATGGAGGGACTCAGAATGGCAGCGGGTCATCTTCAGTGATGAGTCCCGCTTTTGTCTTGGTGGAGACGACTAACGAATCCGTGTGTGGAGGCACCGTGGTCAGCACCAAGATGAACAGTTTGGTGTCACACGTCCAGAAGGTCACTCTACCTCCACCCCTACCGCACCATCTGCAGGAACTGTGTGTAGAGAATATTCAAGCTGCATGGGATGGAGTATCACAGGACACCATTAGGAACCTCTACAACTCCACGCCGAGACGTCTGGCATGTTGGGTTAGCAAACATGGTGACCCGACACCATACTGAGAGACACTACTTCTGTATGTGTAGCTCAATAACCTTTATCTTCCTTCCCTGCAGACCTGCAATCCCACACCTCCTTCTGGGTGCAGCTGTTCTGCTGATGATGAGTGTATATACATTTACACTGTCCTCTCTCCCCATGTCTCTCCCGTCTCTGCAGCTTTAACCGTGTAGACATTCCTCCCTACGAGAGCTACGAGAAACTGTACGACAAGCTGCTGACGGCCATCGAGGAAACCTGCGGCTTTGCAGTGGAATGACCCGCCGCATCTAGAGGGGGTGACCTGTGCACGTACGCGGACTGGATTCCGAGTCCAGCAGCGGCATGATGTCACTGCAGAGGCTTGGGGTTTGCAAATACAGCGAGAAGATGAAAGAGTATGAAACCGCCATTCAGAGAGACTCTATTTTAGCTACTTTCCCCCCCTTTTTCCTCCTCTGAGCTGCTATGAAACAAGTTTGAAGAAGTCCTCTTAAATCCTGTTCAAGTTTTTGACTAGTTTAAGTTTTTGACTAGCGTTCAGTCACTCAGCCAAGATTCCAGATGGGCTCACTGTTGAGTTCCCATCTGTGTGCATCCGTCTACATGCGCACGGAGAAGTTTGAGCACCCCGGAGTCACAGAGCTCCTCATGTTGACTGAACACAAGTGAACACGTCCTCTATGGGAACCAGCTGGAATGCGGCACTTTCTGCACGTTCTGGTGTCCGGGTTTCTGGAGGTCTTTTGCACAGGCCGTGTTTATGCCTTGTCGTTTTCCCGTTATGTTCCATTCAGCTAATAAACGGTGCATTGAAGTGTGCAGAAATGTGCTTTCCGTAGAGGATGTGTTCACTTCTTCACTCTCGGAAGATCAACAGAACTATCCGAACGTTTGCATACGACTGTGACATGCAAAGGCTCAGGCCTCCAGTGAAGGCCACTGTAGTAGCTGACCCAGTATAACAGGTCAGAGCTGGGAGCTGAACGGCCGCAGTGCTCGACCTCACCGGCTACTTGTTTAACCCTTTAACCCGAGTCTCCTCAGGCCTATAACAGCAAGGAGAACTATGAAGCATTTTGAGTCCACCTTAACAAGCGGAGGTCTTCAAAACGGGACCTTAAATCCAGAGATTCCAGTCCTGGAATTTCTAAACACTTACAATTAATTGAACCTACCAATTTTCGCAGAATCTAGGACCGGGAACTGGACTACTTCCTAGGTCCCGATTTGAAGACCCCTGGCCTATACTGAAGAACCCTTAAGGAATTCCCTTTTAAGGGTGTATGGTTTAAGCACCCGTCCACCCTTTAAATCCAGAGATTCCGGTCCTGGAATTTCTAAACACTTACAACTAATTGAACCTACCAACTTTCACAAAATCTAGGACCGGGAACTGGATTACTTCTTAGGTCCCGATTTGAAGAACCCTGGCCTATACTGAAGAACCCTTAAAGAACTCCCTTTAATGGTGTATGGTTTAAGCACATGTCCACCTTAAATCCAGATTCCAGTCCTGGAATTTGTGAACACTTACAATTAATTGAATCTACCAATTATTACAAAATCCAGTCCCGGGAACTGGATTACTTCTTAGGTCCCAATTTGAAGACCCCTGGCCTATACTAAAGAACCCTGTTCCGAAGGACCCTTTTAAGGGTGTATGATTTAAACACCCGTCCACCTCAAATCCAGAGGTTCCCGTCCTGGAATTTGTAATCACTGATTGCATTACTAAATTGAAGCTCCTGGTCATTAAAAAATTCAGAACTGGAAACTGGATTCAATCTCCAGATTTGAGGACCCCTGAAACATATGAGGTATATAGGATCCTGATCTTGAACCAGTTCTGTTGTGTTCTCCGTGTTCATGAGGGAAACGAGACTCTGGATCATCATGGCGGAGCACTTTAGAAGTGTTGGGATGAGGGAAGAGTCTGTGTGATGCCTAAAGGAATAGGAATAACAAGTCTCCTCTTTACACAGTTCTCCACTCACGTAGTTGATCAGCTAACCCGTCTGGTGTCCAAATTTTGCTTCACCAGAGCTGTGAGGTTCATACAGTACAAGTCAATAGTCACCCAAACCTTTTCTGGAACTACATCCCTAAACGTTCTCGGCATCCAGGTCTTCTTTTAAGGCCATATAAGCTGCTTTTCTGCTGTACAGCTCGGCTCGACTCGACTCGCTTTTGGGTACCAGCTACTTCGTTATCCACACAGTAGTACCACCTCGATGTATGTAGGTCATCATGGTGACCCTGCATGAGACTGTCGTGATGTGACGGAGACAGGTTTTGTTCAGAAGAGGCAGCAAGATGAAAGACTGCTAAGAAAAGCGAGAGAGTTGGGAACAAGTCCATCAGGGTTCAGACGAGAGATGGTTTTGGTTGCTCACAGGTGATGCTAGCTGGCCTATGTGTTTAAGATGGATACCACCTACTGGGATCAGCTCAGCTCACTTGGAACCTGGAGGTGATACCAACGGGTTTGCCGGATGGAGGCGGAGTGTAGTTGAGCCGAAGAAACCATACAGTGGGAAAGGAGCTGTTGATTCGTCAGTGTGTGGTGTGGGGCACAGTGTGACTGGCTGTGAGCGAACGAAACGTCCCTGTGTAGCTGAACACAACACCTGTCTACAATGGCTTGATTTTTATTATTATAGATTTTTATTATTTGGTACATAGTTCACAGCAAGTCTGACGTGCTCTCACCAATCTGTGAGATCCTTACAGAAGCCACTGGATGCAGCTTGAGGCGTTTTAATAATACAAGATTTGGGTGACTATTGACTTCTAGTGTTAGCCCATTAGCCTCGTAGCTCCAGTTAAAAACCTAATAAGCTAAATTTGGACACTAAACACGTCTGAGCTGACGGAGTCCAGTTGGTTTCCGGCTGAACCTTTAATCCTGCATACACAGGGCTTGTGCTGTGGAGGACGTGTGTGTGTGTGTGTGTGTTCTGTGTATCCTGCTTGATTGCTCCAGGATTGAATCTCAGGTCATGTAGGATTAATTTCCCACTGTTTTCACGTATGACAGGTCAGACAGGTTTTATCTGCATGTTTTATTTGTATTTTAAACACTTTGATAACTTTTTGTTGTTGTTGTTGAAGTAGGCAATAAGAGGGGGTGGGGAGGGGGGATTCCAGGAAACCTGAGTCTGAGCCCGACTTCTCATGCTCCCTGGTTCCCTCCAGCGTGGTCAGCATGTGTGCGGGTTCTCCTGCTTTTCCGTTTCTGGAATTTCAAAACAAGGAACTTTGTCGTTCATTGGATAGGAGGCGGTTTCCTCCCGGCGATGGCCGCCCCCGGTGTTGTTTAGTCCGTATGTACTCTTTTGATAAAGCAGAGGATGCTCATAATGGTGCTTTGTGAAGTTGAAAACTCCTTTTCGTTATTTTTCATAATTAATTCCTCAAAAAGTGGCTTCCATTAATCCTTTAATGAGCATTAAACTTCACACTGTTGTCTTAGACGGTTAACTAGCGTCCTCACACAGGATCATGTATAATGTATAATCCATATCCGTCATTTTCCAGCATGTTCCACTATAATCTTACTGACTAGGTGTATAAAAGGTATGCGAGTGGCTCGTGTGTGTGTGTGTGTGTGTGTGTGCGCGCGCGCGCGTGTGTACAGAATGAGTGTGCACATTTTGGTCTCGTGTAAATAAGCTTGTTGAACACGCTCAGTTTAACTGGTTTCAGATTGGAAATGTGTATTTATTGCTGTGGCTGTTCTGTGAGCTTGTACATAAAACAGCACGTCCGCAGGGGAAGTGTTGAGTCTGTACGCCTTCAAACACGAGCAATAAACTCCGAGCTGTTTGCAATCAGCAGCTTTCTGCTTTAATAGAGAACGAGTTCAATCACTTTCTGCCTTCGCTTCTATTATTCTGGGCACAAGCCGGCCAACTTTAGATGTGGTTGAAGTTTGGAGATTTCAGTGGGCCTGGCTGAGGAGGTTGGGAGGTCATGGGTTGAAGTGTATAGGCTTGGGGGAGGTGGAGGGTGGGGTTTAGGAATATAGTTAGTTGTTAAGGATGGAAAAAAAGGCCACCTGAAATCCACTGACCATATAGGAGCACTCTGTAGTTCTACAGGTACAGACTGTAGTCCATCTGTTTCTCTGTGTACTGTATTACTCTGTTCTTCAATGGTCAGGACCCCCACAGGACCACCACAGAGCAGGTACTATGTGGGTGGTGGATCATTCTCAGCACTGCAGTGACACTGACGTGCTGGTGTGAGTGGATCAGACACAGCAGGGCTGCTGGAGTGTTTAAACACTGTGTCCACTCACTGTCCACTCTATTAGACACTCCTACCTTGCTGGTCCACCTTGTAGATGTACAGTCAGAGACGATAGCTCATCTACTGCTGCACAGTGCAGTGTTGGTCATCCTCTAGTCCTTCATCAGTGGTCACAGGACGCTGCCCACAGGACGCTGTTGACTGGATAGTTTTGGTTGGTGGATGATTCTTAGTTCAGTAGCAACACTGAGGTGTCCAGCAGCACTGCTGTGTCTGATCCACTCACACCAGCACAACACACACTAACACACCACCACCACGTCAGTGTCACTGCAGTGCTGAGAATGATCCACCACCCACATCATACCTGCTCTGTGGTGGTTCTGACCACTGAAGAACAGGGTAATAGAGTACACAGAGAAACGGGTGGACTACAGTCTGTACCTGTAGAACTACAGAGTGTCCTATATGGTCAGTGGAGCTGATGGATTGAGTGTAGATACAAGGATGAACGTCTGACTATTGGCCCACTCCTCTGCGAGAACATTTACAAAAGGAACTCAACCAAACTCGTTGTGAGTGAGTGAATAAATAATTTAATGGAACAGTGTTCACACATGAAGGAAGACCAATCCAGCAAACAGAGGTTCAAAATAATCATAGAAGGCTTTGAGGATCATTATTAACATGGAGGTGTTACTCAGTGGTCCACTCGAGAGCGGAAAGGTGCACGTTTATCTCATTACAGAAACCATCTAAAAAAGGAAACGAGTACAAAAAACAGACGGATTAACGCACGTCCATCAGCAGTTTAGTCACGGAGGAAGACTTTCTGTGTGTTAGCAGCAAAAAGGGTTGTGTGTGTTTAAAGGCGAGTTACTCGTCATACTCAGGACTCCACCTGCTGAGACTAGGGGCATGGACACAGTGTTGGGCAGAGCCATTTAGCACAAATTTGGTCTGTGTGTAACAGTTCATGTCTGGTTTCTAATCAGATCTTGGTTTCTAAAACCCGGATCTGATCTCACACAGATCTGCTTTGTGGTTTAATACGATACTCCACGAAAAACACATACGGCTACAGCGGCCTGGGTCGAGGCCAGCTTTGGATTTCTATGGAAACAGTCTTTTGTGAGTACGCATTTAAAAGACACAGTCATATTTTGAGCTTATATTTCTATAATAAACTGAGTGTCGTTATTGTGCAAGTTCTGTTCAGATTTACTGGCGTCATCTGACGTCTTGTATAGAAATGGCCTCTTCGGACGATCTAATCTCAATTTAGCCTAGCAATAAAAACCCTACAGCTCATCCCAAAAGTGACTGTTCAGCCAAGAGCCAAAATGATTCACACCTTTTTACCCTTATGCCAAACGTGGCTGATCAGCGACGGCAGGTTTGGAGTTTGCTTCTTTGGTTTTGCACTGGAGCTATGAGGCTAATATCGCTAACAACCAACTTCCACTTTTTAATGCAAGTCAATGGAACCTGGACTTTTTTCCGTTTTTGGTCTATTTCTCATTAAATGTAATGTACAAGGGCAACACTCAAAACTTTCATAGGTCACAGAAATGGAGATGTTCTGACTGCATGCTCATCAAGCTCACTGCATCAAGCCATCTTGAGTTGCTTATGTGGTTTGACACTATATGGCACAGTTATCCATTTAAAAAAGGACCAAAGGCTCAAATTTAGGTTTCGACTAACACCTTAGGCTTGTGAGCTCATGTGGGGTGTAGCACAGTCTGACTGGGCCGCCTAACCGTTGCTGACTGACTGACTGAATGTAGGATTGCTGGTCACATGTGCAAGCAAGAGAACGCGTGCGTAGGAGAAAGGGCACCACAAGTATCATCCACGAAGCTGCTCTACTCATCTACAGACTGACTAGTCTCTACATCAAGCACTGCTCTCCGATACCCTGTTTCAGCGCAGCCGTCACGCCACAGAGAGGCCATTTCAACTGTGGGAAACAAACATGCGTCTGTGTCCCGTCAAAAACCGGAATACTTTGTTCTGAAGCCGCTTGGCACTTTTTACAGCCTATAGATCACAGACCACGTTAACGTGATAACACAGATGAAGCGTACAGGGTGGATTTGGCTTATATGCTAATGTTACTGTAGCCTATCACTCTCAAAAGGAACCCTGACTAAGACCTGTATGCCTGAAAACAATGCACATGTCCAATATTAATAAAATAT
This sequence comes from Semaprochilodus insignis, assembly GCA_034552555.1. Taxonomy (NCBI): domain Eukaryota; kingdom Metazoa; phylum Chordata; class Actinopteri; order Characiformes; family Prochilodontidae; genus Semaprochilodus; species Semaprochilodus insignis. Next base: position 88,358 of record CM067476.1, on the reverse strand, counting down.
AACATAACAAATAGGCTAAATCCCTCTACTAGTAGTTTGCCACTGTCACACTGTGATGATGTCATGGTTACAGTGGAGTCAGTCCTAGGGAAAATAAGGAAGTTGTCCCTCCTGAGTGATGTCACGCTCTAGCTACAGCAGGACAGGCTGAATAATATAGAGTTAATGAGGTATTCAGCTCAGTGGACGAGAGAGAGCGCAACAACTGCCGTTTGATGCGGCAACAACAATGACTAACAGGATTTGATCCATTTGTTGATGATAAATAAAGCATTTTGCTGGGTTTATACACCATATTGGGGCATATATATGGTTCTGTACTATTGTCAAGCTCGTAGCAACACTCATGTTATTTGCCTGGGATCTATAACATTCCCTCTTCATTTCTGACCACGGTGATGGAATGACATCAGTCAGCTGAGCATTCATGTTTTGCGAGGAAACCTATTCCATGGTCTGCAGCACAGGTTAAGCCTCTACGACCGCAGGAAACTGAAGAAAAGGTGACACGTCACGCTGCTATAAAATGTTCTGACTTGGAGGCGGGAGATATGGCACAACGCCTAGAGTATCTCAACACTTCAAAAGGTATTGATAAACGATATGTCACAATGTTTATAATTTTTTGACGTCTGATAAGATACAACAGAGCCCACATTATAAAAAAAAACACTTCCGAAACTATTCATTCAGTTCCTGGTATTTAACATTTTACAGGCTGGGCTGCACTAAAGCCCATTAAACAAGACTAATTATGCTCTCTTGTTAATCAAACACGCAGGTGGTGTTTAAGTAAAGCCGTATTCTGACATACGGTGATCATGAGAACTATAAATACTGTTGGAATGCCAAGCCCTGTTCTGAAGCCAGACCATCAAGACTGATAAAGGATCAACTTCGTGTTAAAAGACCCCACAGATCGCGTGACACATCTGATTTCTGTGAATCTAAAAGCCAGATGGGGCTCTACCTGACATCTCGATAGCCATCAGAAAGCGTGCAATCTATCAGAGATTCTCAATACCACGATTAATCAGCTCAACGCAGTATTTTAGCCCTTTAAGATAACAGATCTTGTGGCAGGAAACCACATAAGACATCTCAGACTTGCTTCTAGACAATGTAAGTGTGAGCAACTTTGAAATCCTAATCTGTCTGGGGGGGGGGCGGGCTTCCCTTCATGGTTAGCTATGTTAGCCTTGTAGCTCCGGCGCAAGACTAAAGAAGCAAACTTCAGACAAGCGTGTCTTGGTTGACTGAACACATTAAGAGTATGGGGGTAAACTGTGCCATCAGGTTTTTGGCTGAATTATCACTTCGTTAAGCAGGTGGGTGAGTTTGAGGGTGGTCCCACAGCAGCCCTGGATGATGAGTTTCTGCTGGTCCGGAGTCAGTGTGTACAGCCCGTGCTGTACTGGAAGGAGGCCATCTGCACGCGTTTCCGCAGCCGCTCCACCTCCAGGTCCCGGAAGTAGTCGTCCTCGTCGTTCTGGACGATGATCTGCTGAAGCTCGCTGATCTCCCGCTCCATCCTGTTCCTCAGCTCTCGCTTCATCTTCTGCAGAGCCTGTAGAAAGGAGAGTCAGGGAAAGATGAACAATTAAGCCAAATGGTTCTGATCATGTCACAGCTGTACAAAGACCAGCTTGCACATAAATAACGGCAGTTAACATGCTTGTATTGTTTAAAGGGCCAATATCATGGAAAACCATATTGCCTACAATTTTTGGATAGCAGGACGTTTTAAAGTGACTCTGTTAAACCTTCAAAATGCATTTTTCACTTTCCAATCCATAGACAGAAACCAGGCTGCAAAAATAGTCTTTTTAAATTTCATAGTTTCTGTGACGTAACCTGGGAAAAATATAATATAGTTATATTTAATATATTTTAATATAAAATATAGTTTATTGTACTACAAATGTGTTTATATGGGTAATTACAAGTACATTTCACCTCTGTAGCACAGAAACACATTCCACTAATACAAGTATACAAATTTGCACTCAGGTTAAAATTAAGTATATTTTAGTGTACTTTACTATGTACTTCACTATGTACTTAAGTATATCTGAATCTTAATGGTATCTGAACATAGTACAGTTAAGTACAACTAGTTCTGCTTTAGCATATATTTTTAATAGCACTAATAATTTGTATTAAGCATGCTAATACAAAATGCTAAGAACAAGTATATATAAAATAGCACACTTTGATCATGAGTACAAGAAAGTATACCAAGTATATTTAGGTATTTCAGTGTACTCACTGTACTCAGGGTTAACTCATTTACATACACTCACCTTTTTTAGCCAATAGCTGTTAAGATCTGCTCATTAGTACTGAAGTTCTAAGGCTCATTTCAGCTCTGACTGGTTTTTGAATAAGGGACAACACCAGGCAATCAGAGCAGAGCTCATTTACATACAAGCACTACTCTAAAACAGCCTCTTTAGCTAAATCTAAGGGATAAAATTACAATGAACGAATTCAAATAAAATAAAGGGATAAATACATGAATAAATTAAGGCATAAAGAGAGGTTTAAAAAGAAAAAAAAAATGTAGGATATGGGCCCTTTAATCCGTTATTTGTGCTGTCCATGTACTTTTGGCTGCTGCATAACACTTTCTCTCCCACCACCCCAACACTAGTGTAACACTACACTGAGTGTGAGTAAGCATTTCATACATGCTCTACATTAGCACTGTGTATAAACGGCATGTTATGAAACATGACCGTAGATTTCTACCCTACCTATATCTTTCAGAACAGTAGCGCCCCCTGGCTTTCACACAGAGCCACTCAATTAGACGGCCACTGCTGGAAGCTAATATGGCTAACAATAAATGTAACTGGTAACCACTAATGACAGCATTTGCATCAGGCTAATTGCCTGCTATTTGCTTTTGTGTCAGCAACACTAGCAATGCTGTCAGAACCACTCCTTTAAATCTCTGGGACTAAGGAGACAAATTCCAGCACGCGTACAACAGCGGATTCACCTCGGCAGCTGGAGGCCAGGTTTGGTAGGCGTCAGAAAACACATCGAACCAAACTGGCAAACGGTGCTGGGCCTGAAACTGACCCCCGATTTGAAGTTATAATCAGCAGATCAAAGCACAACTGCTGGATTCAGTAATTACTGCAGTCATCATGAGTTATTAATATGAGAACCAACTTTCTGTATACAGGTATAGCATTTTTTGCGCTGCATGATCACATGATGTAGTTTAATAGCATGCAACACTTTTTGTGACAGCAGGCGACACCCTGAGCTTAAAAAGGTTTGGAATCACTTCTGTTCACAATTTTTGGAGATTTTCATTTACGTACATGATATATTCGGATATTATAAATATCTTTATCTTTAATTTAAATATTTATTTAATGTTTTAACAAGCAGCTATACCGCAAAAGCACACTTTTCACTGACAAATTACTGTAAAATTGAATGGTCAAAACTCTTATTTAGTGGAAATAAATCTACATATACTGTATTTAAGGATAAATTACCACCTTTATTGTACAGATATTTGTGCTTATTTTAATGGCTGTCATTGATCATATATGTATTATGGTAAAATACCATGAGTCAGAATAAATAGTTTTACTAATTAAACTGCAGAATCACTTTAAAAAGGCAGCAATTCTCAGAAATTAACTGTAATTTTACAGATACAGATTTTACCATCATTTAGATGACTGGAGATCATTTAGAGAACATACTTTCACTGTTACCTCAAGATTCTTACCACCACTTTTCTGGGTATTAAATTTAAACTACATTACTTAAGAACCAAGTTGTTTTTCACCAACACAGTAATCCAGTCAGGACGGAACATCAGGCGCGGTAATAATTACCAACGTCAGTAATAATTACTGACAATCCCCGTAAGTTCATCCTGTGTGAAAAGGATTTAGATTGTGGAAAGAGAAACTGGTTTTAGGCAGACCATCCTGTAACTTCCAGTTCCTGTCCAGTGGGATGTGGTCACAGCTACCAGTTTGTTCCAGATGCTTTAGGGCAGCTGAACTTTTGCAGCAGAGTTAATTTACAGCCGGGCTTAACCCACCTTCTCCTGGGCCTTCTTTCGGACCTGTATCTCCTGCCGTTCCAGAGCGAGTCTTTCAGCGAGCATTGAAAACTGCACAGAAGATGAACAAATACAAAACCAAATGTTACTTAATAGCCTTGGGAACCACGTTTCGCTGTACGTATGTAGCTTAGAGCGATTACAGCACCCTAACGCCGTCCAAATCTATTTCGGTCTGTGTGAGTGACTGACCAGCCTGAAAAGACCGAGTGACTCATCATTGAGAAACACCATTCCCCTCTGCTCGGTGACCAGCCTGCAGGAATATTTTACACATGCTGCCGGCTGGTCAGGGCCGCAGAGTAATTCGTTTAGTAATGAGTAACCCATGGAACAATCTGCAAGATGGAAAGTACTGGAGAAAAAAAAAGCGACATAAATCTTAATGTCTTTTCCAAAATAACCACCAATCATTTTTCTGTTTTCCTTCGTTTTCAGCCAAAGACGGTCACATTACTGCTTGTGGAAAGAAGACGGCTCAAAGTCACTTCAGTATTTTTACTCTCCTGTGCTGCACATCTCTTACTGCGAAGATGGAAAAAGAAATCTTGCTTTTTTCCTCCAATAGGGTTCATTTTTTTTATGCACAGCTTTACGTTCTTTAAAATAAGGGTGCAATCGTGCTGCCCATAGACAGACAAAGGAGCTAAATGACCAGTCCTGTCACTAGAAGCTCAGTAATGAGCCAGCGTTCCAACCAAAGCCAACAGCTGGGTCTTCATAGGAAGGCCCTGCGGTGTAGGAAGAAGAATTCCACCAAATCTTCTAAAATGTCTGCATATTTAAACAGTTAAGATGTAAACAGAGTCATTCAGAGAGGTTTGGTGCGAAATGCTCAGTTCTAGACAAACTTACTGAGTCTGAATTCAAGGTGGAGGTGAATGGAACCGGACGTCCACCTCTAAAAGCTCCCTCACAGGCCTAAAACATTATTATAATACATTCCACTATTTTAACATCAACATTACATACAGTATGACGCTGAGTAGGTTCACTGGAGGGTTTGATAGTAAATAAAATGTCTATTTGTATTGTAGACATGGTGACTCCTGGTTCCCATCACCACCACCAAGAAATCTGATTTAGTATATAATAAATAGTATATATAAATCTTAAACTGGGTGGACTTCCCCTTTAAGACAGCTACACACTAAACGCTATTAGAATAAATAAAATGTGCAATATTTAATCAATATATATAATTTTTTGCAGCAAAGCTACACACCAGCTGTGATATTTGGGAATTTTTCCATGTCTGAACAAGCTGGCAGAATACCTTCAACAGCAAAAACAAATAATTGTGTTCCTCATGGCTAGTTTACTTTTCATTTTGGAAAAGCCGAATAAGAACAAGTTTTACTGACTCACTCAGGAGCTGAAACCTCTTTCACACAACTTAGCCCGCCGCAAGTTTGAGCTGAAGTCGGAAACGCACACCACACTAGAAGATGAACTTATCCTTTTGGATTTGGTGTTGAAGAAATCATTAATTGCATCAAAGTCGTTACTGGAAAGTCGATTCACTCAGCAGCTACCTTGGCAATTGGGCAGCTGTCACACAGGTCTAAGCTCCTATATCTTGGAATAGACACCAATCCTCGGTGCCAAAATAATGTTTCAACAACGTTTAAAAACACCGGAAAAATCTGGCAAATACAGCATAAAAAGGGTTGTGGCATTTGGTGCAAATAATACACATATACAGCAAATACTTTTCCAGCTTGTTCTGGCTGCCAAGTATGCACTCCTCCCAGAAGACCCATCACAAACTACTGCCACTTCTCAATGTCAAGTTTTTAAGTGTTTAACAGATGCATATTCTAATGTGGATTACGCATTCCGACGTCAAAGAGTGATCACCAAGTAAATTCAGGAGATAAGGACGCAGAAATAGCAAGATGTTCATCAGGTGGTCAGTGGGGGATGTAATGGATGCAGGATATTACCTGGTCCCTGTAATAGTTCTCCATGGCTTCGATCTCGTCTCTGTGTTTACGTTGGTGTTCCTGCCGCTGTTCTTTAGCGTACGCACGCTGCTCCCTCAGACGGGCCTTCTGCAGCTCCAGACCCTCCTCAAACACCTGCCGGAACATCTGCACACATACAAACTCTTACTCACGTATTGTCCACCTGGCTATAAATCAGACTGAAAAGTTAAAGGGATGTTTCAACCCAACAAGGCTAACATGGCCAATAATGAATAAAAGCCCAATGCTGCCTAGTAGCATCGTTCACGAGCAATATTAGCATCAGCCCAGCCAGGGAGCTGCTTGGAGTCATGAGTCATGCCTCTCCTGTGCTAAATGCTGCACAGGAAATAGGAAATAAACCGAGGCCCAAAACATCAGGTTAGCGGACAGATTTTCTGGAGAGCCTTCTAAAACTTCCCACGTAGGGAAAGAGCACGTTGCACTTTTGCATACGAGTATTGAACATATGGTATGAACTGATGCTCACCCGCTCTTCACGCGTGCGGGCCCTGAGCAGCCGAGCACGGAGCTGAACGTGGTAGTCGTTGTGGTATTTGCGGGCACGGGCCACCTGCTGCCTTTGCTCGCGTAGCTTATTCTGTGTAAACTTCTGCTGCTGGATTCTCTCCTTGAAATCCTTCTATAGAAAGTGTACAAAAGAGGGTGAAATCAATACTATATACACATGCTGCACTTAAAACACTCATTTCCTCTATTTAGATTATCCACCACTGTCCTTGTATGTTATTTGCATGTGTTGACGGCACTATTTGTGAATTTGAGCAGTGCAGCGTGGACGCGGCAAGCGCTGTAATGTCGGAGAACCATCGGCTGAAGCATCTTAAGACACTAATATGAAACTGATGGATAAAGAAGAAGAACGGAGAGACCCAACTTTGCCTAAAGAGACTCCGAAAATCTCATCAAGACTTACATTTTAGTCAAAAGCTACGTGCCTGTGTCTTGTCGAAAGGGAAGAACGGCCTGTTTACTAGGAGTGCTTATTTCTTTCTAAATAAATGCTGGACTTTCCAGTCGGTAGAGATTTGTTTGGGTTTTACAAACAAATCACAGTTTAAATACTGTACTACTGTCTGCACTACAGTCTGAAAATGGGTAGAATTCCACTGTTGCCTCCTGCTTCAGAAGAAGTGCTTGTATGGTGACCAAAAACGTGTCGTTACAACGAAAGGCACACATTTAGTTCGGTCCCTGTAAGCTGGGGGCCTTGTGAAGTCCATTTTAACACTAAGGACACATTTTTCTCCAATTGCTGGTTTTGACTGCGTCCTATATTGGGGCATGTATGCATGTGCATTCTCACCAGGCGGCGGCTGTGCTCCTGCTCTTTGCGGATGATCTCCATCAGCAGGTCATGCCTTCTCTGAGCGTCCTCTACCTGTGTAAAACATGAAGCTTCATTACAACATCTAATGCATTTTGATGTGAAGCTTCGATAATGATATCAGATACGTTTAAAACGTGAATAGGAAACTTTAAAAACGTATACGTCTCTAATTTACTAACCAAGCTTTTCTTTTTACTCATAGTCTTAATAAATCGTCGCTGTCCAATGAAAAACAAGTATCTCCAAAATGGTAACTTTACAGGAGAGGCCAAAAACCTAGTTTAATTATAATGTAAGTCAATGGAACCAGACATTTTTCCAAGCAGTTCTGGGCCATTTCTGTTGGTCCATTCATCATGACATTTTCAAACAGTGTAAACGGCAGATCACGTGATAAAATGATGCATAAAAGTAAAAATCAACAAAACTGGAGATACATGTTTTTCATTGGACAGCGACGAAATACTGTACACTCAAACCAACATCGTTGAGATCCACTCATTCATACCCAAACACTATGCTCACCACACCAGTCTAGTAATAAGCCCAGCACTCTCAAAATATTGGCAGATCAACAGAATTGGGAATCTGGAATTTTATGACCGGATAACTGTCTGACCCAGTTGGTGAGTCTGCATGGGCGCATTAACCTGATTAGTAGTTTTAGGGCGCATGTTCTGACCTGGTTGGTGAGTTTGTTGGAGTGTGCATGTCTGCGCTGGTTGTCCACAGCAGCGAGCTGGTCGACCTGCCGCAGCTGCTGCTTCCACATGGACGAGATGGTGTGAGAAGAGAAGGGCAGCGGCGGGTATTCCTCCAGCAGCGCCGGTAACAAGTCGTTCTCCTTCACCCTTACTGGAAACGCACACAGACAATCATTCCAGGCGTTTTTCAGAGAACGACAGCATATACCAAAAATATCTTGAGGTCCACTGGCTGGTTTTAAATAAAGGCCTATGAAATAAGGCTGGAAAAACAACACTGCGGTAAAACACAACACGTATCAGAAGACATTCCAAAGCATGCGTCGAAATGTATATCAGGCAGGGATGAATAATGAGCGACTTTATTATTGAAACTGGAAGTTAAAGGTGGTCTGATAAACCCAGCTGACAATGCTTAGGAAGTTAATGAGACTGCAGAACACCGCTGACTGTTTTTGATCACTTCACTGAGCTGATAAAGTAGTCCCAGGTGGTTGCTATGTTGTTAGAATTTAGAACCACTTGCCAGATCTGTTTCACATAGAGGAATTTGTCTACCGCATTTTAACCCATCCATGAAGGGAAACGCCCACATTCGCACACACTTGTGAACACATGCACACTAGGGGGTAGTGAGCACACCCTAGCCACGACATCCATGGGGTTAGGTACTTTGCTCACGGGCACTTCAGTCATGTCATGTCGGTTCTGGGAACTGAACCGGCGACCCTCAGGTCACAGGGCTGGTTCCCTAACCTCCAGTTCAAGACTTCCCCCAATCTTGTTGCTACAAGGCGATGCTTGGTGGGGGTTAGGTACATGTACCAGCACTACATATAAGTGGTATAACTTTGTTTCAGGAGCATTCTCCCCTTCCTTACCATGGAAAGAAAGTTCTGTCGCGTGAATAAAATTTTACCTTTAGAATTACAATGAAGAATAAGGAACAGCAAGCTGGCTTTTAAGTAAACTTCAATATTAGCTACATTATTCCCAGTTAAAATTAAAATTTAATTAAAAATTTTAATATAAAATTACATTAAAAATTTTAATATAAAATTACATTTTGTATGCAGAAATGTAACCAAACAATCCAGAGCTACATTCAGTGCTCAAGCGTCAAGCCCTCGCCCCAAAAAAGGAAGTGTAACAAGGCATGGAGCCTAATTTATAGAAAATAATTTCATTTAAATCATAACCACAACACTGGTAAGAAAATATATCTATTCAGCCCAAATGTAAGCGTTCGGCCTGTTTACAGGAACTTTAACCGTAAAGTTCACTTACAGTAAGGAATCATGTAGGATGTCCTACAGGGAATATTCATTTAAACAATATTTTCCTCAAATAACATTTTCCAAGTTCTAACGTTTTAATTATAATGATGTATTTTCTTTGTTTTTCTAAAGTTAGTGGTTCTAAAGTAAGGCGCAGGGCATAAACTACCTCCACAAGTTTCCACAGGGCATAGAACAGTCTAGCACGGAAAATGTAAATATTTCCATCCAAGTTATGAGACGACATGTCTTCTGTTTATTATCAGGTCTTACCATAAGATGGAAAAAGTGACCTGGTGCAACCATAAGCATAAAACCAGTTCAACAATGACTCATCTTACTAAGTGAAGCACTTTAACAATTCCACAACATTTCTACCATGTTATGTACTTATTAGCTTAATAGCTAGTATTCAGTACTAGCATCAGTGTTGCCTGGGTTCTGAGACCAAAGAAGGTGTAAAATGATGATGCACAGAAAGACATCACACGCTTGTTTAAATGTCATAGGTGGTGAAGTAATAGCTAGTGCTAGTGCGACGCCAGTTATGAAACTGCAAACAATGTGTTCTGTTTATCATCAAGTCCTACCATAAGTTGGAAAACTGTCTGAGAACACTTCACTGCCGCATTAGCAGTATATTGTAGTTTGTAATTTTGCTGTCGTCTTCTATGCCACAGAGAGGCTCATGGAGGGATTTGGTGCTGCGTTTTACTGGAGATGACCTTTTAAATACTATCTCAGCGCAGATTCCGTATCTCCAGTGGAAACCTTTCCACAACGAAAGCTGACACACAGCATCTCTCCAGCTGCCCAGCCTATGTAGGTAAGGCAAGAGAGTGAAAGAGGCAGAGAGAGAGCTGAAAAGAGGGCTTACAGGGTGTTGTTTTGCGAGGTTGTGTCTGCCGTCGGCCAGATGATGGAGGTCTGGTGCGGGGTGTCCTGCTCGAGAGTGACGATTTAGATCTGGATGTCTGAGATGACCTTACAATCTCTTTACGGATGGCCTCCCTGTACTCACGCTCCTATACAAAACACACACATGCTTGAAACTTCAAGTAGCTTTTAAGCCTGGTATAACCTTATACATTAAGGTTTCAACAGGATGACTATGAAGTAGAGGAGTGGGGAGATGGTGGAACTGGTATTCAATATAGAGAACTGTGCACAAGTCTATCAAAAAGGCCTTCAAGTCCACATTATTAATTTTTCAGGGTCAGAAACAAATGCAAAAAAACAGGAGCTTTAACAACTAGAAATCACGGAATTAGTTTCAGTATTTAGTGTGTGCTTCCAGTCTTTGACATCAGTTAAATCAATTAAATCTGTTCAATTAAATCTGCGGGGATATTTTATCCCACACCCCCAAAGTTCAGTCTAACAAGCTGGTTGCATTTTCTGCTTCTCATCATCCAAGTATTCCCAAAAAAGCTCACAGTCCCAAAAAAATCAGTATTTAAGGTGGTAGTAACTTCAGGCTCCTGCAGATGGCGCTGCACGAGGATGACAGGGCTATAAATACCTGCGGGGTGTGAGTAACGGGATCCACAGATTGGGATGAGGTGCTACAGTGCAGGGAATGTCTCGTTCCATGTGTGGAAAGTGGCTCCAAAGCAGATGTTAATGATGGGCTAAAAGGAGTGACTGCATTTGGGCGTGCCAAAGACCATAGTGTGAAGGAAGTAGCTGAATCCGCAGGTGTATGGAAGCGTACGGTCATACGGGTCTACCAGTAGTGGCTAAAATCCCAGTCTACAGGGAATTCTCCTCGGAATTGTGCCAGGGAAGGCATCCACCAAATCTGGCCCAACTGTGCAATTCTTTGATGTAAGATTGTCTGAACATTGATGTGGCTACATCCAGAAACCTTGTCCAGTACATGCCAAATCCAGTCACAGCTGTTATTGGTGCTCGCTATTTAATTATCTGTACTCTGGGGTGGTCAGTTAATTGTTCTGAGAACACCAGCAGCTTCTTTGTTTGATGTGCGTGTCTCCTTTTCTCAGCAGGAAGCTTCCTGAACAGCCACACGTCCTTTCAGATTCATGGCATTAAAGGTGTCTTCTCACAGCGGAAGGATAGACAGAAACACCTGTGCATGTTTCCAGATGTGAAGCAAGAGTGGAGTGTGATGTTCTCCTTTCTCTCAAAGATGAAAGCTTTAAGTGCTGTTTATCTGATGTTGATAGTTTTGGTGGTCTACCAGGGGGCTCTTAGGAGGTCCATTTTTCTGAAGCTTTTAATATTTTTTCCAATTCTAGTTTTGGAAGCCATTGCACACCCCCCGCCCCCTTCACCGCCACCCGCCCCCCAATATTCCTATGCCATCTTCTGCATGGAAGTGGATTATCTTGTATCTAACCCCTCTGTAATCTCTCCTGAAAAATTAACTTGACTTGTACTTACTGGAAATGAAATGTGCTCTCTGGCTTCGGCATTTTAACATACGTTAAAGAGGTTGGGAAAAGTATATACACAGTGTCCTTACAGCCTCCTGTGCACGAAGCCTCTCAACGGCCAGATCCGTTCTCTGCTGCTCATCCAAGTGTTTCAACTCCGCCTCATATGCTTCTGCCACCATCTGCAGGCCAACAAATGTAATATGCAAGACCATCAAGGTACAATGTTTCACAAGCACAGGCCGGTATGAGAGCGAACAAGTCTGACTTCTGTCACTATACTGAGACGATTCTTAAACACACCGGATTCAATCAATATGGTCTTCACTCACTGACAAACGGCCTCTGTGCTGCTCACTGACCTGACTTTTCCTGTGCTTGTCCTGGTGGTCCCGAAGCACCCCATGCCGGATTCTGGCCGTGTGTGGCCCTGAGTCCGTGAGCAGAGTGCCCTCTAGCTGGCTCTGGAGGGAACGGCGTACGGGTGGAGGGGAGGGGGAAAGGGAGCGCGGGCGAGGAGGTCTGTCCACACTGGCTGGATCTGTGCAGGCAAAGAGAACGGAACTTCAGTGTAGCACTTTTTAACCCGCTTAGCTTTTGTGGATTTAATGGACTGGCACGTAAATGAGACGCCTTTTATTACATCATATAAGGTCCACTTTGATATTCTTACAAATCTCAGTAATGACCAAACTCTCATAAGAACAGTCAGGTAGCTCCTCTACTCAAAACACTTCCACTAATCCTGGCAATTAACAGGTAAGTTGAATCGAGTGTGCTTAAGCAGGTAAACAACCAAGCTGTGCTGAACACTGGTCCTCCAGGAACAGAGTTGGCGCCCCCCGATCTACACTGTTGCTTTAAAAGACTCATATTGTATATTTTCATTTATATTCTCTCCTTGTGGTCCACTTACAACACTTGTGTGGTTTTTGATTTTCACATGATGGTTTTCCAACATCTCTTCAACCATTAGCGTGACACAGGTGGTTTGGTTACTGTGCCTTTAGGCTGGTCTATTATAAATTAGCTCCACTTTGATGGGCTGCACTGTAAAGTGCCTCATTCAAAAAGCACTCAGAGATGAATTAGTGGTTCTAACCTCATCATGAATGGGTGGAGCCAAACTGCTGCACCATGAATTCAAAACAGGCTGTTTTTCTACACATGTACTGTGACATGAACTGTAACTTCTGCAACTTCAACAATGTTTACTAATTAATGCAAAATTTCATAAACTTGTTTTTTTCATGCAAGGGTCCCTTTTAGGTCCCTTGAAGTAGCCCAATACCGCTTACGCAAGCATTTTACACCATGAATCTGGTTCCTGCTGTAACCTTGCAACCTCCACGTAGCTACTGGATATTTAAAAACACTGTAGAGGCTGTAATGGAACATCAGCTGGTTCTGGTTCTCCAAATGAGGCAGAGAAACTCTCCTTTTGCTTTTCCAAAATGGAAAGCATTCTGCACAATGACACAGTTTGCCTGCTGTGTTGTGACAACAAGGGATATTTCTGCTTTTTAAACACAGCATTGACAACTTGGCAAATCTCTCCCCTAAAAAAGCGGAGTACTTAGCATTTTCATGTTGTGTGTTCAGATACTGTTCTGTGTGTAACGGCTTGTACTCTCAGATCTGATTAATTCAGCAAAGCTTTGATAATTAGCCGACGAGCTAATAAACAGCGCTAACAAAAGCTGGGAGAGAACTGCAGCAGGTTTACAGGAAGACGTAGTAGATACCTGTAGGTCTGGGGGCACGTCTGCACTCCATGATACTGTCGCTGTGGTGGGAGCGTTTGTCCTCCTCCTGTGGTTTGGGCTCCTCCCCAGTCTCTCCCAGAGCCCTCTTTAGCATCTGTAGGGCAGAGACACCAGTTTATGAATGAGACGCCGCAGGTTTATGAATGACATGTGTAGACACGTTTGAAGATTTTCCCAGTAAAGCTGCAGCCGGTAGTACACTGGATACTTATGAAATGCTCACAGCTTTCGAAAACAGGGAGTTTTATACAGAACATCTTCTCTTTCTGTTGCACGCTAGACATTTATGGCATTTAGCTGACGCTCTTATCCAGAGCAACTTTCAAGGTTAATCCTATTACAGGTAGGTCAATGTAGTGTTAGGAGTCTTGCCCAAGGACTCTTATTTGTGTAGCACAGCATAGTAACCCAGACCAGGATTCAAACCCCAGTCTCCCACATGGGGTGGTGGCTCCCTGGCAGGTAGTGGTGTTATCCACTGAGCTACACCAACCACTAGACGATTAGGCAGAGAGGGGTATTATACTTAACTACACAAATCTCCCTAATATCACTGATATCACATAACACAAACAAGAGTCGACCAAAAACCTCAAACTCTGTATAAATATGGTTAGGAAAAGTGGATATGACTCCATATAATGACTAAAGTAAAATTCCACCCTTTATTCAGTGCCTAACTCCGTCTTTGAGTATAAGCAAAGTCATTCAGAGAGGTTTGATGTAAAACAGTTCTGACTTAAGTCACTTCACTCTGGAGATGTTTCACGCGGTCAGTGTGAGGACACTCTGAAGTCAGACTAAACTGACCAGGTCTAGTTCTTCCAGGCGACGGGACAGTTTCTCAGACATTTCCTGCAGCTCCTGCTCAGTTTGCCTGTTCCTCTGACTGCGCCTGGACAACGACTCATCTGCCTTCTCAGTTAACCTGAAAAAGTGAGAGAAGAAAGAGAAAAATAAATAAATAAATAAATACAGATAAATATAGAGACAAGAGACAGAAAGAAAGAAAGAAACAGAGACAGAAAGCAAAAAGGGAGAGAGAAGGCAAGAAACACAGACAGACAGACAGACAGACAGACAGACAGAAACGCAGTGAGAGACAGGCAGACAGAGAGAAACAGAGACAGAGAAACACAGACAGACAGACAGACAGACAGAGGGACAGACAGACAGAAACACAGACAGAGAAAGAGAGAAACACAGACAGACAGAGAAA